>VYXB01002818.1:685387-845375 GCA_013397135.1 Pachyramphus minor
AAAATCAGCTATCTTTATTTTCTGGAAACAAGGCTTTATTCCCTTTCATTACACATCATATTATTTGTGTCTGTTAGTAAGATCCCTTCAGAGACTACGGGCATTTGATTAGAGTCCATGCTGCAACAGAGAGGGTTGTTTTAAAGCATTTTGTAGGAGACTCAAGCTTCTCTAATGTGTTCTTTTGTAGTTGGTGTTGATGCTTCTTCCTGTGGTGCAGTCACTTGAAGCAGTTGCCTGAATTATGATGTTTGCGCACTGTTCTTATATCAGCACCGACAAGTAAGAGGAGAGCATGTGAGAGATGCTTGTAAATTATGTCAAATGTTTTCATTGAGTGACTAACCTTTTTCTTTGAAGTATTTGGTAGCATTCTGGTTGAGTCACCATCCCTGGAAGTATTTAAAAGATGTCTAAATATGGCACTTGGCGGGGCACTTAGGGATGCCAAGGCTGCCGCTTGGTTTGGTGATGGACTTGATAGTTAATGGTTGGATTGGATCTTAAAGGTCTTTTACAACCAGGATAATTCTATGATTCAAAGCATGCTTTCCTTCCCCACCCTACCACAGTGTCCAGGATCTGCATCTGATTTGGGATCTTTACCCAGGTCATTCTGCCCAGGAAGAGTAAGTCAGCCTGTGCTGCCCATCTCCAGGTGGCAGATACATCCTCTGGCCCTGGGGAAATCAAGCAGGCTGGTAGTAAGACACAGGTGCTACAATGCAATTTAACACATTGTTAAATTCATATCTCTTATGCCTTCCAGCCAAAATATGGCATCCTACTGTAAACTGGATGTGTGTTACATCTTATTACACTGGGGAGGAGAAGGTGGCAGCTGGGAGCTTGTGTTGCTTTATAAGTTGCAGAAGTTACTTGGTTATCTGTGCCTGAGGTGTCTTAGGCCACATTGGTACTTCAGCTGGTTCTTTCATAATTTTGGTATCTTGGGAGTGGAGTGCATAAAATACGTAATTTATGGTTCTTTATCTGCAATGTTTTGGTCAGCTGGCATGTTGAAAAGTGTTTGATTCTGGTTGTCTGTTTACCTGAATGAAGGGGAAGTTTCCCTGTTTTGTACCAGCAGGAATCACTGTGTAAAACAGAAAAGTGGTTTAGAAATTGTGGGAGCAGTTAGTTGTAGCAGAAGGGCTGAAGTGTATTGTGTCATCTGGTCTAAATACTCCTATTTGTAGAATGATACAGAATTAAATGAAATCAGTTTCTTCTTAAGAGACAGATTCATTTATAGATACTTAAGTTGTTGAAATGCTGACTTAGTGGAAAATAAGATTGGTTAAGATGTGTTCTTTCCACTCCCCCACTGCCCCCCACCCCAAAAAATCCCCAACCCATTGTTTTTGCATTTTTTACACTGATGGACTTTTAAGGCATAGCTTAGTGCTGTGCCGTAAGTCGTGTCCTGTGTCCCAAGCATGTGTTGGACATCACTTGTATTTTAGTAGCATTATAAATGTAGACAGAAACAGACATTTAAACATGCCTCTGTCATGTGAAACATGTATTTAATTTCTTCATTTGTAAAACTCACAGGTTAAAATTTGCAGCCTTTTCTGATCCCCCTTGGAATGAAAGGGTAGAGTTTTTGTTTTTTTTCTTTGCACCATTAGTGATAGCAGTTAGTGCTGATTCATTTGCACTGACACCCCCCCGCTTCTTGTTAAAAGATAGCTTGATTTGCAGAGGTATCACGGTGTGCTTAATTTGGCTTGCAGATTCTCTGTTTTAATCTTAGAGGTAAAATCCTAGAGGAAATTGGGAATGAAAAGAAAAAACCAAAAATGAAACCAACTATTCACATGTAAATTTACCCATTAAAACCATACACCATGTAGATTTAGATAGTATTATATTAATTTCTTGAAGTAGAACTTTCCCTTAAATCTTGGAAAAACATCTGCAAAGAAGAAAGCATCTCTTATACATCTTTTGCTCCTGGTTCCAATTACAGGCAGCTGTCTGATTTATACTCAATGAAAACAGCTAATTGTGCCCTTGTAAGCTCTTTCAGTTTAGAGGAACACGTATTTATTTACATGAAAATGTTTGCATGTGAAATACTGAAAACCTTTACTGCAGATACAGCATTTCAGAGTTCAAAACATATATCCCTTTAATGCTCTTTTAAAAGCTGGTCATTTCCTGGTTGATAGCTTTTACCTCTCCATGTGTCATTAATGTTTAGTGGTATTGCAAGTTCTTGGATAGCAGATTGAGGTGACATTGTATGTTGTTTCAGATAGCATTAGCCAAACAAATTTTTAGGAGTCTTGCAGTCATTTGCTCTTTGTCGGTTATGAAACATGAAGCTCTTGTAATGCAAAGGATTTTGCATTTATTCTTTTGGTTTCTAAAGTAGTGGAATGGTTTAATGGATGATATTGAATGTGAGTTCCTATTTTATGAACAGTTTTAAAAACACTAATTAAAAAAAAATAATTAACCTCAAGTATATTAAAATTTCAATCTTTAACCTTATGGGAATGGTCTGAATAAATGATGTTGATTGTTTTGAAGAGCTTTTTATTAAAGCCTTCTCTTTGATTAATATTGCGGCACACTTGAAATTAGGAAACTCTTGGGTTAGTATAATTTCACTTCTTAGAGAAATACTTTTGGATAAAATTCCATGCATGAAGTCTGCCCCTCTCATTTTGGGGTGGTGTGTCTGCAGTAGGAAATGACTGGTAATTCAGTGACATGGTGTGTTCTTTTACTGATGACACACACATCATGTCATAAGGTCAGCTCAGGCTGTGTACTCGGTCCATATTCATTCCTACCTTGAAATGACTTGAATTGAGAATAACTCAGAGATATTTCAGCCGTGGTTGTCAATTTAAGTCAAGATGCTTTGGCTTTCCGAAATGCTGTCCTCAGAATTTTTTGAGGTCTGGACGATTTTTGTGTGGTTTCTAATCATGCTTTTTAGCCTTTTTTATTCCCAGGAAACCATTTTAATATATGCTTTGGAAAATTCATGTGTAGTAATTTATAATTATTGTTTTGTCTTCTGAATCTTTACCATTCAGTATCTGTCTATTTTGCTTATTCTTTTTCACTTCTTCATTTCAACCAGGCAAAATATGAGTTTTATCCCATGATTCTCATACGTGTAAATTTATACTTCTTTTGACATGTTCACTAGAAATTGTCTTTTGTTAAGCTGGGATGAAATTGGGAATGGCACACACAAAAAAAAAAGTGTTCCTTTCCCACAGCAGATGAACTTTTTACATTAACTGGAGTTTCAAAGCTGTTAACCTAACAACTGCATAAATTATTTCAGTGATGGTGAGTGCTTTCTGACCTGAAATAAGAATGGGTGTTTATTCCTTAGATGATTAATGTTTTGTTTAATCCCAGAAATAAAAATTTCTTCTTCAAAAGAAACAACCATCAAATCCCAAAAAAACCCAACCAAAAACCCCAAAAGAAAAAAACAAACAAAACCAAAACCACTGGACTTTAGTTTTTTGCCCTATTGACTTGATAAATGCCCTCTTTTGTTTTCTATTGTCATTATTCTGGGACTGAATAGTTGTGGTTTATATGAAATAGGAGGGGATTGAGGACCAGAAATGCACTTGATAAAGAGAGACTTGTGACTGCCCTGCCAGTCCCCACACTGTTGTGGCTTGTAGGGATGTTTACTGTTGTGTTAATTCATGGCATATTATCAGTCTCTGTGAGTACATTTGGATACAGCGTATCTGATTGACTGAACTCCCCTCAAGGTTGTGAGCAGGAACAGGAGAGAATTTGGCTTCTGCCATTTCTGCATGTCAGGTGAGTCAGTCTAGGGCTGGGGTATCTCTCTGTTGTATTAAAACACATCTCAAGTCATCTTCTCTTGGGCATTCTAAATTCTGCCTTAGTCTCTGCTCTGTTGGTCAGTGGATGAATACTTAACTCAAAACATGACATATGATATTTGCTAAGTTTTAATGCATCTATTTTCCTTTCTAATGTAGAATGGGATTGTTCATTTTCCTGTTAAATGTGGTACTTGCAGGAATAGCTGTAAAAAGCATTCCTCTGCTAAATCACGTCACCTGGTGTGCTGGGGTGCATTAGGAAGAGCATTGCCCGCAGACTGAAGGAGGTAATCCTGCCCCTCTGCTCAGCCCTTAGTGAGGCTGCATCTGGAGTGTTGTGTCCAGATCTGGACTTCCCAGTACAAGACAGACAGGGAGGTCCTGGAGCAGGCCCAGAGGAGGGCTGTGAGATTAATTAAGGGACTGGAGCATCTCTTATGAGGAAAGGCTGAGGGAGCTGGGCCTGTTCAGCCTCGAGAAGAGACAGCTGAGAGAGGACCTCATCGATGTCTGTCAGTATCTGAAGGGAGGGTGTCAAGAGGATAGAGCGGGGCTCTGCTTGTGGTGCCAAGCAGTAGGATGAGACACAACAGGCAGAAACTGATGCACAGGAAGTACCACCTGAATACGAGGAAGAACTTTACTATATAGGTGACTGCAGACGGGAGCAGGTTGCCTGGTGGGGTTGTGGTATTTCTCTCACTGAAGATATCCAGGGACCATCTGGATGCAATCCTGTGCAATATGCTGTTGGATGACCCTGGTTTAGCAGGGAATTGGACCAAATGAACCACTGTGATAATTTCCCAACCTTACCCATTCTGTGGGATTCTGTGTTACAGTGAAGTTACTTCACATGTTAATGTTCTTGGTAGGTATGGCAAAGTTTTCAGAGCAGGAATCTGCTTGAAGAAGGTGGATTTACTTCGGGATTCACAGATGTGGGAGCAGAAGATCTATTTGTTACCTGAGCAGATGCAGTTCAGGATGCTGTGATGTGTCACTGCCAATGCTGTCCTAATGAAGTTCACCACTGCTTCACTTGTCTGTAAAGTTGCTGCCAGTTGAGATGGTAGTTTTTGTAATGTAAGAGCTGTGTGGAGACCACCAAACTTGATCAGAACCCAAGTCAGCTTTGTTCTCAGCCAGCCTGAAGCTATTGATGCATTCCAGCTTTTCTTATTGCTTGACAGGCACACATGGTGGGCAGTCGTTTGAATCTTAGCTCTACTGTACTGTTTATTATTCTGTTTTGGGAAGCTGGATAAGACCTTGTTTTGTGTGGGTATGCCTCACTCCTCACTTGAGTACTGCTTGGTAGGGTGCCTTTTGAGATGCTGGTTTTAGGCAATTCATAGTAGATTTGTTTCCAAGATTTGTATCTCTGTGTATCTTTTTGGTGAGACACATTCACATTCCCTTTCTGGTGGCTGTAGGAGAACACACAGTAGGGTGTGGTTGGTACAGCTCTCTGCTCTTGGGCTGCTTTTTCACATTTCTGAATATATATTCCTCCTTGCCTAAATCGTGCTGCTAAAACAGATTTGGGAAAGCTGGCCATTTCTAAAGGTATAGTTTTTGGATCACAGGAAGGTAAGTGGATGATGTTAATAGACAGCAAGTCTTTGAAGTAGGTTAGAATCAACTTCAGAGAGAAAGAAAATCCCTTCCCTGAGCTGCAGATAAACAACAATGCTTTCAAACCTTCAAGAGGATCAAGGTGAAACTGAGTGAACAGCACATGCAGGGAAGATGATTCTGCTTTGTGACAAGTGGCAAAATACCTTCTTTCCTTTTTGTGCTCCTGTAACAAAGCAAAATAACAAAGTACTCAGAGATTGTTCTATGAAAGGAACATAAAAAGCTTTTTATGTTAAATACCCTCATCTTAATAGATGTGGGTAGAATATATTTTAAAAGGGATGGAAATATTTCCTCGGAATTCTGAAATATCTTCAAAACTAACTGAAAAGAACTGAATTAATCTGATCATGCAGGTGCATTCAACAGCGTTTATTTGCTTATGTGGACTTGTAGGAGGCTCTAACGTCTTCCAACTGAGGTGTGTCACTCCCACTTTAGTTGGCTTTGGCTGGGATAGAGGGAATGGACCAGTCTTGTTTCTCATTTTCTTGTTAAATTCTTTAGGAAAAAAAGGAAAATATTTCTAAACCATACACCTGAAGTACATTGCAAAAGGTAAATATGTCCCCCTTTACCTAAGGAAAAGACCGTCTCAGGAAGATAAATTGGAGAACGTAGCAAGTGGCTGCAGAAGTAAAGTGACTGTAGGATTGTTTCCTCTGAGGTTCCCTTTTGATGTTTCCAAGAATCAGAGTCTTGGAAGACAAAGGAAAAAATTAAACATTTTTACAGAGGAGGAAAGTATTTTTCAAAAGCGAGAATGTGTTCAGGTGGCTTTGAAATGATTGGTGGTGGATAAAGGATGAAGTTTAGTAGACAGCAATGTGCATTAACATGCCTTATGGGCTGCAATATTCTGAATGGTAAATAAAGACTTACGTCTTGCCTGTAACAAAAAACTAAGATAATAATATAGGTTATTAAAAAAGTACCACACAACTACATGTCCCATATGCAATACAAAAGTGAGAACAAACTCCAAATTGTAAGATGGTGGGCTTGGGTGGGGGAGGGAGATTTAAATGTGTTCTTCAGGAAAGAATCAGTGTAAAGAAATGAGAAAAAAATAAGATGACAACAGCCAGGATTTGCAGATTTTGCAGGATTTTCAGTCCTTTGTTAGGTTATCTTCCATAAGTGCTTTAGCCAGAGACTCTTTTCAGTAGCTGTATGGGGCCAGCTTGGAACACAAACGTCCATGAATCCAAATGTAATTTCCCTGTTGTGCACATTCTAGCTGTGACAGCTCAAGTTATGAATGTAAAATAGTAGGAAAAATTTCAGAAGATGGCCAGGCTTAAAATGTTAATAAGAACTGACTTACCATGGGATCCCGTGAGCTCAGCAAAGGTGCTACCTGAATTTTAAGTCTAGCTACATCCATGCTTCATTTCGGTGTGCCTCGGAAAAGAATGAATACCTTGTTTTTATCTGTGCATCTAAGGGGTTTGGCATAACAGAAGTAACAAAGGTTTTCTTCCATGTAAGATGCAAAACAGACAAAGAGAGTGATGCTAGTTCTCCACTCCAGTTTGTGGTCAGCGCTGGGACAGCCTGAGTCGGCATCAGTGGCTTTGATCTGTAGACAAGAAATACTGTACAGGCAATGAGAATATCTTTTCCCTTTCAGACACTTCTGTTGTCTGTGGGGCAATAATCTGCAGTTCCCCTAATTCCCAGTGTTCAGAAGGCATTTATATCTTTTCTCTGGGGAGGACTGGGCTTTCTCCCCCCAGATCAGTCCGTCGCTCGCAGAAAGGGCCCCTCATTATGGCTGTGGGACAACTTGTGTCAGGGACTGTGCAGGCAGGGAAAGGGCTTTTCCCTCTTCTGCATGCAAGTTGCACAGCAAAGAGAAGTTGCAAAGTTTACAACTTTCCCTGCGTCTTCAACATCAGATTTTCCCGGGTCTGTACTCTCCTTTTTTTTTTTTCCTTACCCAACCTCCTTCCATCTCTTGTTACCATGGAGAATGAAATGCCTGTTCCATTCAAGTTGTCGGCTGAATAGGTTTTGAGGTTGATGGATGGTGAGAATCTCTTATCCCTCCTTCTCCAAACACCGCCCCTGCCTGGTTCTTGACATTTCACTTGCCAGAGACTGGCAATCAGCGAGTGGGAGCTGAAAAGGAGGCTGGCAGTGTCCTGCTGAGATGCTCTTTCAGTTCCGTGGATGAAATCAGAAGCCGTGAGAAGGTCTTAAGGACTTTGGTGCAGAGCCTTGTCCTCAAGCTGACTGAGGCATGAATGCTCACTTGAGTGCATGTTCTTGCTTTCCGAAAACACCCAGGGAAAGAGGGATTCGTGTACGAGACTTACTGCTGCTTATGACTGTGTTTCAAGGGGTGATGTAACCTCTGCAATGTAAAGGGAAAGGTAAGAAATGAATGAATACAACATATGCTCTAGCATAACCTTTTCCTCGTATATTCTTCTTTTAGCCTTCATCTTCGTGCCATGTCACACCAGAAGTGGAATTTCTTTGCTGCAGTCTGACCTGCCTGGTTTCCTGGCTGCTGTGCTGAAGTTAGCAGGAGATGCTGTGTTTAGTGGGGTTCCGAGAGTCACTGTGTGCATCAGCTGCTGACGCGCAGTATCGGTAGTGCAGTGTCAAAACAGCTTTCTGAGTAAGGTATCTTTGAATAACAAATGCGTGTAACTGTGATATTGACAGGCCCAAAGTTGAAATGTGATGTTGGGGATACTGTTGAAGTGCAATGAATGTAGCTACAAAGTAGAAAAATCCAAACAATAGCACTGTAACGGTTAGAAAATATTTCTTTGTTGTGATTTTAGTGCAAGCTTACGCTGAAAGGCTTAAGCTTGTCCGTTTAAAAGCAGGGGTTGTTTTGACTGATAACCACCTAACAGTGGTGGTTTGGGAGAAGTGAGTTCAATACGTGTGGGGATTTTGCTTCTGGAAGTAACATTAGTAAATATTATGACTTTAGAATTTAAATTCTGACATTTTTTCCAGTTAGAAGCATTCCACAAACATAGACCTGTTGAGAGAGGAGAAAATATTTTTGTGAGCTTTAAGTTAAAACCTGTTGTGTCAGAACAGTACCAACACAGGAAATAATACTGTCGGTATACTTTAGTGTGTGGCATTTCAATTCGTTTGAGATCTTGTGTGGAAATTTGTCCTGGATATTTGAACAGCTGTGCCTGATAAGTGACTGTGAACTTTCAATACATCTTTTCAGCACCTTGCACTAATAAATATTTCCACACCTTCCACATATTCCTAAACTTGCTAACCAAATACATCTTGCCACACTACCACCAACAGTTTTTGCATCTGTCTTAGCCCCTCAAGGGTTCACTTACTATTTGATGCTTTGTGTCCTGTTTGTTGTTGGATTGTTGTCTCCCTGCTGGAGTTTTCCTACTGTGCAATTGCTCTCTATATTGTGCAAGCCACTTGCAAAATGCTAGTATGTTAACTGTTTGACCACTGGTGTGTTGAAAGGGAATCTTTAATTCCTGCATCAGAAAGGCATCTGTGTATGTCAGTACATCCAAAATAAATATATGCCTATGAAATACATCTGACTATACAATTCAATTTCTTAAGTAGCGCATTTGTAGTATTTTTGCCCCCAGAGCTTGGGATACCCTGGAGGGATGCACGCATGGAGGATTTGATTGCCTGTGCCTTTCGGTTGTATAAGACAATATGTGATAACATGCAGGACTTTGATTTCCTGGTTTGAACTTGGTTGGCTGGGGTACTGTAGGAAAAAATAGATTTTCAAAAATACACCACTGAAGCAACTTCTTTTTACCATAAATACATCACACATGTCAGATGGAGTTGAGAGAAAGTGATACAGGGAGGAAAAAAGGGGAGAAGTCCGTTGGGACACTGTGTGATACTGTAGTTTGGTATTAGCTTCCTAATAGGCACTTAGCTTCATGTTACCATTTGTAAGGGTAAGAGTGAACATCTGTTTTAACGTGGTTATTTTGAGTGAGCAGCAGCAGCATCAACATCAAGGCTTGCATGTGTGTTTCCATTTATTCCATTAATCTGCTTGAGTTTTTTCATTTAGCTATTACCTTCTCTACGAAAAAAATATACTCCTACCTGCTTATGAGTTTGCATGAGATAAAATCACAAATCTTTCTCTCCCACTCTGTGAAGATTGTTATGCTAAAAATTTTTGTGGTTGTCACAATTTTTTCTGGGTATTGACGACAGGTTTTAACTTCGGAAAAAAAGATTTTCCAGTTTTCAACATGGAGATATATATATATGTATAAATTCGTTTTGCCCTCTGAAAGGCCTCCTCTTCCCCTCACCAACATCGACCTTTACTTGATTGGGGTCTTTTGATTTTTATGTTTTCCCTGAGGAGAATATGATTGATTTAATGAACTTATTGTTGTTGTTAGGACATATCTTGTAGCTTCTCTGCTTCATTCCATCTGGTCTTTAGTTAAATTATTCTTGGGAAAATTATTCATGTCCCACTAGTTTTAGATTCAGAGTTGTTTGATTCTTTTTTTTTCCCTCTTCCTTTCTCACTGAACAGTAGCCAGAGCTTGCAATTTTTTTTATCTTGCCCTAAAGCCTCATGACTGCTATTTAGATTTGGGCAGCTGGGGAACGATCCATCTCTAAATCTCCTTCTGCTTGCTAGATGTTTTATTTCACCTTTTCTTTAGTGATCAGTGCATAGACTTCTGTTCAGAGCTTTCCCAGGCAGTGCAGCATGGAACTGACCTCATTTGCTTCAGCTCCACTCCTGTCCCTGCTGCCTGGTGTCCCAGTCATTGAGGACGGGCAAAGCTTTGTTCAGTGCAGCTGGGGAAAAAACCTGAGCAGAGCAGCAGACTGAAGCTGTCTGTCCATAGATTTACAAAGATGGGCCTTCACTGATCTGTACTTTGCAAGTTACCTTTGTAAGCTTAAAATTTGGAAAAATCATTTTCTGTTAGCTTTTGCCAAGGCTTCCTACCTGTTCTGATCAAGTGAATTTTTAAGACGTTTATTATAGGCTGGTACGTATGCAAAGAATGAGGATCATGCTCTCTGATAACTCACTCTCTTCTCTTAAGTGTCATTTACTGGAATCTCTCTACCTTTTGCCTCCTGTAAAATGTAAACTGAATTACAGGCACATAATTAAATCAACATATTAAGTGTGTGAGGAATGATATGCATTGGGAATTTTGATGGCCATATCCACAGTCAGAACATTAAAATCTCTATCATCAGGTATCTAAACTGTTTTCTGGTGTAATGAGACCATTGGTTGTATAAGAAAAATTTCCAGCTGAGATGAAATGTGTTTCTGTACTAGGTCAGCACAACAGACAATAATTTTTCCTCACCGGGCAGGGCAGCTGCTTTATAAACCATGTGGCTGGAAGTTAAAAGACTTAGATGTGCAGTATTAGTGCTCATCAAGGAAGGGGAGATTTTGAATAATTGCTGAATAGTTGTGAGGATTTGACTGGGAAAAAAGGTGACAGTTTCAGGTACTGGTGCATTTGCTTTTGCATGTAATCCATGTCCAAGTTGCTCTGTTGCATCTGGCATGCTTCATACTTAAACTGCCTTGGTCAGTGTCTTGAGATTGATTTTCTGCCTGATTTTTTTTTTTTTTTTTAGTGCCTAAGCATCATGCACATAGTATTGATGTTGGCATTATCTAAAGATGTAGAGCATTGGCTTCTCAGGGCTGAGACTTTATTTTGTTTACTTTTATGGGTAGCAACTGAAGTTCCTGTTGTCTTGCCATAACCCAACTTTGGAGCGCAAAATCAAAATAAAAAACTGAAAAGCAAAATGTAGCACAGGAGGCATGACAAGAAGTGGGATTAATCTCTTTAATGTAGATACTATTTTCTCTAACCTTGGATTTCTGAATAAATGTTGATGTGAGTTTACTGTGAAGACTAGGAATAGCAAAATGGTGTGGGATGGAGTCAAATTTGGGTGCAACATGTTTGTGTGGATTTGCGTAGTATGTGTCTTAAGGCCAACTGCTGGCTCTTTCAGATTTGTTTGTGTGAAATTTTCTCCTTTAGTCTTGTTCCAGAGCTGTAGCACTGTATTCTAATACATCCCTCTCCACCCAGTCTGGTTATCTTTTGTTGGCTCTCCAGTGCTCTTCCCCAGCTGTGATACTGGATTTTTATTCTATCAGTAGAGCAAAAAGATAGGAGAGAAGTAGAGGAAGGGATATTTGAAACTAGTATTTGTTTTAAATAAAAGTGAACATTTTTCACAGCAGAGACACTGTAGAAGAAATAGGAGAGCACATTATAGAGAGCTCTTGAAAGTATTGTTTGTATTTCAGTCTTGTTCAGGGTTCTGACTCCTAGAACATACTCGAAGTCAGAAAACATTAACTGAATTGGCAGAGGTGCTGGCCCTCTGTTGAGATGAGAACCAACAAAACGCCATCAGGAGTTGCCATCGTGCCTTAACTTGGAAATTATTTTTGACACTCTGCATTGGCAGTTGACCTTCACAGACAACATGGATCTTTCATAATCTTCACCAAGATATGTTTTTTCTTGATTTACGCTGAAGGGATTTATACAGTAAAGAAGGTTGCTTCTAGTCCCATCTTTCCATTTCCATATTTTATCTAATAGTTGCTTCAGTTGTTTGAAGTACGTAGGTTTGTTGCTCTGGATCATGGATATAAATAGATGCCAGAAGGATGAGGCCTTATCAGCTGTGAGCAGCTGTCTTTTCATTTTAAATCTAGACACCTAAAGTGCAGATGAACAACAAAACTTGTTTTCTGGGAGGTAAAACTTTTTAATTCTTTGGGATTTGTTAAAGACTGTTGCCCTTGTGCTTAAAGTAAAGTAGCATTAGCCTTTTTGCAGAAGCATCTGACCTCCTTGTTGGAGCCCAGAGTTACAGTTCAGGGTGGTGAGTATTAAGGTCTGTAGCAGTTTGGTTTTGAAATGCTGTCTACTTCTGGACAGTCATGCTTAACCTAGTATATTACTTTCATATATTGGGCACCTTAGAGAGTGAAGTCTCATTTCTTTCAGAGTTTCTTCTTTGTACTCTTTGCAGAAGTAGCTCTTGATGAATGCCTGAGGATGCTGGCAAGTGAAGAGGCATACACAGTGTCCAAACTTTGGAGGACAGGATTTCAAACATGGTACGGTGGATGTTGCAAATAACCTTTGTTAGCTTAATAGGTTAATTTTTGACCTCTGAATTACTGTGTAGACACAGAAGTTGGCCTTTCTTCTCTTTAATTTTTGCAGCTAAGGTTTTATTTTCCACAGGTACATTATTAGGGTAATAAGTTATCCATACCGAAATTCCAGGCTTGGACCTGGAAGCAGTATATAGGTTTTTGTGTGGCTCACACCCTGAGCTAGTTCACCTGCCAAGCCCCTGCCAACTTCGTTCAGAGCTACTGCTAAGGACTCTGTTTTGTGCTTCTGAAACATGGCATGCTGGGAAGCTGGCTTTCAAGGTGCTGGAGGAGCATTTAGGAGCCAGTTGGGGTCTCCAGCTTGCAGATTTGGACTAAAGCTCTGGCTCTGCAAGACTTAGAGCCATGGAGCTGATGATAGCAGCAGTTCTAGGAGGGATAACTGATGAAAGAATACTGTGTATGTACTGTGATCCCTTCTGCTTCGAGAGATTCAGCTGAGTCTTAGCAGAACCTGAAGCGCTGCATAGCATGGTGTAAGGCCACTGGCCTTTGGCCTCTGTGCAGCTGAGTTTGTGTGCTCTGCTTTTCCTGTTATCTGGCTATTCCCATCCCCCACTATCCTGGACAGTGGAAAGCTGACTTAATTTGTTAGTGCTGGGTTGAAGACTGTATCAAGTGATGTCTGACCAAGGTAAGAATCAAGTGTTTAGTTCAGATGTTTTTTCCTGGGATACTCAACGTTCAGAACATTTATGGGAAAAATTGAGAGGGCAGATTAGCCTGTACCTGACTCTGCTGCTAAGTCCATCTACCCCTGAATAATGGCTTTTTTTCCTTAAACAAAGGTACTCAGTTTGAGATATCTTTTATCTCTGTAGTACGAGTGGCAAAGGTGCTTTTTTCTTTTCTGGTTTCAGGAGAGCCTGTAGGCCTGTGTGGTCTGTAAGTGCTTAGAAGTTCTATAGCAGAGATATTTTATGAAAAAAAGAAGCAAATGTTCTTCCAGTAGAAGTGTCAGGTTTTCTCCCCTTACATACTATATTGTCAAATTATGGAAAGGTGTCCAAAAGTAGGTGTGCATGAATACACTGCTTACTATAATGTAACCTCCTGTAACTTCTGCATGCATCCCGGTGAAGGGTCTGGATAACAAGTTGTAGGAGGAGTGGCTGAGGGAGCTGGGGTTGTTTAGCCTGGAGAAAGAGGCTCAGGGGAGACCTTATCCCTCTCTACAACTACCTGAAAGGAGGTTGCAGTGAGGTGGGTGTTGCTCTCCAAGTAACAAGCAATAGGACAAGAGGAAATGGATTTCAGTTGTTTCCAGGGAGGTTTAGATTGGATATTAGGAAAAATTTCTTCTCTGAAAGGATTGTCGAATGTGGGAACAGGCTGCCCAGGGAAGTGGTGGAATCACTGTCCATGGAGGTGTTTAAAAGATGCATGGATGTGGCACTTACGGGCATTCTAGTGGTGGACCTGACAGCATTCGGTGCAGTGATAGGAAGATGGACTCAATGATCTTAAAGGCCTTTTCCAGCCTAAATGATTCTGTGATTCTAATATTTGCTTCCATTTACCCCTGAGGGTTAGGACAGTATTGTTCTGTTCTTGAGCTGTGGTAGTCTACAGAGAATAAATTAACCCAATTTACTAGCTGTGAAATCTGTTGCCACATATACTTTAATACTGAAGGATTTGTTTCCTGCACCTGGTTTTGCAACATTCTTTGTGCAGGGTCATATGTAATGTTGTGTTAGGGAATACTGTGGTCTTCCTAGTCCTTGTTTTAGCCTTTTACTTAACAGGTACAATAATGTGTACCAGACTGAGTAGTGGCATATGGCTGAGCCTCCTCTTTCCTTCAGGAGCTCGTGACCAGAGGCAAGTCAGAGTAATACTTCTTATTAGCCCAGGGAGAAGGAGGAAAACAAAACACTGTGGCTGCAAAAGAGAAGAGCGTTATGCTTAACTAAATGTTCTCTGATCTTTTTTGTTTTGTTTGCAACTTTGGGTGATTTCTAGCCAGTTCAGGTATTCCTGTTCCTGGCTGAAGGAACCGCTAAAATCAGCACTACTTTAGTTCAGTTTCCTGAAAACTGCAGTAGTTCAGGTACCGAAGTGAATCAGGCACCCTGGCCAGAGAGTGTCTGCAGAAAATATTACTGCCTTATGCTGTCAGATATACAAGACTACTTCTGTCTCCCCAGGTTCATGGTGCTTTCACTCAGTCAGTACAGCACAGCACTTTCTGAGACTGCATTTGCTTCCTGACATAAGGAAGAATTGATATAAAGGATAGTTTTGCCCTGGGTAGCCTGGTAGACAGAGAAACGGGGAGATAATTCATATTTTTTCAGTCTTTGGTTCAGTATGTTGATGAAACTTGTAAGAAAGAAATCTTTGACCTGGGACATCAATCTATGTCTTCATTATTATATTTGTGCTTTCTTGATTGTGTTACTTTTGAAATGCCATAAAGTACAAGTAATCAAGCTGAATAGTAGCTCTTCAGGTTTTCAGGCCTGTATCGTCTTTGAAATTAATTTTTTTCTGTTGGTATTGGCACTGAGTTATAAAAGCATTAGAATCTGTGCTGGGTATCCAGCCTGAAGCACTGCATAATAGTACTATAGTGAAGTACCTCAGCATTTACAAATACTTACAGATGAGAAGACTAAGATACAGACTGAAAAATAATAGTTGACTTGTCTGACTCTTGGGCATAATGTCCTGGGTAGGAAAGGATGTAATGTCCTCACACGTGGTGCAGCTATTAGTATATTAGGTCTAAGGTTATTCTGTGTTATTCTTTTTAACTTTTCTGTTTTGTCCAACGTGCTCTTCAAAGATCGACTTTTTGCAACACAGTTATTCAAGAAGTGGGAATATGAAGATGAAGCAGTAACCTTCTTCAGAGTGCACCTGTAGTTATTTTTGGCACTAGCTTGCTGTACTTTCAAAAACAGAACTGTTCATTTTGCTTCAAATGATTTTTATCCTCCAGAGCTCAGTGGGATGATTGTGCACAAGACGAGGAGCTGTCACAAGTTCTGTCCTATGGGTAGCTTTGACATTAGGAGCTGGAGCAAACTCTAGATTGTCAGAACAATAGATTTGTTTTCTCATCATCACCTTCTGGGAACAGTGGTAATAAGAGATTATGACTTGTTGTCTCCCAAGTATTCCCTCAAACATGCACCCCTGCTAGCTCCTTGTCAGCTACTCTGCTGGGCTCTCTCTGGCACCAGAAAGCACACATCTTCCAGCCCTTTGGCAAGGGCCCACTTCATGTTTCTGTATGCCTCTCCAGTTAATAAAGTTGTTTTGAAAGGGAGAATTTAGAAAGGAAGAGTGGTCAGACTTTCTGGGTTTGGTTTCTTTGTGTCTAATGTGACTACCTGTTTCTGGGACAGGGCTGGCCACTGAAATGTGGTTCTTGAACACAGAAGTGTTGCATCACCTCGGACAGGTAATGTAGAGCTCAGTGTGATTCAGTCGATGCAGTTTTAAGCAGGACACAGGTATCTGTGTTAAATTTCAAAGCTTTATGTTAAACCTGACATCACTTTTCAGCACGGACAGACTCTTTAATCTTCTTGGTACCATGCTCCAGGAGAGTTACAGGGATAATAACATCTGTGCTTGCTGTATGAGACAGTTTCAGGAGTCAGGTGGGGCTTTTATCCAGTGTCTCTAAATGGCACAGAGGGCCCTGTGTCTTCCTGCAGGATGCATTACAGTATGGCAGTAACATCGCAACATGTTGGACCATGGGGCTCCATCACTTTCCATTGACTTGAATACTTCTGATATCCAGAGTACTCCAGAAAAGTTAGAAGGCATGTTGGTTGTGAGTGAGGAAAAGTAAGTAGTCAGTCAAGCCCTGAGCTTGGTAGGTGGGCATAGATGACTGAAGAGGTTGAATCGTGGCTTTAGTGAATAGATATGGAAAGGATCATCTGCTTTGGAGAGTATCTTGGAGATCTTCCAGCCTCAACCTTCCTACAGAATTGTGATATTGAGAGGAAGGCAGCATGATTTCCCCTGACTATATCCCTCTTTGTTTCTGTACTCCTTCCTTTTTGCTTATAATTATTCTTTAAAGAAATAACATAAAAACTAGTTACAATTTTCATAATTAAAAACAAAAACAAACAAACAAAAATTAAAACAAACAAACAAACAAACAAAAAAACACGAAAGGGAGGTGTATGGGAGCCTCATTCATCACCTTTTGTCGCCAGACTTGATTTGACATCTGAGACTACAGAGAAACTTTGGCAAGTGCAATGATTTCCCGTGTGGGGGTAATAAGAGAGAAAAAAGCTGTCAGTTGAAAACAGCAGGAGCTGCATTAGCAAATATAAATTAAACAGATGGCTAAGATACTGCAGCTGTCACATAGAAGCTGCAGGAAGATTTTTAGCTTTGAGCTGCAGGAGGCTATTTTAAAAGGAAAGATGAAAACAACAACAAAGCAAACTTCGGTGTGACGAAAGAGACAATAGAACCATTCAGATTATTATATGAAACTTATTCAGGATTGGTTTTGGTTGTTTGGGTTTTGTTTTTTTTTTTAAATTGACATTTTCATATCTTAGGACTCTAAAATTAAGTTAGGATCATGTTACAGATTTCAGTATTGTGAGTTTGGCTGCTGGTTTAGAAGTACTCTTCTGTACGAGACACTGGCTCTGACATATGCTCTGGAAAGTGAGGAGAAGTGTAATACACACATCATGCTATTTTGATCTTCAACTGTTTGGTTAACAGTGATTTCAAGAAAAACTTTTTATGAAAGAATTGTTCATAAATAAAATGTTTGTGGAAAAACAGCATGAAAAGTTAACGTTTTGGTGGAGGAAGCACCTACATTTTAGTGTTTTGCACATTCAGTCTTAAGGTAATGTTTTTCAGACTCATTTTCAGCAGAAAAGTGAATATTCTTTTCCTATGTGAAAGAAGTGATAAAATGGTATCCAGGTTTGTTTGTTATGTTAAAATATGGACATGTGCTAAAATGAGGACGAATTAGAATTTCTGTGCTGTTTCTCAGCGCAAAAAGGCAATTAATTTTCTCAGTGTTGTGTCTGAAAGTTTTTTTTCTCAATTGGGGCTGATGGTTTGTCATAGACTACTTGTGCATAAGCAGAGACTTCTATGCTGCCTTTATAGTTAGGTGATGAAGATGTGAATTATGAAATAGGTGCAACTGTATTTGAAGCCTGTGTTTTACATTCAAAGGAATAGTGTGCACAAATGGATTCCTAGGCAGGCTAATTGATTACTCAGAGTTCTGCTTTTTGTGTTTGGTTTTTTTACTGCAAAATAAATAATGTATTTGTGGTTGACTTTTTACATTATACTTAACGTACAAGGACTTGTATGGATTTTGATTGTGCTTCAGCCCTTTGTGCAAAATCAGTATGTCTTTAATTTTGCATATCGTTTTCCAACTTGTGATTCCTTTACAATAGGTGTCTTCAGGTACAGTTAGATTTAATTCTAAACTTCTCCTAAATAGACTATTTGAGAGCTACAAAAACTGCATATCGAAAAATTAAATCTTCTTTTTCCTCTGTATTTATCTTTCCTCCTATCATCCCCATAAAGTGTTAAGTACACAAGCCCTGGTGAACCTCTGTTCTGTTAGAACTAGGAAGTTCATCACTGGGATGTAATGGATCCTCTCTACAGGGTAAATCTCTAACCTGTCCTAGACCTTTCCCTATTCTTAGTGGTTCAGGAAACAAATCATGAAAGACACTGAAGGTCAAAAGCAACAGCTTGAACTTTTTTATGTGAACTTGCTGAAAATGTGTAGCCTCAGCCTTCCCATATTGTTCAGGGTGCTTCAGCTGCCTCAGTAGAAATGAGCTCCTCATCATTTAACTGCATTTCTTTTGTAGTTGTGGCTTCGTGCTTCAGTGTAGAAAAGAACAGCTGATCATGCTGAGTAACTGTTTTTTTCTACCCTCTAAACTTCATTTTTACCCCTGTAGAAACTTTGCAGCAGTTACAAATTCCAGAAAACTAAGAGGAAAAATGCCTCAACCTGAGTGTATTTCTTTTCCTCAATTTTTGCTGAAGAGAAACAAAGTTGGCCTTGAAGTGTACTTCAGCTTTAGAATTCTAAGTGCGGAATATCTTTGTCGGTGATGCAGAACTGTTGCAGAGTAGGAACTGGGAAGCCTGACCTCAGCCTCAGTGCTCTTAGAATTTTATTTCAAATGCTTTAGCTAAACTTCATTTCCAGGATGTATTCAGCAAGGACCAGTTTTGTGTAGGCAGGGCTCAGGGCATACAGAAAGATTACACACTGAAATCTGCAAGTTTCCTGTGAGCTCTCTTCCTGGGAGATCACGAAGGGACCAGTCAGCATGATCTGGTCAAGAGAGGGAAGGAGCTAAAACAGAGAAGTGGGTGGATTGCGAAAAAACATATGGGCAACATATCCTTGCCTTGATAGGTGATTAAATTTTCCTGCTGAATATCCCAAAGGCAAGAAAGAACTTTTCCAGCTGGAAGTGTAGTTACTGTCTAATGGCCATATTCTCTCCTCGATCTTCATGCAAACCTTCATGCAATACCAGTAAGGGATGCTGTGGAGGATGTAGGGCTACATGGTTGCTATGCTGTAGACAAAGCAAATCGAGGGCTGTCTGGCCTACGACACAGAGCTGGTGAGGAAAATGTCTTTATAGTTTTTGAAACAAGTCTGTGACATAATTTTCATGTTGCATGAAGTGTTAATATTGAACTCTCATTGATTAGGAACAGCTGCTTACATGCAAAATGTATGGTAGTGGAAAAAGGAAACATGATCCAGCTTTTTTTTGAATGCTTTCATGAGAAGAAGGTGCTTCTTTATCTGGAAGCAAGAGAGCCCAGCCTTTTGGTGTTGTAACTTTGGTGTATAGCTTAGCCAATCTGCAAAAAGATTTCATGTGTTTTGGCTTTTATTTGAACCTTGGTCTTTAAAAGCCTAGTCCAGAACTGTAAAGCCTGTTTTTTTAGATCAGTGCTGTTCTTACACTATATAGGCATATACATCAGTGACTGAGAGAACATGTAGAAATTGTAGAATTGCTACCTATTATGATGCTTTTCATTTCAGAGCTCACATAGATAAATCCTGGGTGTAACAAAACAGTGCATCAGGTAGTCCTGGCATATGGGCTGTGTATTCTACAGTGCTATGTTAGTAAATTGTAGGTTACTAATTAATTTACTGTAGTTAGGTTTTTTTCTAATTTGTCTCAATAACAGAGAAGATTGAGATGGTTAGTTTTGCTTTCAAGTCATTTTAGCTTTACTTTTTAGTGGAAAGCAACTGAATACACCTGCTTGAATTTGAGTAATGAAGCCATCTTTAATATGAAAATAAATTTTCCAGATTGTTAACTATGGCAATTCCTGTCTTTGCATTTTGATCTCCATTCCAAATTCAAGCATGTCGGATCCAAATCTGTTTGTGGGATAATGTTTAACCAGTTTGTAACCCACAATAGTTTTGAAAAATGACTCTGCCAAAGTCTTACACTATAGTGCATCGCTTGGACCTATTGAGTGTTGGAAAACTGTGTGCTACTGCACGTGGATATGGAGCGACACCCTTATAAAATAAATACAGGTGTCTACCAGAAAAAAGCCTTCCAGTGACACTAACCAGATGAGTTTTCCTTTCACTGTGTAAGCAGGCCCTTAGGTGGTTTTGCTACAGGCTTCTACCAAGTTTTGGAAATGTTGAAAGGCAAAATGCAAATGCACCACTGCTGGTAGCTGCAAACTGCCACCCCAAGCAGCTCAGAATAAGGTTAAACACGACTAGAAAAATGACAAGTAGTCATTTGGGAACCTTTGTTAGGAGACAAATAACAGTTGGATATTTGATGTTATTTCCAACTTGAGTGAGAAAACTGGGGTCCTGAATAGAAAATAATAATAGTAATAATAATAATAGCACAGTTAAACAGGACATGAACTAGTTTCTTGTACCACAGTGTTTTGTTCTTTGCAGTTGTGTGAGTGGTTTCTAGGCATTCATTCTAGTGCTGTTAATACTCTGTTCTTTTCTATTTGGGAGAATGTATCTGACCAAGGCTTTCTCTTTATTCCTTTGACTTCTTGCTTCTTAAAGGGAAAAAACCCTCAACACCCTCCATTGTGTTCTAAAAAATAGTAAAGTCAAATGCATTTGCTGCTAACAGGATCTCTTTACAGAGGACTCTACTTCTAGCTGTTCACGTGTATAAATGAACGGAGAGGCTTGGTGTTGTGAAAGTAGTGAATACACACCCTTCATTTGCAATCTCCAAAATATGTTGGTCAGAGCTACTCCTCAAGATTTTTCCAGCATAACTATTCTGTTAAGATGGTGCGGAAATCACCCTTCATACCATATTCTCGACAAGATTCAGTTAGATACCACCAAAAATGTGCTTCTGCCAGGCCTTTATGTTTTTTTCAGGGAGCTGGTATTAGCTGCTCTGGCAGAATAACTTTTTTGCCTGTGTAAACCACATCTCTACTAAGCAGATTTGCTAGTATAGCTATTTTAGCAAAGCTCTTCTACTGTAGGAAAGACCTTATTGATAGTACTGTGAGGTTCCCACAGTAGATGAAAGGCACAATACAAAGGGCTTTATAAACATGAATTAAGCTTCACAACACCCTTGTGAAATAAATCATTCTTCTAGCTTGCCAATGTCTAGTTCCTTTTAATATGAGATGTTTTGCAGGGATGAGAAGGAAGGGTAGAAGATTCAGAATTGGGGGAGTAATGTCTGGTAGCATTGTAGTGTTGATAAACTAAACAAATTTCTAACCTGTTGCAGTCCCCCCATCCCTGATGTTTAAAATGTCCTAGAAAAATCAGTGGTTCAGAATATCAAATTGTTTCTGATTGTTGTTTTCACCTGATCTTTGATAGTATGAGAAGTTCGGGTGCTGACACTTGGAATTCCTTTCTTATTGAAAACCTGGAGCTGGCTTTTGTGTATGTGATATTCTCATTAACACTGTTTTTAACTACAGTGTTCTCTGAGAATGATTTGCATTAGACTCTTTCAGCTTCATACTCTTCATGTAGTAGTTCAGAGTATGAAAAGCTTAATCATTTAAGGGATCTCAAAAAGAATGGAGAGAGGAATAACTACAGATTTATGCACAATAATTTTAAACTCAAGTCACTGGAAAATGAGAGTTGTCTCATTGAGTTCACTCACGTGGTCTTAATTCAGACATTTTTGTGTGTCAATTATTATGTAGTCTCTAATTACATTATCACATTCTATTTGTTTAATTTCTTAGGGAACAAGGAACAGAAGAACTCTATTGGAGGATGTAGGTTAGTTTTCTTCTTTGCCATTTGTCAACATTGCTTTTGAACTCAGCCTGTAAACCTTTAGATCAGACCCAGGTGTTCCTGCAGTTCTCTGTTAAACACCATATCCTGGATTTTGTATTGATACATCTCGCAAGAATTTAAGCAGGCTGTGCAATTTATTCACTTCCTAGTTCAGGGCCTTTGGGAGCCCCTGGTGGTCTAGTGGTTAAGGATACGGCACTGTAACTGCCGAGGCCCGGGTTCGATTCCCGGTCGGGGAAACTCCCCGGGCAGGTGGAGCCCGTTAGCCCTGTAAGGCGATCCACCTACGTCCTGAGGACCTCGCTGCCACTGTCCAAGCTCGCTTGGCCCCGGCAGATGAACCTTAGGATTAAAGGGTGGGCTCAGTTCTGCGCGCACTGTGTCCCACCTAAAATAAATCCAATGTGCAGGCTGGAAGGCGTACAAACACCTTCCCCAGATCTTCGTTCGCGAAGTCTGGCCATTAATTAATTAAGTTCAGGGCCTTCAGGTTATTGTAACTGTTTTAATGAACAAGGTATCTTTCCTCACTAGATCTAGCAAGGAACTCATTTTTGAAAAGCTATCCCAGATCTCCTGAAATCTGGGGGAAGGTGGAGACATCTGACAGGGTTCCCTGTCCTAACCCTGCTTGCATGCTAGGGAGGTTCTGGTAACTGTTTGGCAGTGTGCCTGGTCCTCCAAGAGGTACTTGATCTATTAGGAGTATTTCTGTGCTCTTGTTTCCATAGCAACAGGACACTTTTTTTTCTTTTTTCTTTTTTTCTTTTCCTCAATATGACTGTTACCTTGAGAATTAGACGTGTAGAAAAGCTTGGCCTCTTGTCCCCTGCAGAGATTTCAGTTAACACAGGTGAAGAGTGGAAGGAGTAGGATGGGGCAAGTGTGACTCTTGGCAGAGACAGTGTAAGTAACTAGTCTTACTTATTGTGGGCTTTAGTGTTAATAGTATGATTGTTTTGAAAATCACAGCTCTTTCTAAGCTCGGGACATGAAAGGCCTGGGTCTGGGTTGTTAGGGACAATCAGCACAGACCTTTGCATGTGCTCTTGTAACCGTGTAGGGCCCACATCTGCTTCATGTATGTGTTCAGGTGCAGTATGAAACCAGGTGTACATTCTTCTGTCCAGCTGCTCACAGACACTTTACATGTACATAGAATCATAGAATAATAGAATCGATTGGGTTGGAAAAGACCTCAGAGATCATCAAGTCCAACCCTTGATCCAACTCCAGTCCATTTATTAGATCATGGCACTCAGTGCCATGTCCAATCTCAGTTTAAAAACCTCCAGCGACAGTGAATCCACCACCTCCCTGGGCAGGCCATTCCAATGCATGACCACTCTCTCTGTAAAGAATTTCCTTCTAATATCCAGCCTAAATTTCCCCTGGCAGTGCCCCCTTGTCCTATTGCTGACTGCCTGGGAGATGTCATGTTAAAAAGCTATTCTTCTGTTGCAACATTTGTCCTGGCATTTCAGGGAAGGGATGAGTTAATGTTTAATTGCTCCACTGAAACAGGATGTAAATGCTAAGCTACCCCTTGGGCACTGTAGCTCCTGTAGGTATCAAGACACTTCCCTTCAAACTGAAGTGCACATGCCTGTTTCAACATCTGTTGCAGTGTGGAGGACTAAGAAGCTTTCAGTTTTTGAAATATTTTCATAGATCAGACGCTTCTTGTTACCATATAAAAGGTGAGAACAGAAGCATGTAGCTTGATACTGATCTCTTGCTAGGGTTGCTTTTTTCATCTATAGTTAAGAAAGCAGTCTCCTCTTAAATATGCATCTAATGCAAGCCTAAATACAATTGTTTTATTTTTTTCAACTGTGTGTTTTGCCTCTTTCCCCATATCTGGGTCCTAAGAACTAAGCTGTCATCTTTTCCTGCAGAGCATATAATTTGTGGTACTGAACTGTTCCCTATGATTTATTTTTTTTTGTCTCCTTCACTCTTCTTCCCTTTCTTAGGACTTGCCTGTTCTAGGGAGCATTGTTGTAAGTGCCATTCTGCTTTTAACATGCACACTAACCCAGTATGTCATGGAATAATTTAAAATGCCGTTTAATTTAAAATTCAGACAAGCTGATTATAATCATAATATTGGATTTGGGAATCTCCAATCCTTTAAAAGTGAATGTCTGAAGTATTATCTATGTATCACTATGTTATGCTTTTGCAGTAAAGACTTCTTGATGTCAAAGTGTGGTGGCTCTTTACCATCAGTATTTTAGTTCCTAGAATTTTTGAGTCAGGGTGCCAGAAGTTTTATATTTTTCTCTGACAAACAGTAAGTGGATGTGCTGACTGGCAAAATGAACAGCTAATGTATGAAACCACAAGATCTAGGGTCTCTTGGAAAGGCACATTGCTTATAGCTATCTTTACAGTTCTAAGGCCAGAAATGCACTTAGCCGTATAATGCTTATCCATCTAAAATGTTAAAAGCTGTTCAGGATTAAGTGTCCAAATCAGAAATGTCATATACGTACAAAAGCCAGAAATTAATAGAAATACCTTTTCTTACTTTCTCATTGTAAGCGCACGTGGATGTACTTTTCTTGTTAAAAATCTTATATTTAGTTCAAAGACGAGGAGCATTCCAGTACCGAACTTTTTTAAAATTGAAAATGAGTTTAAGATTTCAAGTCTTTGGTTGCATCTAGCTCTTTTTGACTGCACATTGAAGAAAGTGTATATTTTAGTTTACTCTAGAGCTTGTTTATTAAAAGAGCAGAGTAAAAGATTCCATATCTGCTTAACATTCAGTAATTTGCCATTAAGCTACTTGACACAAGTTAAAATTTATGTTAATACAGTCTTGATTAAACAGCACTCATTATCACTCACTCTGATTTGGCCAAATCAGTTTCCTAGCAAATGTCTCAATAAAGGAGCTCACTCTAACCTGAGATACTATGGCATGTCCAAATTAAGTTGAGTGTATTACAGTGATGTTTCACACTTGTATAGCATCTTTGATTTCAAAGCATTTCACACAATCATGTACGATACTGGGAAAATGTATTAAGAAATACAATGACCAAAGCAAATTTATAGATTTTTATAGAGCTAGAGGACATTTTATAATTTCCCCAGATGTATCACATTAGAGTTTTTAGTGTTTAGTACAAAGTAGTTGGTGGTTTCTAACACAAACCTCAGTTTCTGTAGGTTACAGAAGAAGGTTTGAGTTAATCCTCTGAAGGTAGAAACAGATGCCTCTCTGTATATTAAATATTTCAAATCACAGCTTCAAACTATTTTTCAAGTAATCCTTTTCATCCAATCTTAGAATCTTTAGGGCTCTTCAATTCTCTTTAATTTTCTTTAAATATTATAACCACAGAAATTACTTGTGATTTCTCATCTTTATATTCAGTTACTCTTTGGTGCCTACTGGCAGCATTGCTTAGAACTGCTGTTGTGTAGGCTTTGCCAAACTAACAGAACACTGAATGCAATGCTAGCTTCATAGCTAGGGGTTAAGACATTTCCTCCTTAAGTCCTCACAATTTCTTTTTATGTATTTTGTTACTTCAGTTTATGTATGCAGGAAAAGCTAATAAAAGTCATAATTGTGCATATGCAAATCTAAGGATTTTTCTATATTCAAGTTGTTTTCCTGTAATGTCCTCTTCCAGCTCCTGTTTTTCAGCCTCTTCAGCATTCGAAAATTGGATTATAGTTGCAGTGTAGTGCCAAGCAGATATATGATATGTGATACCAACCAAGTCTCTGCCTTATTTTTTCTGTTTGAGAATTTGACTTCGTATGTTTAGCATTTGCTTAATGTTTATCAATTGTATTTTACAAATAGCCTGACTGAGAACAGACACTGAAGGCAATTTGCCCAAGATTCCCAGTATTTCCTGTAATTCTGGTTGTGTTTTCCTGATTTGATTTGGAATGATTTAATTAAGACCTATACATAATTTCATAGATATGTGATGTATCAAGTTTGTGGCTCATCAGATAACACTGACTCACCTCTGTGCGTGTACGTGGCTGGATTTTCTTATAACCACAACTCGCTTTATTGCCAGATTTTCTCAGCCTTACACAGTTTCCCTGTTACAGGGGTCATCTTGTAAGGTTGATGTCCGTGCTATGTTACAAGGTGAATACTTCACTTGGATTTGATCTGTTCTTGAAAGCGAAGAGTACTTTTTCCAAGTATTAAGACAATTTATTGCATTTATTAGGGTTTTATATAACTCAGAGGCAGATGAAGTGGTTTTACTTCAAAAAGGGATTAATATTTCAGTGATGAAGGCAAAATTAAAGAAGCTGAGGAGCAATTAACAACAGGCTGAGAAGGTGGCCCCCTTTTGACCCTGAAGCCCCTGTAGTCTGTTAACTGCATTGCTGATGGGGAGGTGCTGGGTGTGGGAGCTTTTGAGTTCAATTTAGCACTGGTACTGTAACATTTAAAGGAAATGAAGGATATGACAAGTGAGAACTGGTAAGAGATCCAGTGAAGCTTTCTGAGGCATTAATGGTCCTCGCAGTAGAGTTCTCTTACATTATTCATGGCCTTTAAGCTTTTAGCCAAGCTGAGCACTCTGCACTCAAGTGTGATATTAGAAGGTAAAAGGAAATTAACCCTCTAGTGACACATTGAAAGTTTCTTGCCAAAGGAATAATTTTGACAGTGTGTTGAGGGGATAGAAGCATATCTGAGAGAGGGGAAAACCGATTTCAACTCTGAACTGATCTAAGAAAGTGCTAAAACAGGAGTACCCTGTAGCGAAGTGACAGAAAAGACCGATTGAACCTGTATGTAAGTCGTGGGGTCCCTTCCTACCTTGGCCTTCCTCATCAAAGTATGTCTTCTGAGTTTCAAAAGAAGGTGTGACTTAGAGCTGCAAGATGAACTACTAATCAAATCTTTCCAATGGTGCTGTGGAAGGCTTTTCTGTAGAAGGCTTCTGTGTGTTAAGACTGACAGAGGAAGCCAAAACTTTTCAATGATTCTGTGATCAGGTACCAGAAACCTGTATCTGAATTCTAGCTTGAGTCTGTAGATTTTACTGTTTGTCATTGTTCATTTGAACATATTTATCTTTTCTTAAGTAAACTCCTTATGTTAAGGATTTTTCTCTCCTTTTTCTCTCTCATACAATTTTTAATTTATCCCATCATTATGTACAATAGGGTTGTGTGCTCAAGGGGGCTTTTAGGAACAGTTCAGAAACAGGAGACTTTTAATGCAGCAGATTTATATTGGTAATTGATCTCTGGGATATTAGTGCTGGAGTGGTCTCTTATATCTAGCTTTTACTCCCTGTCTATCCCCTAGCTCCTCTGAGGTTTCACAGCAAGTATCCAGAATGTAAAACAGATCATTGCAAACTAGTGGAGAATGACCTCACTTAGAGGCTAAGAGTTATTTTTGGAAAGGAGTGAAGAAGGTGATAGTAGATAGAAGTCCTTTGCTGGTGCATAAACTTCAAGATGCCTAAATTTCAATCTACTGTATGTACCTTTTGTCAATAGGACTAAAATATATTAATTTGGAGGCAGGAAAGAGAACATGTGTTGGAAAAATCCAATACCTTTGCCAAGCACTTGTGAGCACAGAACACTTATTTCCCCATGTGTTCACACAATATTTATATCCAAATTACTCCTTTCCCTTCCATGCTTAAAGAAAACCAAGTTCAAAGATAATATTTTTGAAAGCAGATTATTATTTAGAAGCACAAGGTCTAAGGCTTTTAGTTCTGAAAATTTTACCTTGGAACATGTATGTCTTCTAGGTTGGAGGGAGTAGTTTTGTTTTTGTTGGAACCAAGAATTTAATGCATTTGCCACTCAACGTATGTCTTAAGAATAATGTGATTAAAAGACTGTGCGTTATAGTCCAGCGGTCTGGAATATAGGGTCTTGGTGAACAGTGTATCTCTCTATGCTCTGGTTCTCAGGAGAGAGTGAAAATGTTTGAACCATAGCAATAAAGATGCAGAGGAAAATGATACATAGAACACAGTGAGTAGTACTAGCATGGGTATCATAACTGCACCCAGCACATTTAAAAGACAGAAAGGAAAAGAATTTAAAGAAAAAAAAAATCTCTAAAGACTTGTGAAGACTTGCTCTGGGACTATGCTCTTGATTGTGCAGTCTTATAGCTGCATCTGAAATGAGCTGTTGCAATTTCACCCCTTGGACAATTTTCTGGCTACTAAACACTTCTTTTGCTGGCAGATATGAGCAATACATACTACTGAATGCTCTGGAGATCCAAATGTTACTAATGGCAGCTTTCAAGTGATGATTGAGAAACTGTGTTGAAAGTTTTGCTTAAGGTATGCTAAGCATTTGATAGTTAAGCAGTTAAACTCTTTGACATTGGCTCAACTATGGCATTTCCTTATAACCGTTGCTAATGGCAGATAATTTTCTTGATCTAGTGTTTTTGCTTCAGTGTCCATTAAGATACATGATCAGCAACAAAAGCAGTGGAAAAGATGCTGGGAGTTCCAGGAAGTCTGTGTTGAAGGGCTTTAGCAGACCAGACTTTCCTACTACTTGGCTGCCATCTTATGAGAGACATACTTTTACAATAGCTCTGTTCTCAGTTAATTTTGTGAACGATTGCAAAAATTCTTGTGTTGGTCTGTCCTTCTTTATGTAATACTTTCAGATTCCTTGTATGTTCCTTATTTAAAGAAATATCTGCAGTTTTACAGCCTCTATGATGGCATGAGCAGGTGAACTCCCCCCAGGCCCCCTCCCAGCTCAGTCAGTCGTAGTGGGGAAGTCTCTGTACACCTGCCAGGTGTACAGCAGGAGAGCCACACTTGAACTTCAGTCCAGCCTTTGGTTCCTTCCCATCAGCAATTGGAAGGGCACCTGCAAGAGCCACTGGGGCAAGGACCTGAAATGAGGAAGCCATTTGCTTAGCCTCCATTGCAGTTAGTAGTAAAAAGGGAATATATTGGGTTTTTATGGTAACATTTTGGTAGTGGGAGGGCCACAGGGGTATCTTGTGTGAGAAGCTGCCAGAAGCTCCCCCTGTGTCCAGTAGAGCCGATGCCAGATGGCTCCAAGATGGACCTGCTACTGGGCAAGGCTGAGCTCATTAGAGGTAGTGGTGGCACCTCTGGGGAGAGGAGCCCGTGCTGGAGCAGGTTTGCTGGCAGAACTTGTGATCCCACAGGGAACCCATCTGTTCCTGAAGGACCACCCCCTGTGGAAGGGACCCACGCTGGAGCAGTTCATGAAGAACTGCAGCCTGTGGGAAGGATTCACGTTGGAGAAGTTTGTAGGGAACTGTCTCCTGTGAGAGGGACTCCACACTGGAGCAGGGCAAGAGTGTGAGGACTTCTGCATGAGGAGGAAGGAGCAGCAGAGACAATGCACTGACTGCAAACCCCATTCCCCATCCCTATGTGCTGCTGGGGGGAAGAAGTAGTGAAAATCAGGAATGAAGTTTGACCTGGAAAGAAGGGAGTAGTGGGAGAAAGGTGTTTTTAATATTTGGTTTAATTTCTCATTATCCAACTTTGATTTGATTGGTAATGAATGAAATTAAGTTTTTCCCCAAGTTTAGTCTGTTTTACCTGTAACAGTAATTGGTGAGTGATCTCCCTGTTCTTGTCTCGACCTATGAGCCTTTCTCCTCCTCCAGCTGAGGAGGAGAGTGATAGAGCAGCTTTGGTGGGCACCTGGCATCTGGCCAGGGTCACTCGACCACAGGGGGAGAGAGAGTAAAATAAAAAGCAATAGTCCAAGGATGAGAGAGCAGGGAAACACCACTCTGTCAGGAAAATCCTGCTATGGAGAACAGGTAAGCTTAACCTCGGAAATAAGGGGGAGGAACTGCAGACTGGGTTTTGCATCCAGCATGCTGGCTCCATTTGAGTGTTCAGCATGCCTGCTATCCTTAATAATGTTGGTATTTAAATAGTTTTAAGCAGGCTTTGAAGTTGGAGCCTTGTTGAGTTAAGGTAGAGGTCAGTGTGTTGCAACTGTTGGCTGAGCGTTGCTAACGACTTTGTGTGCTTATTAAACTCCTTGACCAAAAAAATTTAGGTGTATGATTTTTAATGTTTGCAGTTTTATCTGGCAAACCCCAACAAATCACAGAAGGCTGTTCCTTTTCTGCAATCCATAGTGCTTTTCTTCATGGCCTAACTCACGTGAAATGATACTCTTGGGCCTGGGTCTCTCCTCCAACATACAGAGAAGCATGTATGTATGGTTTTAAATTTTAAACCATGCTTTTCAAGTGTTTTAAAGCAAGAAAAAAACCCAGGAAAGAGAGAAATGGCTATCTCCCATTCAAGGTGGCTGGGAAACTGGTACAGAGCGGCACTTCATGCATCAACCCCTGCGGGCACTGGCAGCAGCAAAACAGAGGAAATTTTAAAGAGTATCGATGTAGACAAGCCCAGGGCTGCTTATGTGGAAGGAATCAGTCCAGAAGATTTTATCTTTTGTTTTTGAACATTTGCTGTTCCCTGCCCATGTCACACATCACACCTCCTCACTCTTCTCCTTCCTTCTGACTTCCAGGAGAGCCTCCTCTTGCAGATGAGGCTCCTGCTTCCCTGAGCTTTGTTTGAATACAGTGTGAAAGACACTAGCAGAGCCTTGAAGAAGGGTGTGCAGCTGTATTGCCTGTACTGTCAAGAGCATTTAGAACACTTGGGATGGTGATTGCTGGAGGCAAAACGCTGCTTTAGACCTTTTAAGATATAGTTGAGTGGAGACTGCACAGGTATAAAGAGACCAGTATGGGTTGAAGGAGCAATTACAGGAGAGCACTCCAGTGCAGCTGAAGTGGGAAAAAAGTATTTCCCAACTCCCGAGACCTCCTACCCTCCCCACCCTCTTTGACAGGAAAATGTTTATGTAATTTGTAGGAAAACTGCTCTCAGATGTCTGTAATTTTGTGTGCATTCCCATGGGTAAAAATGCTTTCAGAGATCTGTAATTTTGTATATATTCCCGTGGGGACAGTAGAATGTGTGATATAAACCACCCTTGGTCTTTGGCATGTCATTTGTCTGTTCCTTCAGAGTTGCTCAGCCCTTTCTTGCACTCAGAGGTTGCTGAAACCAGCTCAGCATCAGTCCTGAGGTCACCAATGTTCTGAAAAACTTCGTTCTGGACCCTCACGTGTGCACTGTTTCCCCAGGGGTCCAGAGAAGTTCAGACCTAAGCTTTCAGTGTGCCTGTCTTCTATCTCCAACCTTATCTCCTGGATGGGCCATGGTCTTGTCCAGTCCCTAATTCCATCTCCTTTTGCTATAAACTGGTCCCCCGGGTGACCCTTGGACCTGTCCCAACACGCTCCTTGCTTGGGATTGCCGTGGACCTTGTTCCCAGCACACAGCTCTGCCCACCGTGTTCAGGTACGGTGGGACTGCAGCCTGTAAGTGTGCTGGGATTTCCACTCTTTCTCTCTTGCAGCAGCCAGCCCGTAAGGAACCCTGACACCACAAGACACCATAACAAAAGTCATTTTGGGTGAGAAAAGTAACCACAAGAGATGCAGCAAACTACCTGCAAGATCACTGTCTCTTTATGAAACTGAAATAGTTGTAAAGGTGAGAACAGAGGATTAGAATGTTTGGGGGGGATACTTATTGGGTTTGGGTTTTTTTTTTAAAGCTGTTCCCACCTGATATCAGCCACTCACAGTACTGGTAAACAACATGTGGCACACAGCAAAAATTCTATTTTCTCTCTCCCTATACTTGCTTCAGGACCAACAGTGCACAGGTCCTTCGTTGTGAGGATGTATAATCCAAACACATCATATTTAGAAGGGTTGTAGAAATGTTCAAAATGCCTACCAAAACCCCCTTGATTTTAAAAAGATTGGACCAGTATTGTTGATTTCTGTTGTCTTACCTTCTGTTGCAGCTTTGCACATACATCTTTCTCTTGTCTCTTTTCCTAAGCTTAAACTAGAAGTTCTTTGTTCTGCGTTTCTGTGGCATATTTTGTCAGATTTTTTTGTTGCTGTAGCTACAGTGATAAAATGTTTTACATTTTTTCTGCAGATGAAACTGCTGCTGGTATGTCTTCTCCATTTTCCTAGTGGATCAGAACATCTGTCCATTATGATTCAAAGTCCTTCCCTGTCAACAGTAGCTCTGTTTAAGAAAAAAATTCTGTAGAAGATTATTATATTACACTTTTTCTAGATGTTTACTGTTACATTTTTCCTTGAAAACAGAGTTTCTGTGCTTTCTTGTTGATGTTATTGTCATTAATTCAAATATTCTTACTACAAATATTAATATTTTGTAATATTCTTAACATCATGAAATGTCAAAGTAAGCACTTTGGATAATTGTGTGATGTGAAACTATATAATCTCAAATTACCTGCATTTTTGCCCCAGAGTTTCATTATGTATTCCCTTGTTCTTTTATTAGGAAACTAAATTAATAATTCTTAACCTGTCTAGCCTCTCCTCTGGACTTTTTTGAATTTTTCATGTGCTTCTTACACCTCTTGTTGGGTCTAAAGAAAGAAGAGAGTAGAAAACCAGCAGACTTTACATGGTTTTATTTTTCTCAATTAGCAATTTCAATCCATTACTTCAATGTTTTCCTGTTGTTTTAGGATCAAGTGGTGAGAACTGAACAGTGTTTTACAGTGGAAAGCATGTTAGCTCTTGTACTACTCACATTACAATTTTTTATGCATCTTAATATAACTTAATGTGTATTTTTACTTCATTTTTTATTGTCACTACTTATTGAGCACACAGTGCACCTTCATGAAAGTGTCTAGCTTTTCCTCTTTTTTTTTTGAGATAGTAATTTATTTATGACCCTGTTTAACAAGAATTACGAGTGGTTATAATTTCCACTGTTTAGTACTTTGCTTAAAAATAATGTGTCATCATGTTTCTTCTACTTAATTCAATTATTCTGAGAGGAATACATATATATATAAAAATGAAATTTTTGTTTGGATTACAATTTGTATTGCCAAAGTGCATAGAGGTGCCAGCTCTTTTATGTGCCCTATGAATGCAGTACCGAAACCCAAATCCTTCATTTGAACTCATTTGCAGGCTACAGAAGTCAAGTTTATTAGTCACAAACTCACTGCGCCACAATTTCTGCATCTTTAGAGTGCAGCATTTGCTACTTCAAATCTTTCAAATCTTTTCTTACTGTTAGGTTTGATTAGTTCAAATAGATGTATTTTCCATTCACCAGTACTATGATTTTATCAAACAGCTTGCTTTACGTCAGCGTTACGTGACATTTTTTCTGAATTTGTGTTCTGCATTTTTTATTATGATTTGTATGATACAAAAGTTGTTTCCATATGAATTAGATTCTGTTTTTCTCTCAATAGAGAATGTTTTATTAGACTCTATGTAATCCTCTGCATATGACAAATCTTTTCCTACCTCATTAGTGTGATGTACTCTGGTTTGTAGTGCACTGTGATTGCAGCCTGTTGACTTCTGTCATTCTACTGCATTTCAGTTTTTCTTGTTAGGTCGTTTTCTTCTTTCATGGCAGAGTAATTTTCTCTGTCTTTTATACAATTCTTCATCCTACATCAGCCTCTTGAGCTCCAGATGTTACTGGTCTAAAAATGGGACAGAAATTAACCCTGGACTCAGAAGACCGCAAACACTCACTTTTACCATTTTTACAGCCTACCCTGTATGAATGCATCTTATGTTTCTTACAGGGAAAACATTTTGAAAGGGGTCAGGGCTGTTTCACAGCCTGTTATTTCTATGTCCCTCTGCTGTGAGGGATACCTGGAGTAACCATGGGCTGCATAGATAAACCTGTTATCCAGATTCTCCAGCTGTGTTGCCCCTACCCTTTTCCTTTACCCCCTACCTTGTGGGCACTGTTCAATGCTGTTCTGTCCATAGACAGCCTGCATTAGTAGCTGTTACATACCTGGGGCTCATCATCCACTTGTCAGCAATTGTGTGTTATTTCTATGCCACAGCTTCAAAATCTGTCTCTGTCTTCAGAGCTCCAGACAGGCCTTGCTTTCTCGTGTTACCTTGGTTATAGAGCTGCCCTGTTCTACAAAGGGTACTGGTGAATGGGGGAAAGGAGGATCTGCTGGCAGAGAAGATGGTGAGGAGAATACTCGGCAGAGTTATTTCCTGATAAGCAGGAGATCTGCATTTCTGTTTCTACCAGCATCCTAAGTAGTCAAAATCAATGTACTGTGTGCTGGGGCATTTCCTGACACTTGCTGTAGCAGGAAGATGTAGGATGGTTCCTGTTTGCAGCAGCAAGGTGAATGATGACACAGAGACGTGATTTCTGCCAGCCTTGGGTGCCCATAGGCCTTGTTTGTCAGCAGAACAGCGAGTGCAGGGTCTCCACTGTTCTCTTTAGTTCGTCTGGCTCAGGGAGCTGTTCCCAGCATCCCTGAGCTTTGCTGGGGTCAGGGAAAGTCTGGGCGATCAAAGCAATGTGACTTTTATTTTCATTTATGTGGGGGCTGGGGAGAGAGCTGCCTGTTTTGTAAGAACTTCATTGTGATGGATTAACTTTCCTCTTGAATGATTGCGTATTGTACGTCCAAACGAGCGATTGCGAAGCGGCCCAGCAGCCCGAGCACAGCAATTAAAAGGCTCTGTGTGGGCAGAGAGGGCTCCCTTGGCACGGCCTCCTCCAGCGCGTGGGGTGTCAGGCTCCGTGTGCCTGTGCTTCCTGAGGGAGCCAGCCCTCTCCCTCCCTCCTCCCGAGCGCTCCAGTAGGTCCCTAATGAACCTCAGCGGGAAAAGACGAAATTCAGTTCATGAATAGCTTTACAGTCCCCTTTCTCCCACCAACCCTGCTCTCTGTCCTGGGAATGTGCTGCCCACACAGTGACTAGGGAGGAATCTGGAGGCATTTGCAAGATAATGCCGTATCAAATGTTCCATTCTCACACTTTCTTCTTGAATTTTCAAAACTGTTTACGTATTTCCTTTCAGTTTTCATGAATAAGCGCACTACTCCGAGACTAAAAATGGGGAAATGCATTTTCAAATGTGCGAAGCCACATAACTGTAATAAGTTGCTTTAATTATGTATGGTGTGGTTAGTTTCTGTTAGTTTCTGGAAGCCTGTTGTGCATTTCTGCCTGCAACAAGTAGCCTTTCCTGTTTGCTTGCCACTGTTTACCAGTCTGGCCGTCCTCCCAAAGTAATACTCATCCAAATTCTCCACTTGTCAAATGCTCACCAAGAGCCTTTTTGATCCTCAAATGCTCACCAAGAGCCTTTTTGATCCTCAGATGCTCAGTGTCATCTTGGATGTTGCTCTGGCAGACAGCAAAAGGTAGAGGCTAGTTTTTTTTCATTAGGAATTTGGTGTCTTACCGTGTCTTCAAGTGTTTATGTTTTTCATCTGGTTTATGATGTTTTTAGAAAGATATAAAGTTACAGCTCAAGGCAGAATGAATTCAGTTTCAGCCAACTAGTAAGCACAGGTGGAGGTCATTTACATCACCCTCCTCAGGCAGTCACAGCTCCTGGGAACTTGAGCAGTGCTGTTCCATGCTTTTCTGTAGTTGCTGTTTTTCCCGGTAAGTGTCAAATTCCTTTCTTTTTTCCTTTCATTTACTGTTTGGGAGGATTGGGAAAGTGTGCTATCAAAGTGTTTTGGTTTCTTTATTTTTGAATGACAATAGCTACAGAAGCATAATTATTTTTACTGCTGGCTAAATAATATTTCTTACCCTCTTGTCCACCATTGCCTGCATTTGACTTCTTGTTTTTTGTTTCAGTCAAAAATACTTTTTAACTCTTTCACCTTTTGTAAGGTAGACAGGTTTTGCGTTACTAAACTGAAGCTATTCCCTACAAAAATCCGTGTTTTGAGGTGTTAGGAGGTATGAGAGAAAGTCTTACTTTGAAGACTTTCAACTTAAGTTGAAAAGGTGGTGGCAAAGATTGAAGGAAAGCTTTTCTGCTTTCTGTTAGTGTTTTTCCCTGTCTGCAGTGTGGAAGAACTGTTTAGTGCTGTTGGGATTAAATCCAGAGAAGAACTGACAATAAAATTTTTTCTTCCTCTGTAAAAAAATGATTTTTCAGAAGATTCAGAGTCAATTTGGAGAGGTAAAGCAACCCTTCACATTATGGTGACCTGTCTGTGCCCCTCATAGCCCTAGCCTTCTCTGAGGAGCTCCAACAGAGCCAGCCACAGTGGTCCTGAGTGTGTAGAAATAACCTTTGTGCAGCCCTTCCCACGGCTGGGAAACTGATAGTGTTCATTTATTCCTCTGTTCATAACTATCTGTGTGTGCAAAAGATGCTTGCTCTTCCTTCCTGAAGCTTTCTCTGTAGAAGTTTCTTTGCTCTCAGGATACAATGACTGTATTAATAAATTAATCAATCACAATAATCTGATTAAAGTGATGGGGAAGAGGGAGCCAGCAGATGAAACAAACAGATTATTTTAAGGTATATGAGATGATACTGAATTAGTCACTGACTCAGCATTTAAATGAAAGTGTTGCTCGAGATTTACTGGCAACCAGCGTAATAAATTACAATATTTGGCTTTCCATCTACGAGAAAGGCTCGTGTACAGTTACAGAGACCTGTAAATAAAGCATTAACAAAGTGTTGCATGTAAGGAATATTAGTTATATATTACTTTTTTAAAAACTATGTATATATTTGTGTATTTGTGCATTTTGCTTAGTAATGGACTATATGGACCATATGTATAGAGAGATTAGCATGTATTTTAAGCCTTGTACAGGTACTTCAGCCAGGACCTCATGAATGGGTTTTCAGGCATATAGGAAACTGCGACTTGAGTAGGAAGGGAGTTGCTTTGTGTCACTGATGTTTCAGGGGCAATCCCCCAGAGTACAGAGATAATGGAGGGGAAGCTTTCTGTCAGGGAGCATATGTTTTTGTGGCGATTACACTGTGTATAGATTAGGACTTCTGGGAGGGAGGGAATGGGAAGATGTGCTTGGAACACAGGACCATCTGCCAGTACCTTGGCATAGTCATTTCACTAATGAGAAGCTTATTAGTTTGAGTCCAGTAGAGATAAGAAAGGCCGCGAAAGGGACAGAAAACTGTCATCCAGCTGCCATTGAAAAGGGGGAGAGATGGCTCTGATAACTGGTTTTATTAGAACTATTTGTGCTCTTCTAGGTAAGAAAGTATCAGTCTTCTTACTGCTGAAAAATTTTTTTCCTAAATTTTATGATGCAATGTGGGATGTTCTTTGGTAGGGAAAATGCAATAAACTGAGGGTGAGCTGGAATGGGCAAGAAGGTGCTAGGAAAAAAAGGAAGGAACCATGATTTTTAGTGGGAAGTTGGTTTTTTAATCAGATAACTGCCTTTTTCCTTTGGTAAACCCTTGAAGGTGACCTGTATTGAATGTTGGATATTTAATGTTTGTGGTGATGTAGGATAACCCTGGACGATACAACCCTGAGAGCACCACAGTCACAGCCCTGGCAATGCCAAGAACCTCAGAGAGTGCACAGTCTGGCCTGTGTTCCATGTGAGGCAGACAGAATAGTGCTCCAGAGGCAAAAAGGCAGTGATTAGGAGCCTGTGAATTCTGTTCCTCTGACCTCACATTCCTGATTCTGCTGTTGACATGGTAAGTGTCCGAGCTTCTGCTCTCATCCTCAGTTTTGCTGTCCTGTAGATCAGAAAAATTATACTTAGCCTATTTTAGGGAGAGCTCTGCTGTTAATTCTGTTGAGAGAAGAGTTAAATGCTATTGTATTTAAAGGGCTCTGTTTTTCTCTTGATAGTTGAATCAGACTTGAATCTGGATGAGGGTAAGATGGCAGAGCCTTTGCCTGGAGAAAATGGTGGTTAGAAGTACAAAGTGGTTTGAGTGTTGGTATTTGGGAAATTATTTCCCTTTTGTTTGGTATTATACAATTCAGGTTAGACTGGTAGTTAAACTGAAGGGAAAGAATGAGAAAAAACTGTTTCCCATGAAAAACCCTGTAATCTGCAGGTGCCTGCGTCGATGGGAGCGTGGATGTGTTCAGGACACAGTACAAGAGTTACGCAGTTCACCAGCCAGATTGTCTGTTAAATAAGGCTAGACAAGGACAATTTCTGTTTGCACTGCTAGAGTGGAAAAGGCAGTTTCCCCTGATGTTTTTGCTGATTTATGAGGTAAGTCAGATGGGGCATTGTCTCTGACTTTGTCTATTGTAAATCTGTTAAAACAAAAGGAACATGCATTTCAAAAAATGAGTAGAAAAATATAGCTTAGGAGTGTCAAAACACCTAAGCAGAATGAAGCTTAACTGAAAGGGGTTTGGTTAGTCATCCACTTTGCAAATTCTCTTTTTGTATTGAGGATGGGAGAAGATTAGTGAGATGAAAATCTGTGTTATTACAGAGATAAGAATGGGTTATGGCTGAGTCCCAAAGGAGAAAGAAGTTTTTAATATTATTAAAAAACCAAGCCTTTGCTGTGATTCATGTGTGATGCTTAGACAGATCCATGCCAAAAAAATTACTATTATAGTGTACAGGATGGTGTTTATATCTGTAAATGTATGTATAAATACTGTCAAAACATAAATTTAGATCCTGACTCTGTGTGTGTTGAATTCAGTGGAAATACTTCTGATGATTGGGACAAAGGTTTGATCAGATTCTCGCACTGATATGTGAATGTGGTCTAAAACTCAAACCAAATCTTCTGCGTTTGAATATTTTTTCTTACCTGCCTTAAAATGGAGTAGAATTGATTCAAAGGCTTAAAGAAAACTTGTCCTGCACACCACACCCTGCTGTGTTTTATCTACTGAAACACTATTTGATATTATCCTACAGTGGTAATATTCACTTGACATGTCACATGCTTTTTTCATAAAATCACAGAACCACAGAAACATAGAATATGCTGAGTTGGAAGGGACCAAACCATCAGGAGCATTGAGTCCAACTCCTGACCCTGCACAGGACACCCCAAGAATCCCACCATGTGCCTGAGAGTGTTTTCCAAACTGACAGTTCATGTATTTTCTCTCTCAAGTAGTGGAAAAATGTTGTTGACCCCACAAGGGCTTGGTAGGTCAAGGTTTTGGCTCAGTCTACAAGTCTAAAAGGCTTTGGACTTAGTGAAACCATAAAGAAACCTTCAGCTGGCTGGATGCCTCTCCTGAAAAAACAAGTGTGGCCTTATTCTGAAATGATGCTCAGGCACAGTTGTGCATGCCTCGGTGTCTTGGGATGAGAGAGGAGTGTGGGAGGGGGCTCTTTGCTGATGTTCCAGTGAAGCTGGGAAAGTCAGATGTTTGCATGAAAACACAGGGAATTAAATCACTGATTGACTCAGAATCACTGTGAAAGCGTAGAGTAAGACAGGGAAAGAAAAAGAAGGATGGCAGCAGAGAGCTTTTAACTTGAGGTATGAAAGGAAATTAAGAAGCGAAGCAGACATTTTCATTTCATTGCAAGCCCAAAAGCTCCCTTAGCTTTTCATGTGAGCTATGAAATTGTGGATCTCTGTGCAGTGTTTGCCTTCCAGCAGCAGAGTACAGAGTGGAGTGCTGCCTGCATTGGGAGTGTTATGTACAGCTTTGCTTTAGTGCCTTTCTGGGTCAGTGCCTCTCAAACAATGCTGCACAGAGCTGCTTTAGTTGTGCTTCCATGGGTCAGTCTGTAGGCACTGACACTTCTCCCTGGTTGTAACCCAGGGTCCTAGAGAATCTGCAGACTTTTTTGACTGCTAATCTCAAGGCAGTTATGGTGTTCCTTAAACTCAGGTTGGTTGATCATGTGCACCTTTTTTCAGATACCATTCTTCCTGACAATTCAACCACAGTCAGATTGTTGACATGGAAAGACCAAGTGAAAGGATGTGGCAAAGTCCTTGCACCTGTGGCATTGAAAGAATCGATACTGCTTTCCTCAACGTTGTTCTGGCGCTGCTCTCTCAGTAGCCATAATCTGTATCATTGTCTCATGGCAAATAAGGAGAAAGAAAATTTATGCTTTATGCAAAGATTTTTTTTGTGTGTGTCATAATGAACAGTAGGATCCAGTGTCTGCATCATTTATAGTCTTTCAAAATGGGTTTGTGTGCCAGATTGGTCTACCTCTGGATCCCAGAAAAGATAAAGGAAGAGGGATGGTAGTCAGAGTGTATTTTAATACACTGCCAAACGGTTCAGGTATCTATTTCCATTCATGGGAAGATTTGGTGATGGTTTGAGCATTTATGTAGCCAACCTCGGTGGCACTGGGGAACCAGAGCCCCCAGGAAGGAGGGAACAGTCTGTTCAACATTTGTGTATTCCTCACCAGCTGACTGTACCTGCACTAATTATCATCAGTGAGCTGGTATGGAGGCTTTTTGGGAAGTTGCAGCAGTGAGGAGCAGAAATTGAGAAGTCTGTGTGGAAAGAGAGAGAAAGCTGTCATACCTGAAGTGTGGGGAAGATCCTGAAGATACATGTCTGTTTCTGAGCATTGGCTAAACTGAATTTGGGGCTAATCATTAAGCATACATGTAAAAAGTAATTGGGCAGGAAGTTTGATTCCATCTTTCCCTTCACTCTCCTGAAAAACATGAATTATTTTTACCTATTGTCACTGTTACATGTGTGCCAATTAAGCAAGTGCAGATATAGCCAATCTGCTAACAAGTCTTGTCCTGTCACAGTTTGACTTCAAGATGTTGTATTTATATTTTTAGATTGTGCTGAATGAACCCCTATATCTGTAGTTTTTACTTGGTTTATTGGATTGAGTGTCTCTTCTCATTGTGTATCTTTTCTGTACAGCCAACTGTGCTATGGCCACTTATTGGACACCTTGGAAGATGCTACTATGAACCTCAAAGTGCATACAAAGAAAGATGTTTAAACAGCAGAGTTGAACTGAATTATGGGCAAAACTCTATTTTCTTTATTGCAGTGGGTCTTAACTGTCACATCAAACGTATTTTACACCTTTTATTTGGGTATAGATTTTTTACTTTATTGGTTTCCCCCCTTTATAAAAAAAATGAACAATGTTAATTTTATTTTTAATTAGTTTCTTAGTGGGGGTGAACCATGGCTTAGAATTGCAGATTCATATAATTACATTTGTGAGGTTAAGTGAAGAGCTATTTATATCATGTTTTTCCCAGCGTCATCTTTGATATTGGAGGAATCTCCTTTGCAATGTAGAGTGCACTTCACTTTATGTTAAAGACAGACATAAAAGTGGGCATAAAGCAACTGAAGAGGCAACACTGTCCAACATGAAGTCAGCAGGCTTCTGACTTAATTTTCTTTATTTAACGGAGGAATACAATGAGAGAAACAAATTACCAGTTCCTCTTGAAATTCTCTGTGATAGCTGTCAACTTCACTGGGGGCCATCATTTAGGCACAAAGCCTTTACGTAGCCTTTTGCTGACATTAGGTTCATTGCTGTGGGATTTGGGCTCGTAGGTGTTTTCAGGCTGTCTGTCTGGAAACCTAACACATGATGGCCTATCATTAATCTGGTTATTTGTTTGCTTTTTTTTTTGAATGCTATTTTTCTTAAGGTAACAATGGCTTTGTGATTGGTGCAGAGGGATTGGTGCATTGTTTTGACTGTGTGAGCTATGGTTTATTTGGACCGGGGAAGGACTAGTACCAAACTAGGTGTCTTTAGTTCTTCTGGGAGCTTTTAATTTGGAATGCTGTGGGGAGGATTAGCCTAAACAAACCGTTATCAGAATGTTTTAAATTATCTGAATGGGGTGAAAGGTTTAAATACAGTGCTCTACTACTTTAACCCAGTAATTCAGAGAATGCTCAATGCTATCAACTTAATTGCAGCATTGCTGTCAGGAGGCAGTGGCTCTGTGGCAGGATGAAAACTGACAGCCTTTCAAGATATATCTGTCTAATACATAAATCATAATTGTTCCTTCTTCAAGACCCTTCTTTGCTCATTGAGGAACTGTCAGAAACAAAGGGTGGGGGTGGGGAGGAAGAGAGAATTGTAGCTTAATCAGTTGAGGAGGCTGTTTCCTTGCTACCCATGAGGTGAGAGCAAAAAGCAAAAGAGAACTAGGAGAGATCTTTTCCTAATATTTTAGTTTTATCCATTTCCCCTTTCTTTACAAATTTCTTCTCACAAAGATGGCATGATTTTAGCTGCTAGGCTGCAGCATTGGGAAGCAGATAGGTTTTGGGAAGCTGATAGCTTTTTCCCCATTGACCTTGATGGTAGTGGGCTTGCTTTTTTGCTCACTGGGAGACATACAGCTAGTTGTGATAGCAGGACAGAATCATTAGTCTTTTAAAATGTCTCTGCTTGTGTTGGTCTTCCTGAAAACCACACTGCTGGAGCAGTCAGGGTGACGGCTCCAATCAAGCACTGTCATGCTGATGGGAGACAGGGCCTGGGCCACCTGCTCTCTGTGCCATGAATAGGCTTATGGACAGGAATCCTTTTCTTTGTGTGCCAGCAAGGTGATGCCACATAAGGACATGCAAGAGCTGAAGCAGGGCATTGGATGAATGATGATTGTGCTAAGCCATTTGCTTTACATTAGACTTTACATTATACTGTAGAACTATCTGCCTGTCTATCTATCTACTCTATCATAGAACCATAGAATATCCTGAGTTGGAAGGGACTCACAAGAATCATTTAAGTCCAATGCCTGGCCCTGCACAGGACAGCCACAAGAATCTCACCATGTGCCTGAGAACATTGTCCTTCTTGAACTCTGGCAGGCTTGGTGCTGTGACCTTGATGCATCTGCTTTATCAGATGGCAACGCCTTTTTCTTCCATTGTGAAAAATTTGCTGTTGAATTACATTGAAGACAACCTATCGTACAAGAGGGAAGGGAGAAATTTAAGAGATCAGTTCTAGAACTTTAAAATTAGACTTCTTTTTCCTATCAGTTCACTAAAGAGTTTCATTGTGTCTCAGAAACTATTTCATTTCTCAGACCAGTTCTGCTGGATTCACATGAATGAGCCATAAAGGAATTACCACAGAATCACAGAGTGGTTTGCGTTGGAAGGGACCTCAAAGTTCCGCCCTCCCTGCCATGGGCAGGGACACATTTCACTAGAACAGGTTGCTCAGAGCCCCGTCCAACCTGGCCTTGAACACTTCCAGGGTTGGGACATCCCCAGCTTCTCTGGGCAACTTGTTCCGGTGCCTTACCGCCCTCACAGTAAAGAATTTCTTCGTAATATCTAATCTAAACCTCTCTTTCAGTTTGAAGCCATTCCACCTTGTCCTGTTACTACGTACCCTTGTAAATAGTCTCCATGTTTCTTACAGACACCTTTCAGGTACTAGAAGGCTACAACTAGGTCGCCCGAAAGTCTTCTCTTTTCCAGGCTGAACAATCCCAATTCTCTCAGTGTTTTATCACAGGAGAAGTGCTCCATTCCTCTAATCATATTGGTGTCCCTCCTCTGTACTCACTCCAACAGCTTGATGTCCTTCCTGTGCTGGGGACCCCAGAGCTGGATGCAGCACTGCAGATGGAGTCTCAAATAAATGTGTTAAGGTTTGATATGTTTTGATTTCCAAGTTCCTTGCTGCCTAATATTCATTTCCTTCACTTCCTTGAAGATCCTGACAGGGAATGCGGTTTTCTACATGGTGCTTCTTTCTTGAGCATTTGCAGTTTCTGACAGTAAATTTTTTGATAATTGTCCTATGGTTTCACATTTTCCCAGATAGCTTTGTCTTTCTCTTCCCCTTCTCTGTGTACATTTTTCCCTTTTTTCCCGTTTGATTGTGGCAGTCCATCCTTGCTTTCTGTACCTACTAAAAAGCCAACCCTGTTATTGCTTGTCTTTGTGCAGCCTTGAACTGTGAAGCCGCACAGTTCTTATAAAGTATTTGTGATTCGGGAGAAAATGCAAACCTCAGGTGGCTGTGGTTTTTGTTCTCTTTTCTATTCTTTTAAAGAAACTAACTAAAAATCTCCACCATTTAGTAAGAAGGGCTTTATATTCTCTATTTCCTTTTCTCTGTTTCTTTATTTCTCTATTTCTTTATATTCTTATGTTCCTGTCTTTTCATATTTCGACCATGTTGAACTACCTTCTCTTTTCCCCATGTATACCTTATTGTTATGTTTTCACTATGCTTCTGATTTGGACTTCGAAAATTATTATTGGTTTTAAACTAAGGTCAGTCATGTTTCTTTGCTGTAATTACTACAGAGACATACAGAACTGTTGTCTGTCTAGTGTGACTTGGATTGTTTGCCCAGACTGAGGATAAGATCTTCATGGGAAAATAGTTCTGCTTGGTTGGGCTCCCGTGTGAATACTGTTCTTCTGACTAAGTGGACCCTGTTGTATTAAGGTTTTAATGCTTTAAAAAACTAAGCACCCTTCTTATTTTCCTGAAAGCTGTTTTATCTCATAATGGTGAAGGGGACCACACACATGCTCTCATACGTCCTGGGGTTTCCAGACAGCATCTGTTACAGTGAAGTTTGACCTTTATTCTGGAATAAAAAGTAAAGTGAAACTTCCAGTGTGACTGACTGGTGTTTGAAGAAATAAAACTGTCAGGAATACAAATGTCACTGCTTATTGAGTCTCCATGCAGTACACACCCTGACTAACAGGAGCTTCTGCAGGAGCCTGCATGGCTGGTGCACAAGCTTCTGAGCTTTCCCACTCTGCTGTTATGGTTGGTAAATTTAAAAGTAAATACAAACAGGGGAAAAGATACAATGCTTCTAGAGTTAATGACATCTTTCCAAAATCACTTAGTTCTGTGCTAGGCAGAGTTTCATTTCCATTAGTAAATGCTTTGATGCCTAGAGATGAAATGCAGTGTTAAGCATTTGGGAGGTGGTATTAAGCAGCTGTTGATAATGGTGGTAATGTACACTTTGTGCTGAGGGCTTTCCAAACATGCAAATCTGTTTGCTTCTCATGGAGAGCACAGGCAGAAGAGTACGCATGGAGGAGGGAAATCAGAAATTGTTAGGCAAGTTTTTTGACACCTCACTTGTTGTTCTGTGGAAATGACAAATTGTCACCCCTTTAGTGTTGCATTAAACCACTTCTTTAAATTAAAGTTCTTTAAAATAAATCTTGCAGTGAAATCAGATTTTGCCAATTCCTGTCGTATTGTACTGATAGGAAAATCTATCAGCTTGATAATATTGCTCTGGTTTTTGTGTTTCATTGCTGGCAACTTCCAAATTATTGCATTCAGTTTAAATTTGTTGTTACCCCAGTCAGCTGATGTTAAATTCTGTCTCCCTTCTTACCTGGCCATATTGCATTTCTATTTGTATTGGTTGGGACAGGCCTTAGTGGAAAACTGCAGCACTGCAAAGAGCAGTTTCTTTACCTCATTGCTACAACCATTTCTGAGTTTCTGTAAGTAGGAGCAAGTTGCATTTTTAAAAGCTGAAGAGAAAATTATTTGTAACTAATTTTTTGTCTTTGAGTGTCTCTCCTGCATTTACTATCTGCTAATCCTTTTGGGTTTTTAAAGTCTTCTGTATCCTGGAAAGGAAAACCCATCACAGATCAGATTAATACTCCATCTTGTTCCAGGTCACCACTTTGGTAATAGTTTGTATCACACAGTGCAAGACAGTGCAACATATTTTGCAGTGAAACACAGGGAGCTCTGTGGAAACACAACCCCAATGGGAAACTTATATTGAATGCTATTAGATGGATGTTGGTGTATCTATTTGTGTGGGTCTTGCTGACTACCATGTAGTGGATCTGTGAGTCTTATCCACTGCTATCATATAAATTCTTCTAATAATTAGCCTCCTAATTTGATTATTTTTCTTAATGAGTTTCACTGGATTGTCACAGTTCTCTGTAAAACATTTCTTTGGCTGTTTGTTCTTTTTACAGTGACATCAAACATTCACCTCTTTAGTAGTTTTGTTTTGCTGTTGCATGTGGATGTTCTGATGGTTACCCTGGTGTTTTGTGATCTGTGGAGACCAGGCACGCAGGGCTTCTTATTCTGCCTTCTCAAACTGTTTGGTAAAGAAACATAAGAATTATGGATCAAAAGAAAAGAGGAAAAGTGTGTTCTGAGGAATAGTAGGTGCTTTTTTTTTTTTTTCCTAAACTAATCTTTATCTAACCAGGAAAAAGCAAAAGAGAAACTTTTGTAAGTTTGTGAGGAGGGCAGGGAGCTGGGTGCGTTTGGTTATATGTACAGGCAGAGCAAGTGTGGTTCTTATTTGTTTACTAATTGGTTGTACAGATATTAAAGATTATTGGAATCTCAAAGGTCAGAGTTTTTGCTGAATCAGGGTCTGTGTAAGCTGGAAAGCTACATGAGAGAGAGTTGCATATCTGGGACACAGCTGATGTGAAGGAGCTGCTTTTAGATGCTGTCCAACAGGTACAGTAAAATTAGCTTTTTACCCTCAACACTGTTCTAGTCTGTGCCTTTACTTGGGGTTTCAGTGACTGTGGGATGCTCTCCCTGGCAAGCTGCTCAATGTGTGTGTACATGCACAGAAGCTTACTGAGCTTCAGTTAGCTTCACAGAGTACCTCCATCTGTGTGATCACTAGCCAGGTAGAGGGGTGGAGGAGGGTGTAACTCCATCCTTCTGTGGTTTGTTTTTGTTTTGCAGTATATGTTATGACCCTGACTCTTGTAAAGGCTTTGGCAATAGACTACACAGACCTTGTCACACCATTGAAGTTTTAGGGAACTGATTTAGCTGTGACCAAGACAAAAGACAGTAACATCTTACAGCTTGCTTTGCTGGCTGTTTCAAAGACAATGATACTAATGAACAGGTGTGAGAAATCCCATTCGGATTGTGCTGGTGTTTCCAGTTCTTTTAGCTCATACTGCATTTGCTTGTTCTCTGAACTTTCTTTTTTCTTTGTGGTTCTTAATCTAGGTTCCTGGTTTGTTGGTTGGGGTTTTTTTCCCCTGCATTTGTCATTTCTCATCTTGCCCCACTCTTTCTCAGTCTTGCACAATCAAGCTTACTGCAGTGCAACCCTACGTCATCCTCTAGTCAGTGCCAACAAGGCTGTTGTCATGGCCTCAATCTGTCCTCATGCCATGTTTAGTGTAATGTAATCATTACCTTGGTTGTGGAGAGCGAACCTGCGCCTGTTAAGTAAATGTTTACCAACACTGCTGCAGGCTAACATCAGGGAAGAGAGAGAGAAACATTGTTTAAAGTCTTGTCTCTTTTTTGTTTTAAAACAGAACCTTGTTCCTGAGTGAAGCAGCTGATGACTATTTTTCCTTCACCAGACTGTGATCAGAGGTAAGTGCAGAATCTTTTGCATTTTTATGGGCTGACATATCCAGGTTTGGTAAGAGGAAGAGCTGAAGTCCTTTTGAGTGGTCTCGTGTCAAAATAAGAGGCAAGGAATTAGGTAGGAGGAGGAGGCTAGACTTTTATGCTGCAGTGAGAAGTTGCACTCCTCCTTCCTCTCTTTAGAAAGATTTGCGGAGGAAGCAATTTCGAGTGTCTTGTCTTAGTTCCACAGCTGTCAGCATGAAGTGGCAGATGAGTTAATTTGGATCAGAAAGGAATTTCTGATGCAGTTCTGGAATGTGATAGGACCGAGTGCTTGCTTAGTGCAAATACTACTTTATTTAAAGGGAGTTATTACTTCCACACCTTGTGGGCAAATTTCGGGACGATATTGTTCAGTATCCATTAACTCTGCCTTTGAAAAGGAATGGGAAGGATGTGGGCTAAAAAGCTTTTAAAGTTTCAGATTTTGCATTTCACAGAATCTCTGACCCATGCATAACAGCTGTAAGATCCCTTTGGGAATGACTATATTTACCTTGCTCCTTGCATACTGGAACTGCATTCATGACTTATACCCACAGGAAATATCATAAATGTAATTAAAAATTAAAAATAGAAATATTGGATTGGTCTAAATTCTGTGCTGAAGAAAAGGAGTCCTGGGGGGTTTTTTGCCCTCAGTTCTGTCTGTATGAATAGTGAAGGAAGGTAATTCTTTGAGTTTTAGTGCATATGTTTGAATACTGCACTCTAATGTAGCAAAAAAAGTAATGTTCTGTCAAGATGCAGAGATTCAGGCTCCTGTGAAATTTCTGATTTTAAAGTGCCAGTATGCAAAAATGCCAATCCTATCTTATGAGTGGAAGTTCTCACAGTCAATGCAATAGAAGAGGGATGATATGATCCAATGAAAGATTCCTAGGTTCTTTGCTTGGAAAGAACAGAGATGATTTGGTTTTGTGTGTGTGCTGAACAAACCTGATTGAAATACTTTCTGATGTCTTAGCAGTGTTCACAGGTATATGGATTTTTCAGATTGCTTTATATTAGCAGACCATTATGACTTCAGCTGTGCAGAAAATCAGAGGGCAGAAAAGGGAGGATGGAATGGCTCGTGACTTATGCAAGTACACTGGGTTTGTAAAAATGAGATTGCAGGAGCTCTTACTTAGTGTTGAGTTCCAGTGTACAGAAGCTGAGATGGTGAGGAAAGGTGGACATGATGAAATAAGGACTTTGGGCCCTACACATGCTACAACTCTGAATTCCTCTGTCAACCAGAAGTTGAACTTTAACCCTATTTTTCCTGCAAAGGCTTTGATACTGTTTCCCAAATGAAAGATTTCTCCCAGGGCTGACTTGTTTTTGGCAGCCCCACTCACACTGCAGCTCCATGCTTTCTCTCAATCCTAACTCCGAGTTTTCCCAAGACACATAGGCAGAAGACCTTAGGCATTGGATGGATAAAAGGATTTTGGAGGGTCGGAAAAAAGATGGGTATTTGGTATGCCCCCACAGCTTATTCCTGTATGATCCGAATAATAAATCTTGTCTTCTATAAACTTTTTATCAGTTTTGCAGGTGAGATTTGCAGAGACTAGTAAAGGAACAAAAATACCTTGAAATGCTCGATACAGGTTTTTGTGCCTGTGAAGAGTAAAGTAGTGGTAGAAGAATCTAGGGCTACTTCTGCAAACTCCAATATCAACAGAATAAACAAAAATTTTTGATGGAATAGAATGAGCATAATGACCACATTAGCATTCTGTTCAGCTTGAATAGTTGTGTAATTCCAGAGACATTTGGTGTAATTTTCACATGTGAAATTGATAAATATTTGTAATAAGTAGAAGAGTGAAACTATTAATGGAATGCTTCATGTATTCTGTTAATGTCAATGTATATGTGACATCATGGCTAGAAGAGCAAAGGGCAATGTTTGATTTCAGGTACAGGCTCAGTAAATTGCTACTGCACCTTGGATTTCTTCGACACAAAGTCTAGGAAATGGGGAAACACAGCAAAACCTTGAAATTATAGCAGATGGAAAGGGACCATGCGGTTGGAACATATAGCCAGATAGTCCATGCAGAACCCATTTCTTTACATGAAAGTAGAGTTATTGGAAACTTTAAGTTATTGTTACTAATTTGAAAGTGGAATGTCAGGTGTTCCTTGTGTTAACACATGATTAGTTCATCCTTAGCAATACTTACTAATTTCTTAATAATGTTTTAATATTCCCTGCCTGTGCCAGCAATGTCCCACAACTAAGTTACAGAAAAAGTAAGAGTGAGCCACAAAATGCCTGTAGCTTACTTTTTAAGAAACCTTCATTTTACTAAAGACCTTTATTTTCCTGTGAGATATCTCAACTCTGTTCAGTTGTAGGAGAAGTAGAGGGACAAATAAGTCCTTTCCTCTGTGATTATATTTTATCTTTTCCTGGTTCCTAACTGTGTCCATTGGTTCCAATAAGGATTTGTCTGCCAGGTATTTTGTTGCAATCACCAGTTCTTCATCTCCATGTCTGGAGCAGGTTACAGGAACCAGTTCCTCTGAAACTTGTGGAAATGACTGAATCATATCAGTGCAGTCCTGTCATTGAAACATTTCTAGAAGCGTGCTAGTGTGTCTTCATGGCATCATGCCACATTTATGCAACAGAGATGAATTCTACTGCTTGGACAGGATTTGGTCTTAAACATTTTAATTAGTTTATTGGATTGAAGTTCAGGAGAACTGGCCCATTAGTGGTGGATTTTTGCCAGTTACTATTTACATCATTTTTAAGGATTGGCTGTTGCTGAGTATGGGCCCATTGAGTATTAAAGATGAGTACAAAAATGAAATAGCTGTCTGAAATTGTAGGCGCTATTAAGTGTAAAGATTATGTATGTGTAGCAATCTGCATAGCAACACCTAGTAACCTCATTATCCTTTCCTCCATATAAGATTACTTTGTCCCCAAGTGGGCTTTGGAGATCTTCTGTGAGATGAGAAATGTGAGCACAGCTGAACAGAGACAAAAAATTAGTTACAAAGCAGAAGGGCATGACTTGGGGTGCTTTGGCAGGGGCATGTTGCTCTCTTCTGAGTATATCATCTGCTTGTCAGTTGAATGGTTGAACTCTGACCCTTTTCTGACCCTTCTCACGATGCATTTTAAATGATTACAGTATTATCGTTGGGGAGTGCTGTGTTGCATACGTCAAGAGCTTTTCCCTTACCTAAATATGGAAGACAAACAACAACATATTATCATTAGGTTTTCTCCTATAAATTCAAACACGTGTTCTTCCTTTCTTTCACCTTCTTCCACAAAGTGATTCATGTGCTTATATATTACAAAACTCTATTAGTCTCTCAGATTGTACTTACTGTATCTGGCATTAAAGCTGTTGATCCAAGGCCCTCACCAAACTGCCAGAGTTTGTCTGAAGGCCATACTTAAAGGCTTCAGAAATCAACTTAGGTTGTGATTATGGACAACTTGGAGGGCTTCCCGGAAAAGACCTGTACAGTTGACAGTTACAACAGATGAATATGGTTTCCATTGATTTTTAAATCTTTTCCTGCACCAGCCTCTTGTCAGGGCACATCAAGGCCTGGGTGCTGAGGCAAGTCAGAAGGCAAGGGGTGACCCCAGTGCAGCAGTGCCATCGCTGATGGGGCAGAGTTTCACAGGGTGTGAGCATGGCAGGCAGAGCTGGATGCTAGTAACAGGATCTGTTTGACAGTCCCAAGCAAGATGGAGCAATGAGGTCCCACGCAGGAGTTTATAAGACAGGGCTGGAGGCAAAGCAGCAGCATAGTCCAAAGTCCACCCAGGAGACAGGGCCAAAGACAGAACTGGGTACAAGCTGTAGCATATATGTGAGGGGTCTTTCCAGAAGACAAGCTGCCTACAGCCTAAGTCAATCCTGGAGATGAGGACAGAGGCAGGGCTACAGACAGGTATACCTGCAGCAAAGTTCAAGCAAAGAGCAGGGGGCCAGTCCCAGGCTGAAATCAGGATGCAGTGGGGCTGCATAGAGGTCCCACTTGAGACTAGTCTGTGCCTTCAAGGGTTGATGGTACCCTCAGGGTCCTGACACTCCCTAGTTCCTTAATGGGACATATCGAAGGTTGCTTGCTTCCTGTCCTGTCATCTCACAGGAGTTTTAATGATGTGACTGGTACCAATAACAAAGCCCCTTTGTTTCATTGGAGAGGAAGAAAAGGGATTTCCCTCACATGCTTATTCTGGCCTCAGAAATAGTTGTCTCCCTCAGATAGACGCTTCATTCTAAATGGGATAGATGGTGGTTCTCTTGTCTCCTGATGTAAGACAGAGGTATGTTTTTAGGAATACTAACCATTTAGTGTTTTGTTTTGTTTGTTTGGGGGTTTTTTTTGGCTTTGTTTTGTTTCCCCTCTTAATCCCAACATCAACTACATCCAGACCTTCTCAAGAACTACTCGTTTTCTATTTCAGTGCCAGGCCAAAAAAGAAAAGGATAATATGCCTTAGCCATCTTCGAATGAATTTCATATAGGGTAGATTTCACCAGTAACAACATTCAAGCCAGCTAGAAATTTACCCAAATGGGTGCAAATAAAATTAATTTCTTGGAGCTGAACAGGTTGTAGCTACAAAAGTCTGCAGGGTCAATCTACTTTCTCAGCCCAATGCCTGCCTCAATTCTGGCATGTTCACATGGCTTGTTATGGCAATAAGCTATTGTTGGTTTAATTGTAATCTTCCTTGTGCTGTGGAGGAGATCTCTGTTAACCTTAGTTAAAGAGGGAATTCTGGATAATAAGCTGTTCCTCTGTTAACAAACAGATATTGGCTGGGTTAAGTGCATCAGTAAATTTTCTCCTAGCTCAAGAACACGACAGGTTTTACCTCCTCTCTTGGTGATCCATAGGAAATCTGCTTTGTGTCCAAGTATCTTTTTGGAAAGAACTAAGATATTGTAGATTCAGTATTAATTTTCTTAAGGTATAGAGACTCTGAAAGGTACCTTTCTCTCTCTGTATAGTTGCTTCTGATTTTCAGATGAATTTTCCAGATTATCGGTATTAGAAGTAGAGGAAAGATACTGGCTGGTCCATATGTACTGCAGCAGGCACATGATTTCAGCCAGTGACAGAAGAGAGACTTTTATCTCAATCATAACTAGGCATTTTGAGGGGTTTTTTTTTCCTTTTTCTGGGCATTATGCAAACAAAAATTACTTTTAAAATCTGTTTTAGTTCACAGATCTACAAAGATTGCCTAATAGAGGTATTGACACCTTTACAATGAACTAAAACTTCTGAGTATTGGATTGATTTTCTTGGCAACTGTTCCTTAGACCACTCAGAAGTAGTCTGCTGATCCTGATGGAGATCCTCTGCCCTGGTGTTGTATAATTTTGTAGTTGTGCCTCTGCTGCCACTATGATGACTAAAATACACTGAGTACTGAACATAACAATCATGCAATGGTGTCAGGAAAGCCTTGTTGTATATCACAAACAGCAAAGGGCATTGAAAAACCTATGTGGTTATCCCAATCTTTATGACTGGGAAGCGGAGACTCTCCTTACAGCAGTAGCGGCTGTTTCTTAACTGATAGCAACACCTGTCATTTCCCCTTTTATTTCCAGGGCTCTTTAGAGATAATCACCACAAACTGATACTGAGCAGAACTACAGTGTTGTGTCATGCCAGGGAAGTTAGGGCTGAACTGTTAAGAAAAATACCACTGAAATCTGACCCTAACTACCTGCTAGCTTGAGGACATGGTTCATGCACTTTCCCCTAAGTGATGCTTAACACCAGTTGAGCTCATTTTTTCCTCTGCTTGCCATTGATCTGGGGGACACTGTGGAGTAGTTGTGGAAGTTGGGGGGGAGTGGGAAAGGGCAGGAGGTTTGGGTAGGGAGGATGGAGGAGAGGAAATCTAGCCTTTAAGAGAGAAACTGAAGTTGTGACTGTAGGCATTAAGCAAAAGTTAAGTGTCTTCCTGTACATGGAGCAGCAGTAATTCTTCTTTCTAACATTTTCTAAGTGAATAGATTTGAAAAGATTACTGGCAAGTGTCCAGTAAACCTGAATCTATATAAAACATTGGAGATGGGAGAAATACGTATTAAGAGTATGGTAAAAACTCATGAAAATCTTGTCTATTCTGAAAATTGGTTCTTTGTTGTGTGGAGTCAGGATTTTCTGTCATCTTTCTGATTAGTGGAGTATCGAGATTTCCAACATCTGTTGTTTGCATACTGCAGCTTGAATGGGAAGGGTTTGTTTATTGGCATAGACAGGAGCTGGAAGCTAAAAAATTTAATGGTTTTAGGTTATGATTTTATGAAAATTTTTGTCAGCATCATCCATCTGCAGTTTACAAAGAGGCTCGTGAGCTTGCAGTAGCATGACATATATGTGATAAAATGTTCTTAAATGAGGCAAAATAGAGAATTGTCTCCTCATGTTTGATGTGGAAACCCCATTTTTTAAAGGTACTCAACATCCATTTAACTTTTGTTGATTGATTGGGACAGCAGCATTAGTTTCATGTGTGTAATCCTTATCCCTCAGCACCTTGTCTTTTATTCACCACTTAGCAATAAATATCTTTATGTCTTTGTGCTTTTCTTTCTAAAAGACTTCAGTGCTTTTTTCAGTTTTCATTTTAAATACATGAATAAATAATTTGCTTTGGTTTTGTAATGTAATGTTATTTTAATATATCTTCTAGGATTAAACAACACTGAACAAATCATTGTGCTGTTATAGGACAGAAAGAATACAAAATAGTATTCTGAATTAGTTTTATTGTTAATTCAACAGGAAAATCATCTACTCTTAATAAACGTTTTAAAACATTTTCTACCTTAGCTTCCAGGGCTTTTTCCTGTCCTGTCAAAGCAATGAGGCAGTAGGAAATATCTTTGAGCCAGAACTTACTGCACCTACCTGGTCAGTGTAACTGAAAAGCTGGACATTCTGCTTTTGGTTAAATCATAGTAGGTAACCCCAGTACTTGACCCTTGTTTCTGATTTTAGTTTTTATCTTGTTATTGTAAGGACAAAATTTTCAGGAGGTGGTTTGTTCACTTTATAACAGAGGTAGCACTTGATGAATCACTGAGGTTCAAGCCTCCTTCAGAGTGCTCTCTAATACCCTGTAATGTTCTATTGCATTAAGCTTTTCCTGTCTTATTACAGAAGTGTTTGCTGTGCACTGTCAGCTCTGATTAAATAACTCCTCTAGAGATGTGTGCTAGTGTGTCATCCTGTCTGAAAACCCTCTACTCCCAAACCCTGACTGGGAAAGGATACAACTTTGAGCATACCTAGGGCATTGCATCTTCAAAGAGCAGAGTATGCTGCTGTGGTCAGAAGTGCCGCCTTTCCTGCCTGCCTCTCTACTGCTCTTGTACACTGTTTTCTACATTTTACAGTAGAGAGCCCCTCTTGTGCCAGGCTTTCAGGGATGTAAAGGAGTTTAGCTCCCACCACCACCCTTGTGACCAAATTTGCTTACACAGAGACAGACCATAATCTGAGACGTATGTATTTGTTTTTTAATGTGTTAATTTTTTATTAGTGGTGCCCAAGAAGGTGATTTTGCTTTGTCCTTCTGGAGATTTATTCCAGTCTCCAGATTCCATTAATAGTGTCTGAATATATGTAGTTGGTTTGCTGTTGAGTTGGTTTGCTCCCCACACTGCCCCAAATGAGATCGGTTCCCTCAGTGAAGCTGCAAGCCACATTAGGGCAAGAGAAGCAATTTATTGCTGCTGAATACATTTTCTGAGTGTAGTTTCCCTCATCTTGTCGGTTTGTGAGTCTAGAGGCATCCATAAACCTGTAACAGCTTCAGAAGATGAACTCTGGCAGCAATCTGTCAGGGTGCCAGGCACTGCTGTCTGTGGGCTCCCTTTTTCTCCTCTCTGCCTGCCTGCTTGCTTTCCCTCTGCCTGCCAGGCTCTCTCTTCTCTGTCTCTCTCTCCCTCCTCTTTCCCCCTCGCTCCCCGCCTCCCTCTACCTTATTGATGTGGGTTTAGGTGCTGCTGTTCTCGGTGGTGGTACCTTTTTGGTTTCCTCCTTGATCCTCTTGCCACTGCAACAAAAGGAGAACTGGCTGCCCATGGAGCAGCACCTGCCTCTGCAGCCTGAATAGTGAAAGGAGGAAAGTGGGGCGCTCTGCATCCTCGCCTGCCTGCGCCAGCAGTGAGCTTGTTCAGTCACTTCGCTAGAAATGGCTTTGAACTGCTGCCAGATCCCATTGTCTGCCGTGCAAATGGAGCTCAACGCTCTACCGTGATTAGATACAGTGTGTAAGAGAAGGAGGGAATGGAGCTGTATCCCCCTACCCTGACGGAGCACCTCAAATCCGCAGTGTGCCATGATAAGCTGAGCACTGGACCATGCTTCTCTGCCTTCCTCTGCACATCATCTTCCTTACTTTCCTCTCATTGTTCCTGAGATTTCAGGGAGTGACATGGAAGCTTTTCAGAGACGAGCTGCAAAGCAAGATAGTTTCTGGGGAGAAGAGAGCCATGCTTTTGGACTGTTTATGTGGGACTGTGCTTTGCCCACCACCCACCTGTAGCTGCAGTATGATATGGCAGCTAGTCGTTAATGGTGCTTATGCTCAGCCCTGATGTGCTATTTTTTAACATGAATTTATTTACATTTCTCCATTTGTACTTAAAATTACAGCATCCTTAGTTCACAAAATGATCTGAGAGATTTTGGCAACACTGACTAAAGGGAAGGCAGCCACTGCTACTAATAATGTTTCATCCATCTACCAACTGTGCAGCCCAGCTGCCCTTCTCCAGAAAGGCCAGCTCACTCTATATATGCTTTTTGTGAAGAGCAGCTCTCAGGCTTTCTTGCTTTTCCTTTGGCTCCATATGTTTCCTTGGCTTGCTGGCTGTCTGATCCCTTTTGAGTGAGTAGCTTCACTTAAGGATTTCATTTTTAAAGGTAGGAATTTGAATTTTTGTGCATATCTTTGCTATTCCGAATCGTGTTACCTAGGTTGTAATAAGAAAACATTGTTTTCTTTTGTGTCTTGCTGTTTGACTGCTTGTTAACCAGTCATTATCTGCAAGGACAATGCTTTGATAGGAGGATGGAGGAGCTGCTATTCAGTGATTTTGTTGGGCAGTGGACAAAGTGGAGTTGGCAGGGTTTGTGTCTCGTACTGATATGCCTGCTATGTTCCTTACTCATTAAGCTCTTTGTTAGTTCTTTCTCCTCTGCCTCCCCGCCACCGCTCTCCCTTCCCTCCCTGCAGAATGTCTCTGCATCTTACCTCACTGCTGGGTTAAGTTCATGTTCTGAAATGTACTGGAGGAGGATGAAATCTGGCCTGGTGGCTCATGAATGCACTTGAGTAGTACAGGGAAGGTGGTTGAAGCTGCACGCCTTTGCCTAAGTGCTGCTCGTGCTCCACTATAAATAGATACTCCCTTGAACGTTTATAGTCACTTAATGTCTTGGGTGCCTGACAAGAAGATAAACAGATATCAGCAATATTGGTAATTGATAAAATCGTTGTAAAGATCAGAGCCATTACAGAGAACATTTTAAAAGTCAGATGATGTTTTAATACGTTTCCTGAGGACTAATGCAACCTCATTTACTAATGGTTTGTCACATAGCAATCTGAATACTCTTTTGCATCTCAAGAGCAAAGCTAGTTGTGTTAAGTTAATATTTAGCAAGATCATTTTATAGAAATGGAATTTTTTATAGATGTTCTTTCTCCTTTCGCAACAAACTAGTAAAAGATGACCCTTTGGTTAACAATGTGTTTTTTTTCCTTTTTTTTTTTTTTTTTTTTTAGTTTCTTAGGAGTATGATTCACTTGGAACATTAGGGATTTTCTGGTTGTTAAGAAATTTCTTGAACTGAGATGTAGCTGCCATTCTCTTGGTCAAGGCATGTTAAACAGAATTTGTGTGTTTAAAAGTGTTCTTTAATTAACCAGTCAAGTTCATGACGATAGTATGGATGCTTCTGCAATTTGTCCAAACACTGCAGATGTAGGAAACGAGCTTGGTCTGGAGCACAGACCAGAAATTTGCAGGGCCTCTTCTTTTAAAGGTCTTTGGTTTTTCATCTTAAAGTAATGAATGTAATCAGATGGTTAGCCTGCTTTGTAAGTAACTGTGTAGATATAGCTCCTGCTGTCTAAAACCTGCCCTCTAAAATGTGGCTATATGAAAGAGAAGGCACAGTTTTCAATTCCTTTCTCTACCTTTCCTCTTCAGTCCCCAGATTCAGCTGATAAAGGATGAGGAAGGGGGGTGCTCTCTATTTAAGTGATGTTATATGTTTCAGGGTAGCTAAAATGGCAGTGAATTTTTTCCATATTGTTTTAGGATCTCGCCTTTCTATAGGCCATTCAGTTCAAGAATCCCAAAGACATAAAGAAAAGGTATATTTTGATAGGAGTGTTTAACCAACTGAGAGCTGAAGGAACCTGTTGAAGGTTGACCTGCTGCTAACTCCAGAAATCTTGGGTCTTACTTCACTGCTGGAATTGTCAGACAGCCTCTGATGTGGCTTTTCTGCTTTGATGATTTGAAAGAAATTGAAAAAAAAATACAAATGATCTTTCTGTAGAAATGTTCTCCATTGTTTGAAACCATCCAAAGTGGTCTATTAAGTCTGTTCACCGTAGATGAAATACAACAAAAAGTCGTTAACCCCAGTGCTGTCCTTCATCGTGGAAGAACCACGTTAGGCACAGTACAATGTTAGAGTATGTCACAGGCATTTCATGAGTGGAGCAGCCATTTGCCTGAGGCCACAGTTAAGGTCCAGTTGCAGGAGCTTCCGTTCAGCCTGGTGTTACTACTTCAGTGTAGATAGATGTGTGTCTGTTGTCGTACCTCATTTCACACACCTGGACCCTGCTGAACTTTCCTTCTGGCAGGATAAAGTGCCATCTGCAGTGCAGAGCTGGAGCAGGTAGTTGAGTAGTTACCACACTGTGTGGTGCCTATTTTCTGATACTTTGTGGTGGAGTCACCTAGTGCAGTAAAAGCACTTAGGTGTGTTTGAAACCTGGGAACTTTGTTTTATTCTCCACAACACCTGAAGGAAGGTGGTGGATTCAATAAGCTTGTTTCAAGAGAGGCAATTGATAGTGCTCATCTGTAAAAAATGTTGCTGGGTTGCTGGAAAATAGGAGGGGGAAGATGTAAAGAAGGAAAGTCTGCAGACTAAGCCTGCTTATACACATTATGATGAGCCCAGGCATGAAGCGAAAGGAAAACTCATAGCTCTTCATTATCTAATACTCCCTTAGGGCAATAACAAACTCACTTTAGAGCCAGCAAGCCAGGCCTGGGGGCTTGCAGAGTGAGAGCACACATTGTTCTTAGAATAAGGCTGGTGCTGGAATATTTTAGTGCAAATTTAAAGCCCCCTTTAATGCAAAATATTCCTCCAAGGAATTTGGTTTTGTTGCTTACTATTTCAAAAGATGCATTCAGTCCAGCATAATGCCTTCATCCAAACAAAAGGTTGTGAAGTTAGGTATCATAAGAGAGTAGCATAATGCTGCTTTTTCATACCCCCTTATATGAACTGAGGTGTTATGTAGAGACCCACCCTCCTTTTTGGAACTGAAAAAGACCAAATGGAGAAGTTTACCCCTCTCTACTTTAGTGTGTTGTAGCTTTTCAGCCTTTCTGTGGTGCTTGGTGACCACTCCATATTGTGTGCTTCATTTCAGAATAGATAAATACTGAAAATTCAAATGCAGAATATATTTGTGTAGAGGTCAAAGGGTTCTCCTGGGTTGGGGGATGGGGAATGTGTGGGAGGGAACATAACACAAGCCTCCAGTGTCTCCCACTGATAGATGTACAGTTGTACTGGTTTGTACTTCTATAAGGAGTGGGGGGTAGAAGTTACAGTTCTGCTTCTGAGGTGGTAGGATTCATGGTATTGATTTGGCCTGCAGATGTTAAATTGGTTGGTTGATACTTCTCTGTTTAGGATCATGAAGGAAAGTGCAACTCTCTCTAAAAAAAGTAGAGTATTCAAATATCTCCTCTGTATTTGTGTTCCTAGAATTTTTCAGAGTCCAAGGTGATTTTTCATATAAGCAATTTGACCTAAAACAAACTCACTGTCTTCCTCCTTTCCAGTAAATTAAATGCCATTGCCAGTAGTTTAACCTCAGAGGTGACCCTTGTTGAATCAATGTGGTTCCCCTGTTTTGACACAAACAGCAGCAGTGAACGAAAAGAAATGTATGAGAGCCTGGCAAATGCAGGGGAGGGGAAGATAATTTTCACCCCTTCCATGGAGCAACCTCGATGTTGTCAACAAAGCAAGCTGAGTTACAATCCTTCTGCTAATTGAGAACTGATAGAGAATTTTTCACCTTCTGTCTGTGTACGATCTCATTTTCTGGAGTGTTTGCAGTAGAGCAGCAAGTGGTGGCAGTCCCACCCTTATCACTGTTTTGAAGTTTGTGTTTTACGCGGGTAACGTCAGGATGCCAGTTCATTCTGACACATTCACAAAGTGCCGTTGAGGCGTTGGTGCTCAGCATCTCTGTGTAACGTGGTTCTCATTTTACAGTTTGGGAAATGTGTAACTGCATCAAGGTAGAAGTGGAGTAAAGGACTGAAGTCAGCCTTACTCTCAGATTCCCTAGCTCTTAGGATAATGTCTAGCTCCCTCCCAGAGGGTATATGAAGAGCTCTCACCATCTCAGAGGTGGTATTTGAACTTATTTCTGATGCTTGTGGACCAGTGTACAAAGAGGAAGTTTAATCTTTTAATATCCCACCCTCTCTCATCTCCCGTGATAATGCTGCTTGTCCTTCTGCCCCTTCTAACTCCGCAGAGAAGAGAAGGAAGCCAAAAAGGGCACTGAAACTTCCCACAGTTCCTAGTGTTGGTCTCCTGAACACAGAGACCTCTCCTGTAGCTCATCTGTGGAGTCCTGCTTTTTGAATGCTTTGGGAAAGAGGGTGAAATTGTGTCCTCAGTTTACATGTGTAAGAATGAGTTAGAAAACAGTCATCCTGTCTTGACTCTGGAGGAACTGAGTGAGGATAGCATATGACTTGATAACCGCACACATGCGTCTTGGTGCTGCTTGGGTAGAGTTATCTGGCACTGCTGCCAAGGGACAGACCCATGAGCATAGGAACACCAGGGCTTGAAACAAAATGCCGCGTCAGTGGATTTCCTTAAGTTGCAATGACCAGTGCATTTGTCTAACTGTCAGCCCTGTGTGGCTGAGGAAGAGGACGTTCAGGTCTGCTCTCTTGGGTGGGGTGATACTGATGAATTTGCACATTTGCCCTCTGGGCTGAGGGGGAAGTCAGGCAGCAAAGCCAGTGCCTGGCGAGCACAGAGGAGGCTGGGTTGCATCCAGCGGCAGGCAGCTGCCTCACAATGCTGCCTGGTCGTGTCAACTAAATTGGTTGGAAAAATACAGGCGGGCAAAGGGGAATATGGCCAACAATAAGCATCAAACCACTGGGGCAGGATTCGTGCTATATGTACTAAGATGTCGGCAGGGCCTTTGAATGTGCTTTCTGTTAACACTTGCAATCACAGATGTTCTGCAAGCCACTTAGCACTTCATGGGAGTGGGGACAAAATCAAAGCTTTTTGAATTACTGTAGAAACACTATCCCAGATTCATAATGAAGACTGAATTTTATAGTTCAAGCAGAGGCTTCATATCTTTATTGTGTGAAAAAAACAGAACATGCCTTCCCCGAATCTTTACACTCCAGCTACCAAATTAATTATGTGAGAATTAACTAGACCAAATAATTAGAGTTAAAATTAATTTGTGTATTTAACTTCTAAAGTTAACATCTAAAATTTTAAAATATGTTTATTGTGATGTATTTTTTAGTAATATAATTACAACTCTTCCAAGTTCCTGTCTTCCTAAAAATTATTTAATTCTGGTGTTTTGTCTGCAATGAAGAAGGTAAGAAACTTCAGAGTTTGGATACCCAGACTGCCTTTGCTCTCTCTTTCGCAGCACTGTTGAGTTGGAAAAGGAGGGAAAAATCTTGTCTGGAAGTATATAGTGTTAATGTCATCTGGGGGCACCAGAAAGCGTTAATTATTTAGTTACAGAGTTGCTACAAAGTCAAGTTTGAATTACTTGAATGCTCTAAATGCAGTTGTTTCTCTCCCATCACATCCACGCACAAGATTTTAGTGTTAAGTGATCTGAAAACTATAAAGTATCTATTACCTCAGTGAGATCAATTAGCACATTTGAACTTGAGCGTTCAACATTAATGATGAAAATTCAGCATTTATAATGTTTCTTGTAAGTATTCTTTCATCTAGGTAATCTACACTGTCAGCTAGCTAACACCACTTTCGTCTCTGTATGGGAAATGGTTCACAACTGAAAGGGCAGAAAGCACTGTAAAAATGTAGTTGAGGCAACTTTCCTGCCTAATGCAACTCTTGCCTTATATTGCTCCAGAATGCTTCATTCTGGACAAAGGGAAAGGATGAATGCAGTGAGTACTGCAAGGATGTTAGATTTTCACAACCAAACCAGCAGTGGCTTTAGTCAGAATATGGGTGAAATAATGTTGTGGCGTGTCTGGAATATTGCATGACATGGTGAATTTCAGACTTCCAGACTGTATGAGCCCTCCTTTGTCAGCATCAAATATATAAGCTGTAAGCACGATTGTCTGTTTCTGCTGGAACTTGTCTTTAAAGATGAGTTGTTAAGCCTTTTAGAACATGCTTTTTTTATTATTAGAGAACCTATGGTTTTTAAACATAGGCAAGCTAGACCTAATGTCTTAGAGAGATTCTGTCTTCAGGCACTGTATTTCTGCCTCCTTAAGCAATGTGCGCTGTCATTTTCTGTTACTCCTCTCTGACTCCCTGTGCACTCCTCCATTTATCTCTTCCTCCTACTCTCAGCTTCGCATTTTGTTTCATGCTGCCTCCTATTCCTGGAACAGTCTCCCAGTCTCTGCTGCCAAATCCTCCCTCCCTTTCTCTGCTCTTGGGAACCCATTTTTTCCAGCAATCATTCCCAAGTTGTTTACTTGACTAATTGTCTCTCTTTTTTATTCTTTCTCTCCTGTATCTATTGTTCTGGATCATGTCTTATATGGCAAGATAGAGGAGTGTTCTCTTTCCCACTGAACACCTCTCCATACAGGCTGATGCACATTTCTACCTGGAGAGAATTTTACTTTTCTGGCAATTCTGCTCTTTCCATTCCAACTGAGTTAAGGCCAATCAGATAATTGATTTAAAAAAAAAAGAATTGGAATTTTCTGTTTTCAGTTCACTTATTTGAATTAAGTTTAAGATTTATTAAGAAAGCAAAAGAATCCTTGAAACATTAGTGTTGTTTTAGGCTGTTTCAAAAAAATAGTGTACTGAATGCTTCTGTTTTAAGTCCTGCTTCTGATAATATCTGACCTCATATGCTACTGCCACGTGTAAAACAGAAACAGCTTCATAATTGTTTTATCCTATAAATACTTACAAAAGCTTGCAAAATGGCATACAAGACATAGCTGCATTAATTTTGACTTGCACCTTGCAGTTTTCAATTCCCAGAGCAGTTTTTTCTTTAACTGCAGTCCCTAATGAAGATCTACATATTGCTCAAAATTCTTGAGCTTTTCTGACAAAACTTCAGTTTTTGTGTAAAAAAAAAAAAAACCAACAAAAAAACCAGAACATGCCTCTGACAAAACTTCAGTTTTGTCAAAAAAGCAAACTTCAATTTTTTCAGAGGGTAGATTTGATTGAAAATATATCGGCTTTGGTTCCTGAGTTGTCCTGGGTACTGTTGATTAGGATCTTAAAGAGGTCCTGGACTTTGCATGACGGAGTATTTTAAAGATGCAGTGCTTCATAGCAGAAAACCATTCTACTGGTAAGCTGTTGACTAATTAAAAATGTAAGAATATAGCACCCACTTCAGTAATTAAGTCTATAAAATGGGAGGAAGACTAATAACTAGCCGCATGTAATTACAATACAGTTTAACATTAATATGTTTGAGATATATATCTTTTCAAATAAGTTTTGTTTCTCTGTGTTGATTATCTAAAAACAAGACAGAAAGAAGGGGGAACAGAAGGTGCAGGCTTAAAATTATTGTTTGACAATGGTAGCAAGTGTGGCATAGCATAAACTGTGCTGTGGAAATAAGTGTACATTGCCTGTGTTGCTGTGATTTCATAACAAATGCAAACACAGATGGCTTCAGAGAAAATTAAATAATTCCACACACATTAAGATGGGGAAGATCTGACAATGCTCACAACTTTTTATCATCCTGTTTCTCTATCAGTCTCTGTCTTCCTGTCACTTACACATCCTTCACTAACCAGTAACATCCACTTACACTAACTAGTGTGTGAAGCTGCTGCCGAGTCCATCAAGGCCAAAAGGACAGCTCCCTAGGCTGGAGTTGCCCTCACCACTCAACGCAGGGGATCTCCATCCACCTTCCTCTGGCACAGGCAGCCTCCTCAGCAGCAATACCCAAACAGGACAACTATAGAGGCGGTTAGTGATAGCTACCAGGTTCAGCCTAGAGTCCAGTGATCACCAGATGAGTCCATAGTCATCAGGCAGGTCCTAAATCAGGTCAACAAGGCAGAACATACTTGTAACATAATTCAGGTCATGACCTGAGCTCAGGTACAGCTTGATGGTCAGGGCATTCAGAGGCTGTTGGTGTGTGCAGTGCCCTGACAATCTTCTTTACGAAGTCCCTCCTGAGATCTGTTTCTGCTGTGATGCTTGTGAAAAAGCAGATGATGACTTTTCATTGCACAGATGGCCATGACAACTTGGATAGGGCAGTAGAGTGCCTTGGTTTTGTTCCTGTCTTGCAAACCCCAAACCTCCAAACTGTTGTCTCACCCAGCTTGTGTAATCTCCGTGGACCTCAGGTCGTGGCTTTTCCACCCATTCGACTCGTCTTCCCGTTGCTTGTTGCCCTTTTTGCCTGGCCAGATTTATAGCTTGCTTATATCGCTTTTGTCCCTTTTTTTCTGAAGTGAGTTTGCACTGTGTTAAGCCAGCAAAAATGTGAATATTTTGTTTTCTGAATCCAGGAGACTTATTTGTTTCAATCACACCAAGGTAAGAGGGAACTAGATTTTAGATGTTGCAAAGGCTGGGAGATATGCCATTAGCTTTACATTGGGTGGATGTCTTGTGAACTGAACACCTCCATTAAAGGCAGGTTAGGAGGGAGCTGCTGTACACAGCTGGGGAACATGTTCATTTACAAGCACGGCAAATTCTGACCCTGAATCTTGGTGCAAATACCCAAGAACAGGTGAGTGCAAGAGCTTTCTGAGGTTTTAAGCTTTGGCAATGCATACTTACAGCTTTCTTCTGGTGTCAGTTGGACAAACTTTTAGTGTAATGGTATTAAATCTGTTCCCTACTGTCATATGTTCCTAGATAAAATTGATTGGAAAAGAAGATTATCTGCTATGTGTTCAGTGACAGGCGGAAGCAATTGAATATAGAAGATCAGCCTCCTGCTAATTAAGGTGAAATTTTCTAGGCATAGGTGGTTAGGCTGCTTTCATAACAATCACAGATAAACTTTCATAATATACATTCTATACTAAGACACTTCAACTCTGACTGACACTGAGTTGTCTTGGTGTTCCCACAGTTTGACTGTATTTCCCCACTTGATTAAGCTACTTAGGAGAAATCATCGGAAAAGACATTTTGTTTTCTGCAGCAGAATCATTGATCTGAATTGTGATAAGCAGGGATCATGAGAGAAGGAAAATTAGATTCTTGTTCATATCTAATGTGGAAGGAACTGCATCTATTTCCTCTTCCCACAGTTTGATTGAAAATGGTCTGCCTTGGTAGAGCATACATGTTGATTACTGATATAAGGAAGAGGCTGAAGATGGTGTCTTCCCACCATTTGGGGTGAATAAGATATTCACTTCCCACCTGGGAAGGATTGTAGAGCAACTTGAACTGCCCTTGTGTGGCAGGCTCTAACGTGTGCTGCCCGTGAATCTCTGTCCCACAGCTCCAAGTGCCTGGGTGCAGAGAGGGGCTCGTGTCTCATATTATCATCTGGTTTGGGAAAAAGGCTCAGGGTCAGACTGTGCATAGACCTGTATATTAGAAGAGGCACAAAACAGAAGGAGAAGTAAGGCCGCAATGAAACTGCGCTGTTGTTGTGGTGGCCAGATACCTAGATTTTAAAGGTTCAGTAACACAAGAAATACAGGAGTGGATATGCTCCTGTGGTTATCTCTGAGGAAAGTGCCTCCTTTCTCTCCTGAGCAGTTGTGTAATACAGACCTGTGCACCCCTAGAGCCGTGACATCCCCTCAGCCGGTGGAAAGTTCTGGCTTATGTGAGCACATCCACTGCTGCAATATTTGTTGTCTTTCCTTTTCATTTCAGCAAAGGTGTGCAGCTGCCAATATATGCCGATACTTATTATTTTTACTAAGTTTCACTGACTGCTGAAGGCTGAAATTTTATTTGTTTGGGGTTTTTAAGAATTCTTCGTGTTCCTTATTTGCACATCTACTCATTAAACAGATTGAAAAATAAGACAGCAAACTGTTTTCCCTTCCCAAATTTTTCCTATGCTGAGACAGTGAAACTTTTAAGGGCTTCTGGTGCTGACATTCAACTTGAGGGAATACCTCAGTGTGAAAGTTTGAAATTCCTTTGCTTCTGAAAATGAGGTCAGTTGCAATGACCCTAAGCAGTGAGTGTAGTATGATGGGGAGAAGGCAGGGAACCGAAAACCAGATTTCCTGGAAGCCTGAGGAGGATGTTTTTGTTTATGTTTCTAACAGGTAGTGCTGGGCCATGCCTCTGTCACTGGCATGGGAAGGACTAAACATGTTGTTTATTTTTTTGTAACATAAAAGAGTAAGAGAACAAAGATCTACTGGAAGCAGAAGGAATATATTATGGATGCCAACACCAAGAACCTTGCAGGAGTCATGGGTTCCCTATGCACTGGCCCATGAAGCTGGCCTGGCAGCCTGAGCCGGCCTCTCCAAGATCTCTGCCTTCACAGTGTCTTCAGACTTCATGGCACTGGCACAAGGGTAAATTCAAGACTGCAGTTGGGTTTCCACTAGGCTGGGAAGAGGGGAGTTCATGCAGATCTGTTTAGCATGGACTGCAGTTTGTTGCTCTTGCAGAAAGCGTGAAGTTATGTCCCTGTCTGGGGGTGATAATAAAAAAATTAAAATAATTACTACTTTGTCTCACAGGTCTTCTCTTATATCAGACTGACACATTTCAAGGCTACTGGCCAGCTGGCAGCTTTCCAGCTTACCACAGGGTCTGTACTGAGAGGCCTATCCCCAGCAAAGGGACTTGCTGAAGCACAGCGCTGGCTGGAACCTGCAGCCCTGTCTGTTGGAGCAGCATGGGCACTATTAGTGTTTCTTACCTCTTTGATCTGAATTTTGTATTCCTTGGGCAGTCTTTCACTGCAGGATTTGACTGTCAGTGGATGCTAGCTGAAAGACACAGCCAGAGCCCCAAAATGAGCTTGGCTGGCAATTACATTGCAATGTGACTGTAATTTCCACAGTATTTTTTCTACCCAATATGTGGGATACAACCAGTGTTCATTTTCCTGAGCTTCTACACATTCTTTTGCTGTGTGGCTCACTGTGCTCTGCTGAGATTATACTTGCCAGGCTTCCTGTCTTTGTGAGAGAGGGGACCTGTACCTGGCATACAGATACCACCATAGACAAGGAGGGGCTGTGGTGTCTTAGAATCAAGCAGACTAATGAGGAATTTTGTGTCATGATGACACCATTAAAGTGGAATGGGTTGGAAAATCAATCAGATTCCTTCTCTGATTACTGTATAACTCAATTACTGCAGTTCCCCTGGGGCCCAAGGCAACAACTATCTCACAGGAAGTGCGGAAAAAAGGCCTCGGAAATAGAGCTGTTGTGGGTAAAGGCAAGATCCTGCTACTGTGCATTCCAGAATGAGGGGTTATATTAGTAAAAAGGGCTGGGGAAATGCAGTGATGACACTGGGGTTTAGGGTGGCAAGACCTTCAGTAATGCTGCTAGGAAGGAACTTATATGACAGTTCTTGATAAAGATGTCAGATGATACCCGTTATCTTCCATGTACCTTGGCATGAACGTACCAGAAGCCCCAAATACTTATATTCTGGTCACTGGTTTTGAGTAAGTGCTGGTCTTGAGCATTTGTACTGATCTCCCACAATCATTTCCAAGAGCTGGAAATATCTGTAGATCAGACAATAAAGCCACACAGTTCTGATTGTTATCTTGCTTTCATATCACATCAGTTGCCATGTGGCTTAGCAGCTGATAATTCACAAAACAGTTTATGTTTCACATTAACAATGTATATCACTAGGAAACAGAACATCTAAGTTTTATATAGCCTTTGTCTTAATGCTGGTGATCTGTGAGATAGCTGACCTTACAGCTGCTGCTCTCTGATGTAGAGATGCTTTTCTGGCAGGCCGGGTGCCTGCTGAGCCTGTGTCCTTGGACCAGTGAAGACTTCATCCTTGCCGTGCATTCTGACTGCCACCTCGCACAATTCACACTCAGGCAGTCCTGGCAGGAGTTCGGAATGGACCTTAATTTGTCTAGAAACCTGTTGGTTTTATTGTGGAGTTAGATTCCAAGGAGTTTGATATCAAAAGAGGACACAGGTATTTTCCTTTAAGAAGGAATAATTTTCACTATGTATTTGTCTGTTGCCTTTTTTTTTTTTAATTTTATTTTATTTCTCCAGTGTAGGTATTTCTGGGCTTTTTGGGTATGGGTGGTTTCTGATAGCTCTCTTGCCTTTTAATGTAAAATTTACTTGGTGTATTTGTTTGTTGCTTTTTTCTTTTTCCTTTCATTTGAACCTAAACCAGCTGATGCAGTCCCCAAAGAGCGAAGTGCATCCCATGCCAGCTGGCATACCCCCTGGCTGTGAAGCCTTGTTAAAGAGATCGGAGCTGACAGATTCTTGAGCAGCAATCTGATACAGGCCTTTTTTTTTAATTTGTTTTTTTGAGCTCACCCATGTAACAAATGGGTGCTTGTTTGGGAGCTTCGCTAGAGGCTTGAATGGAATCATTGTTATCAAAACACTGCTGTGATTCAGAAGTGCCCAGCAAAGGGGGTTCCTATCCCTTGTGCTCGTCAGCTGGGCACTGCAGGTGTGGCAGGCTAGTTTAAACCCTGGTTTCATCCTTATTCTACAGAATAATCCAGTTGTCCTGTGATTTTTATCTTTAAACTGATAACTGGGAAACTGAAGCTACAGTTCTTTACAAAGCAGAGACTCAGTTCAACACTAAAAATGAAGTTGGAGAGATGAGTGCGTGTAACCAGGGAAGAGTTTTCCAGATTGAGTTTGTTTTATCAAAAATCATGATTTATCTGCTGCCTTGCAGTGTGACCTTCAATGCATTTTGCTGTGTCTCAGTTTCTCCACTGGAAGATTATTTTGTTATATAGTTTACAATGACAGTTTACAGCTATTCTGAAGACTTCATCAGGGCTAAGGTTTCATTGTGCACTACACAAGCCAGTCCCTGCTCTGCTGAGCTTATAGTAGAGAAGTTATTTGAGATAATACTTAATGATCATTATAAGGCTTGTGTAAAGAGCACTCTGACTCTTTTCCATCTGCTGTCATAAAGTTACCAATATTATATCTCTTCATATAAAATCTGTTTGTGTTTTTTGTCTCTGCTTCAAGCTGCACCAACAGTTTGGAAAACAGCCTGGTGGGAGCCTTTAGAATGGGACTTTTGGCCTCATCTCTGAACTGATATTTTCCCTGACTCAGAAGGATTTTTTTCTCTCTAGTAATACACATTTCAAAATAAGTGTCTGTCTTTTTTTCCTGGTGGAGCAAAATAAGCATCTGTCTCACAAGTAGTTTCTTTTCTGCTGGGGCTAGTTGTTACAGAGCCCTGACTTTACTGTATAAAAACCTTATGTCTGTCTGAAACTCATAGACACACTAGTATTCTGATGTTCTTCGTTTTATCAGAGTGATAGTAACAGAAAGGCTCAAAAATGGGATGAATGGAGAAAGGATGAAGACGTGTTTTGGTAATATTTTTTGGGTTTGTTGTTCTTGTGCCTCCTGTTTGTAAGCTGTGTGAGTTGAGCAGGTAGGTAGAGGGTCTGTATGTGTGATGCACATGTCTACAGGAGTGTGTGTGGGGGTGAGTAAAAAAGGGTTTGAGAGGAAAAAGGTTTTTTAACTTTTATGGAGAGCTCATCTTGAGCATGACTGACTTGGTGAGCAACATCTGGCTGACATTGAGGGTGTTCTTGCATTGTGCTGGGAGAGGCAGCAGGTGCTCCCCAAAAATCTGCTTGTATCCCAAGAAAGGCACACTTGGGTGTTGCTGTAAGTCTCAGTGCTGGTAAGGGAGAGAAGACTCCACAATGATTTTTATTTTGTTTGTAAACCAAGGAGCAATTTAGTTACTTTCCCTGGTGTTTATGTTTTAGATGACTTGGTGTTTGTTGGCTTTGTTGAGCACTTTTTCCTGAAAAACTAACAACATATGGTGAAATACTTTGCTGCCATAAACACAAAACAGGAGGTGAGAGAGCTTCTCAACAAGTAGCTTTCACATGTTTGAGACCAACCCAAATTTGCACTGTGCTTCATTCTCTTCAGTGGCATATGAGAGAAGGGGATGAAGGTTTCAGAGATGTTTTATCTCCAACTGCCACTGAATCAATTGGCAACGACTGGATGTACAGTGCGTGGGCAGCCTGTGCCCCCTGCGCTCTGTGATGCCTGAGGGGTGATGCCTCTCCAGAGCCAGATTTGAGAGGTCTGGAAGAATGTGAGTTCCCAGGTCAAATGGGGCAGCCTCATGGAGAGGGCTGGAAACCATGGAAATGGGGAGCTGTGGGGCAAGAGGTGGCAGGAATGTGTGAGGCATCCTGCTGGGTTCAGGACAGCTGTATTCTGAGGGCCTAGGGAGTCGCTGGCAAGGACTTGAACACATCATCTTTAGTATGAGAATAGGATAGAGAATGTGAGGGCTTTCTCCTCCTCTTGTAAATTTTGAAATACAGACTAGAATAAAAGGGCTTCATGTTTTCTATTCAGTGGCATAAAGAGGGGTGGGGAAAGGCTGGGTACTCCTCTCTGCTCTAGTGTGTTAAGACCTTACCCAAGGCAAATGTTGAGTCCATGTGCACTGTTGGGATTATTCTTCCAAAGGCCATTATGGTTGCACAAATAGTGTGCACTGCTTCCCAGGGAACAGGTCTGCCTGCTGATGAGCAAGAGACACTGCCCACCTTGCACCTGCTAGTCCTGCCATTTCATCTCAAACCCGTTAAATACCATGAATCCATACTGAGAACTGACTTTTTCTTTTTAAATTGCAGGATGCAAAGAGAAGGTGCCATCATGTGAATGTGAAACAGCTAAATGAGAAACAGGACACCTGGGAAGGTTGAGCTGAAATTGCTTGTGCACAGAATGACAGACTGATTTGCTGCTGGAGACAAGACCAGGAAACCTTGCTCCTCCAAAAGACTTTCCTGAGTGAGAGGAGAGGAACAGGAGGAAGCACATGAAAGAGCGATGGGAATTGAGGGCCATGGTTACCTGAGATAAATGGCAGATCCCTGGGAATCTAGCCTTGTAGCTGTTTGCTTTAGCTTTTTCTCTCTCTGCAGCTGCTCTTCCTTTTTTGCGAGCTGCTGCTGGGTCCTGCCACGGCGGCACTGGAGATTTCAGGAGCGACGTGGGTGCAGCGTGTGAGGAGGGGTGCGCAGCCCGCCTCACCATGATTCAACTGTGGAAAGTAGTGCGGCACGTGCGACAGCTGGAGCTCCACAGGTTGATCCTGCTGCTCATTGCCTTCAGCCTGATCTCCATGTGCATCCTGGCTTATTACGTCACTAACAGCCCCAAAATCAAGGAACCGCCACCCCTGCCTTTCAGTGACTGCAGCAACCAGCACCGCATCTTGATCCCACCGCAAGCCAGCTGGAGGCTCACGAAGTCCGTGGACACCTCACGCACAGATCCTGTGGTGCTAGTCTTTGTGGAAAGCATTTACTCCCAGCTGGGGCAGGAAATAGTGGCCATCCTGGAATCTAGCCGTTTTAAATACAGGACAGAGATCGCCCCTGGCAAAGGGGATATGCCCACCCTGACAGACAAAGATAGAGGACGCTATGCGCTTATTATCTATGAGAACATCCTTAAATATGTGAACCTAGATGCTTGGAACCGAGAGCTGCTGGACAAATACTGTGTAGAGTATGGAGTAGGGATTATAGGCTTTTTCAAAGCAAACGAGAACAGCCTGCTCAGTGCACAGCTCAAGGGTTTCCCCCTTTTCCTACATTCCAACTTGGGGCTGCGGGACTATCACATCAATCCTAGTGCTCCCCTGCTCTACGTCACCCGGGCTAATGAGGTGGAGCAGGGTCCTCTGCCTGGTGATGACTGGACTGTGTTTCAGTCAAACCACAGCACCTACGAGCCGGTGCTGTTGGCCAGCACAAAGTCCTCCGAGTCCATTCCTCACCTGGCCACTCACAAAGCGTTGCATGCCACCGTGGTGCAGGACCTGGGTCTGCACGATGGGATCCAGCGGGTTCTCTTCGGCAATAACCTCAATTTTTGGCTGCACAAACTCATTTTTGTGGATGCCATTGCTTACTTGACTGGCAAACGCCTGTGTCTCACACTTGATCGTTATATCCTCGTCGACATTGATGATATATTTGTGGGAAAAGAGGGCACTCGCATGAAAGTGTCTGATGTAGAGGTAAAATCCCCCGAGTAGCTATCCCCAGAGGCCCTAAACAAATTTCTAGTCTGTGTAGTATATCGGGAAAGTCAAGATGACAAAAGTCAAGGTGGTGTTTAATTTGATTGCTGCAGTTGTTCTCATCTTAAACAGAGAAGTAGCCTGCAAAAATGCTGAGGCACCATATGTGATGCTCTCAACAGTTTTGTATGTTTAAATGGAGCATTTCAGGAGCTACTCTCTCTGAATTTAAGAGGAAGATGCCTGTAGTGATCTATCCTGTCTCCTCTTTAATGTAAGGAACAATCATATGCAGGTTTTTTCTGCCAACCTATTTGTAGCTGTAAATTCTACCTTTCAAAAGGAAAAGTCAAGCTGAGTTAGAATAGTACAGAAAAAAATGTTTGTTTCTTCATTGTGATATGTATAAACTGTATATTTTATATTGCAGAACTGTAGGCCAGTCCACGAGGTGTAAACTAATACAGTCTATGTTTTTGCCATCCAGCTTTTCAGCACAAACCAAATTGGGAAAGGAGGGTTTTCTCTCATCCTTTGTTACACTCCTCTCATATCTGCCAATCATCCTTGGGCAGGGAATATCAAAAAATCCACCAGGGAAACATGGTCAGACCAAGCCTTCATGAGAACCATCTCTGTGGCTTCACAGTTGGGAAAGAGAGATGCTGTCTTTGTGGTTTGCTTTCCTTGGCAGTTTCTGGAGTAATTCAGTGACCTATTAGAAAAGGTTATGGATAAGGCACAGTGACAGATTTTGTGGAGGAGAGGGAACTGAGGCAGGGAAAGGAAAAAACAAGTAGGAAGAAGGTAAGAAACTAAGTGCTCCTTCTCATTGTCTGTATACTTGTAAGTGTGTGATAAAGTGTTCTGTTAAGTCTGTGCTGCGCGTGCACATGCTGCTCCGTGGAGCCAAGGACTTCCCTTTGTATCTTCCCCATCAGGTCTGGTTTGTAGCCATCGAGGCAGGTTCATTACCTGTTTCTCCAGGTGAGCTGAGGTTGTTCACAGGTATTGTCCTCTGGATTCCCAGTCAGCACTTGCCCTTAGATGAGTCCTGGATGGAGTTCCCTGGGTGCCAGCCATGATGATAAGCCTGTGACAGCAGCTGCCTCAGCATGTTTCCAAAACAGCTTCAAGGTGAAGCACCCTTTAAACTTTTTTCCAGGGGCACAAAACGTTTGAGGCAAAGGTGTAAGACAAAATACTGTTGTACATGCTTGGTCCTTTACCTGAACCTCATCTGTTCCATGTTCCCAAGAGCACTCTTCCACCTCACTAGGAGTCTTACCACCTTTTCTACATGTTTTATGCATCCATGCAAGATATGTCATAGTTCATGTTTTTAGGACTTCAAGATTCTATGTTTTGCTTCTAATCCCAGGTTTAACTTGGGGTGGAGGAAAACCCTGCACACTGTTTGAAGCTACCTTTATCTTTTCAGATCACTTGAAGCTGTGTGCCTGAAGGAGCTCTGATTGCATGCCATTATTTTACTTGTGTCATTCTTTAATAATTATTTAAAACCACTTTGACCATAATGCTCTGAGCGAAGAGGTATAGAAGAAGTCTTTCCCAGCATACAGGTGTAGAAAAATGGAACAGTTGTACGTACTACTTATTTAAGGAAAATGCTAACACTTTCTTCATTTCACTGCAGTGTCCTTGTGTTTTCAGGTGCTGAAATGCTCTGAAAGATTTTTTTTTTTTTTTTTTTTTTTGAAGGATCACAGTCTTGTCTTGGTCCTAAGCAGGCCCTACACCCTCTAGTGCAAACTCGCAGAGATTCTCACCTCTGTAGTGTTTGTGCAGGTTACAGACCCATGTGAGAAAGCAGGATATAGGTGGCCAAAGCACTTGGGAACAAAGACTGCCCGAGTGATGTTAAAAACCCAGACAAGATTATTCCAAAAGATGCTTTGTTTGGGTTTTAACAGGGTGAAATGGAGGAATAATCTGTGATCAGTAAGCAGAGAATCTCAGGCAAAGCAGATAAACCCCAGATTTATCCATTTAAAAGAAGCTCTCTGATTGCAGAGCCACGCGAGGTTAATGAATTTTTATTTTTTAAAAGCGAGAAATAACTACATGGATTTGTTGATAGCCTCTCACCACAGGGAGAGAAGGGGATATAATAGTAACAGAACAGCTGGCATTTTCTTTGGCCTTTTATATGAAAGCTCTGTTTCAGGGCTGTTATCTCAACACACAGCTCCTTATCTCAAAGCTTAGATTACAGTGGTCAGAGTAGCAGTTTGAAGACTGGATGCTGTGTGAAGGTATAAAATTGACTCTGCTGTCCCAGTGAGCCTGCTTGGCATATGCAGGTCCATGTTCAGAGAGCTTCCCAGACAAAATTACTATTAAAAGAAAGCACTGAATGTAATTTGATCAAATGCATGTCCATGGTACATCTTACACGAGAGAAATGTTTTTATTTGTGATGCTTAAAGGAGAGCTGACTGGCTTTCTTCTTTAACAAGAAAAAAAAGAACTGTGCTTGCTTTTAGTTTAAAGATGATAACCCGTGAGTTCCTGCTTTTAGCTGAAGGGTTGCAGCAGGAGCTTGCAGTCCTCAATTAAAGTGGAACAGTTGGAAGTTGCTCAAAGAAAATTATTTTCCCTTGTAAAGTTTCCCAGAGATTTGAACTGCACATAATTAACAAAACAAAATCTCAGAGAATCCCTTCCCTTCTAAATTATTCCACAGTCAGTCTCTTCTAAAATCATAATCCTAGGAATTTACCAGACCTCCATGGCACTGGTCAACAAAGACAAGCCGTTTCTAATGCAAAAGGATCTGGCTTTTGTGATCCTTCCTGGTTGTCTTAAGGTATGAGGAAAGAAGATTAAGTAGATGAGTTTTTGCCTCCTTTGCTGGTAATCTCTCCAAGGGCATAAATAGTGTGAGCAATCACTGCTAGTGAGTCTGAGAGCAAGCTAAGTGAAAATCAAGGACAGTCATTTCATTTTGGGTTATGGATGGTGAGGGTGGAAAAGAGAGAACCTAGTGAGGGTGGCTGTCAGCCAGCTCTTGCTTTTCTAAATTGTAGAGGATGATCTTACCTGCAATTAAAGTACTCAGCAATTTCTAACTCCCTCATTCTAAGAGTGGAGGCGAGGTAGAAATACCAGTATCGTGAGAGCTTTCTCTTTTGCCAGTGCTGTTTTGAGCTCTGCCAGTGCTACTGCTGGGCAATGAGAAAACTTAGGGAAGTCCTCTCAAGAACGTGCTGCCCAGGGTCCACAGGGGCAGTATTGACAGTGCAGGTGTTTCTGCCACATGTTCCTAGTATGCTTTGCATGAGCACTGAGAAGAGGCTATCAAAGCATTCAGCTTTCTTCCTCCATTTTTTATCATCTGTTTATCTTCATTTGTCCATGCTCTGTTTTCTTATAGTCATGGTATCCTCTCTTCCCAGCATCTGGCTCTTGGCCTCATTTCCCCCTTTTCTTTCGCCTCTTATTAGAGGGACCTGAGAAAGATAATATTTAGGGTTTGTATGGAACAGCTAAAATCTCTGCAAACACTTCTAGAAGGTAAACAATTTTTAGCTAACAAAGCAGAGTTGCATGGAGATTTAGCCCTGTATGACTGCAATGCCAAGGTCACCATGCCATCTTAGAAAAGCATTAGGTCCTAAAGAAGGAACCAGTACAGACTGTTTTTGCATTGTGTCCAGAAATGTGCATTGGAATGTAGTTTTCTGTCACTTGGGGCTGCAGTATGGCTGCCCCCGTGAAGAACTAAAGGCCTCCAAAAATACAGGTTGTGTGTTGCAGTGGATGTTCTCTGATGCACTGTGACAAGCCTGAAGCAGATCTGGCCTTGATGGGGCTTAAGAGTTCTGATGGGCAGTGCTCAGCATCTCTTTGGAGACCACATCTGTTCCTTGCTGGGGTGAGCCGTGCAGAGCTCCTGGCAGAGAGCTTAGCTGGGGTAGGAGCCTTTCTGGCTAGCTAGTGGGCTGGCTTGCATCTTGGAAAGATTTTTGAAATAAAAGATAAGAATAAAATGTGAAAACGGATGTAAAAAAATACTGTAAAAATATAACCCGGAGATACTTGGATGGATTGGAGGGGCAATCTCATAGCACATTATGGATATAAATGAAATGCCACTTGAATCACCTATAAGATATTATTAGTACTATCATATTCATCCTACTTTACAGAAGAGAAACAGTGCAGAGGAGAGTGCCACCTTCAGCCTATTCCTACACCTGTTTTGTTGCACCTTACTACAGCTCACAGACCTCTTTGAACCCATGTTCTGTGAAACAGGGAATGCATAATTCGTTGAAACAAATGTCCAAATACTTTTCGTGGCATCGTAGTCTCTTTTATCCTTTTCAGGGGAAAGACATTTCTTCAGACCTATGCCACGCTACTTTATGGGTGTGGCTGCGACCAGGACGCAGCATCAGCAGAGGGATGGCACACTGGCAATAAACCTGCCAGGAAAGCAGGACTCCATAGGGCTCCATAGTCTCTGAATTTCTGGGGCCCCCAGATACCTCCCTGGTCCCTCCCAGGACACAAAGGATTGCAGCCTGCTGGAGCAGGGCTTTTTGGGATTTATTGTCAGACAGATGTGTCGTCATGGTAACCCCAGCCAGGCTGTAAATCTCTTTCCATGCAGAGGAATGCTAAGCCTCTTAACCGCTGTCTTTTCTTCTTCCACTTTTCTACCCAAGCTTGGGGAACTGGATATTCCTTTCCTGGCAGCAGAGAGAAGTGGTGAGGCTTGGGACAGCTCTGGAGAAAGAAAAGAAAGTAGCACCTTCCTGTCTGAGTTACTGGCTGACATGTTCATGGTGCTGGTCCCAAATTTGAAGCAATATTGTGATTAAGCTGCACCACTGGCAGTTTACCCAAAGCAGCCAAGTAGCAGTAGAGTGCATCTCTGGGCTTCTCTCTTTTTGTTGTTTTCCAGCAGAAGAAATTTGACTGGAATTAGTTTGTCTTACTTGTCTGTGACACATTGAGCCCCTGGGTTTTGTTTGTTTGGTTGGTTGGTTGGTTGGTTGGGTTTTTTTTTGTGTCAAGGCTGGCTGCTGTCTTACTCTGTACACTGCTGGACCTTGAGGTTTGTGGCACAAGGCACCTTCCCTTTGGCTGTAGCAATTACTTTGGACATTTAATGCCAGATACAAGTGAGCATGAAAGAACTTTAGGAGATGTGATGACTGTGAATGTTGGCTCTCCCAAGTTTTCTTCACAAAATCCAGGAGACTTTTCCTGCTACAAAATTATTTGTCACTTTAGAGGGAATACAAAGCCAGGGCAACCTCCCTGCTGCAGTAGAACTCGCTGCATGGGTAGTTCTGAGAATCCACTCTTCCTAAGCCCCCTCCCTTTGGATCACTTAGTTACTGCTCATTATATTATTGACTTATTTTCCTTCAGCTGTGCATCGTGTGCTGCCCCACCATCTTTTTCAGTGACACATAGACTGAAAAAGAGCAGAGATTCAACAGCAAAGTCCCAGCCGGTATGGGAGAGGAAGGGAGCATTGAGGTTGAATCTGGAAAGCATAAAGGATCTGTTGCTTGCAAGTATTTGCTGTTCCTTTTCCTTAACACAGATACTCTGGGTCCATCACATTGGAGAGCATCATCTGACTATGGTTTTAAAGGGGCATAATTTAGTACAGCAGAATTACTTGTAAGTAAGTAATTCTTACTATAGTAAAAATTCCCAGAGCACTTGTCTGCGCTGCTTCACTCCTAGGGCAGCAATGCCCTCTGATACCTCTTCAGACTGAATTGGTACCAGTAGAGCACAGAGAGATGTTACAGAGCAAATAAACATGAATATGAACATTTATTTTTCCTTTTGTTCAAACAGGCTTTACTGAGCACCCAGAATAAGCTGAGAACATTAGTCCCAAATTTCACCTTCAACCTGGGCTTCTCAGGGAAATTCTACCACACAGGTAAAGCCCTGGCACCTGTTTGTCCCAGCACCTGTGTACAGCCCCCACATTTGTGTGTGTGTGTGTAATGCATTAGAGAGAACATGATTCTCTGTTGGAATGAATCTGCATTTCAGGGGATTAACCACTGCTTTTAAACACTGAGCCCATCTTCTGCCTTTTGTTTTTGCACTTTCTTTTCTGTTCTCTGTAGGTACAGATGAGGAAGACGAAGGGGATGACATGCTGCTCAAACACAGGAAGGAGTTCTGGTGGTTCCCTCACATGTGGAGTCACATGCAGCCTCATCTTTTCCACAATGTCACTGTGCTGGCTGAGCAGATGAAGCTCAACAAACAGTTTGCTGTGGTAAGGGGCATTGCAGTTTATTTACAGTACTAATCCTTAAACATTCTTCCCTGGAATAGCTGTTTGGACCCCACTGAACTCAAATACTAGTCTGGTAATTCAGCTGCATTTAAGAAAGCCAGTTCTGAAAGTTCGGATTGATGTGTGGCTCCTGCTGTCTTCAGGCAAGCAACACCATTCTCATGTCTGCCTGTGCAATGGGAAATGTTTCCTGGCACCTGCATGGCCCCAGGCAGCTCCGCGGCATTCCAGGGTGCAAATCCCAAGGCTCTTGTTTGCTGAGGTGTGAACTTGTAGCATTACCATCCAAATCCAATTAATTTACAAACTCTGGCAGTAAGAAGGCATTTTCTTTTCTGTCCTTATTCAGTGTGGTTTTGTAAGGAAGTCACCTGGTAGGTAGTATAAAATGCTGCGTGCTAACAGCCCTACTTCTGGCCTTCCCAGACAATGCTGAAGGAAGTTACTTATCTAGGAAGTAGAGGGGAAATTCCCTGGGTTTTGGCAGAGGAGGGGGAAGCATTGAACATCCTGCATTGCTGGAACAATGTCTGTTTGATGCTTACAGCCCAGAGTTGAATATAGCGTACATGTTTCTCTGAAAAGAAATGTCCTCTTCACCTCTAGTTTGGTTTTTTTGATGGTAATCCCCTTGGGAATAGCAGGCTGCTGTCTTGTGTTCCCATGACATACAGAGATTAGAAATGATCTTGAATTCAGAGCACAGTCACAGCATTATAGAAACAATTTAGGCTCCTCCTTTTCCTGGTTAAGTAACAGTGCAGTCTTTTGCAAAGAGAGACAAAGCACAGAACACAATTACACATATTTAACATAAAGCAGGCCAGCAGTGAGAGAAGGTTATTGTTTCATTTAGGGGCCCTGGTTTTATTGTGTACCACCAGGGTAGAGCTGTCATCATTAATTTTGTTACCAGAACCACATAGTAGAATTAAAACCCAAGAAATTCAGATATTTCATGTCATTTTAGTATAGCTCCAGGCCCCATATCTTCATCTTCAATAGTCTCTTGCTCCATGTCTGCTTTTCTTTGGATTGCTAGAGACAGTACAGATCCCAGCCATCATCTTCCTTTCCTCTATATCAGTTAAGGAAATTTTGTTTCCCTTCTCTGGTGACTCACATCGAGGCATTGTGGGACTAAGATGTGTCACTTAATAGCATTGATTAGTATGTAGTAACCATGGAGCCTGACCTGAGCATTCTGAATTAATATGACTTTTCACACCTGCAAGCTGCAAGACCATTCTTACAGCAGCTGTTACCAGTGCTGAATGTCCTTGTTGATACAAAACTGCCCTTATATTTCTATAGATGCATAAAACAAGAAGTACAACCAGTACTTCAGGTTTCCCAGTCCAGAGAGTTGTCATGTTATTCTGTCACTTTGCTCCAACTTGGATCCTTATTAAGGCTATTAGTTAAACACCGAATTATCAAGGTATATATTCTGCTTCCAGGAACATGGGATACCCACAGACTTGGGCTATGCAGTAGCCCCCCATCATTCTGGGGTTTATCCTGTCCATACACAACTTTATGAAGCGTGGAAATCTGTTTGGAACATCCAAGTAACGAGCACAGAGGAATACCCACACCTACGGCCTGCCCGGTACCGGCGTGGATTCATCCATAATGGGATAATGGTGAGCACAGCTGGGCAAGCAGAGCCCACTTTCCTGCCCAGGGAATGGTCTTCTAGTGACCTGCATCAGAGTCATTAATTAATATCAGCAGTGTTTCCAAAACCATTAAGTGAAGCAAATAAAAAAAACTTGGCTAAAGCCAGATCTCTTTCTTGGAACAATTCAGAGATCGGTACTTAATGGAGAGCAAACCCAAGCCCAGCAAGACTAGGCTGAGATCTCAGTGGCTTTTTCACACTGTGATGAGCTAAATGATTGGGAGGAATTGCAGGAGTCTTCTGGAACCTATGGTATTTATGTCCCTTACTCTTTATATAGATCCATAAAGTGCTGCTTTGACTCATTTACATGTAGATTCTGCTGCATCTGCCTCTTGTCTAACTTTGCTTTTCTTCTGGTATTGCCAGGTTCTGCCTCGACAAACTTGTGGTCTTTTTACTCACACTATCTTCTATAATGAATATCCTGGTGGCTCAAAGGAGTTGGACAAGAGCATTCGTGGTGGTGAACTCTTCCTGACGGTGCTTCTGAACCCGGTAAGTTCATATGAAAGGGGAGCTGGTGTATGGCTGTGTCAACCTATGTGCCTGATATGGGAAAGGACTAGATCTTACTGGAGATTCAGTATAACCACCCTCACGGTGTGGGTGACTGCTGCACCATGCTAGGATGTGAGAGGGCCAAGGAAGTACTTGCTAAGGAATGCTGCTTTGCTTTACATGCTGCCAAGGGAGCATCAGTATCCAGTGTGTTGACAAGTGCAACACTCTGCAGATAGAAACTACCCGGTGTGACACACTGAGCATGGCCCAAGGTACAGTGGGTGTTTACCTGGGCTGCTACATCTTCATGAATCAGAAGTGAGATGCTCCTTCTGTTCCATGCACATCTGCTGCCTGTTGGCTGGCTAACTGATGAATTTTGTTCACAATAATTGCTTTTGCTGGGCTTTCATTATGAGGTGTCCTCCTTTTTCTTTCAATATGTAGACACTTGAAACAATTTCTGTTTTCTTTTATTGTGTTGTAGCTGTCACATTAAGGCTTTTTTGGGTGAGATATTGGTCCAACACAGGGATTTCTTTTTCAAAACCTGACAGTTTGATTAATAAGCTAATGAAGTACCTTCAGCACCCTGCAGTCCCTTCCCAGGTCTTAGCCATGGATGGCAAATCACATGAGTTTCTTCACATTGAGGCTGGGAATGTGTACTAAGTGGCAAAAGACAAAAAAAAGAAACAAAACCAGTTATTTTTAGAAAATTCTGAATGGATAGAATAAGGAGATGAAGTTTTGTAGCCCTCTCCAAACACAGTAAGATTTTAGAATATCCACCTCTGTAGCCACTCTGGAATATAATAATGCTTAATCTCTTCTCATGGCTTCCACATTTCTACCAATTTACTTCTCCTTTAAACAGTTTTTCCACCAGTGTCCCGACTATGGACAAGAAGCCATACAGGCAAATCTGAGAGAAAGTACAGTTGGTTCTGGCTGGTTTCATGGGTGGGAATCCTGGAGTACTGTGGCAGTCTTGAGTATTTGTGTGTGGGATTTGTTCATGTAACATCAGTGGCTCTGTTCACCAGGACATTTTCTTTCATTCCCTCTTTCTTTTGCACCTTGTATTCAACCTTGCAGGATTGAATACACAGTTTTAGCCACTTTTGGTTGGGGCAGTAGAGGAACAGTGAATCAGAAAATCAAGTTTTTTCCCTCAGTGAGCTTAATTTTTCCCTTGTCTCTTGCTTCTTCTAGTGTTTAGTGCCTCTCTACTCCTAGAAGTAGAACTGTGAGAGTGAAAAGACCCTCACAGTGTGCCCGGAGTGCACCTGACAAACAGGCCGTGGTTTACAAACAGGCCCCATGTTTGAAGGTTAGCCTGTGACCAGCTCTGGCAGAAGGTGTATGATCTGCAGAAGCTGTGGGTCTGTGAGAACCCTTGCTAAAAAGTGATAGGAATTTATACTTCTAGGTCTAGAAGCCAACCTTCCATCCCTGAGGTCTGGAGGCCAGCCTTCCATCCCTGTTGCCTGAGACAGACTTGTTATCTTTACATACAACACCCAAACCTGCCTGCTTGCGAAAAGTCTGTAGTAAGGAGAAGATAATTGTTTCCATTACATGTGGAGTGATCAGTCAAATGGAAAGAAACTGCTTTTTAGTCACAACAATTTCTTTTCTGAGCTTGTGTTCCCATATGCTGGGTGAATTGCACCTTGTCCCACTTTGTAATTGTCAGATCTTAAACCATGCCTGCAGAAATAACCTCTGTGAAAGTAAAGGGCTCCAGGTTTCTCTTGGAAAACCAGTTCCAAACTGCAATCCAGAGATCTTTACTGGTCTAGGAGACTATGCCAAAGAATTTATAGAAACATAGTATCTAGAACTTCCCAGTAAAATTGCTGATAAGCATGTAATGGTCTAACCAGCTGGCTGTAATCTGTGATCAAGAAAAAGTTTGGGAAAATTGTGCTCTGATACAGGATGAGCTTATTTGCCAGATGTATTGTTGGGTCTTCGTAGTGACTTTTTTAAACTTTCAGGCACCTTCAGATGCTTCCCATGTGTACACTTTGCTTCCTTTTGACAGTGTAGCATTTCTCTCTGTCAGAGCAGAGTACTGTGCTCTTAGCTCCTCTCCATTGCTCGTGTTTGCACAGTGACTCAGACCTTGCATTCCTCCCCTCCTGATAGAGCCATCTCAGGGACCTGAAAGAAAGCTGGCCAGCCCCACAGCCCCAGCAGTGATCCGTAGCAAGCAGACTTGGACCAGGCTTTTTCAGTCCTTTTTGGTGCTTCCAGCTCCTGTTGAGTGGATATAGACAGGCAGGAATCTCCAAGCCTGTAATGTGTATGATTAACTCCACAGTGCAAACAGATGATGTTTGATCTTCTGAGTGGTGAACAAGGTCTGATGTCAGAAGGAGAATAGCTGTTGATCCTGAGCAGACACGCTGATCTCTTCTCACAAACACTTCTGCTTACACTGCGCAGGCCGCTTACTGCTGTGCCTGCAGCTGCTTGTTACATACAGCAAGGTCCTCATACCCTCCGTTTCTGTATGCTGTCTAGGCTCTCTGTGACCTCTGCTCTCATTATTCCTCAGTGTGAAGAAGGGAAATCATGGCACACTAACAGTGGAAGGGAGGGGGAGAGGAGGGAAGTGTTATTTCCAAGCCAGTCCCCGGGGTCTGTGGGTGTGGATGGGAGGGCGGGAGAGATGGCACTTGAGTGTAGCTTATGTCAGAAGTAGTGCTCAGAGCTGTTTTGGCAGCAGTAGCTGTGACGGGGGAGAGCAAACTGCCAGGCCTTGTTAAGCAGTGCAAGTGTGTTACAGGACATGACTGCGCTCTCAGAAATACAGGGAAATGGCTCATCAATTGGATTTGTCTTTCCTTCTTCTAAATCCAGTTGCTTGGGACTGTGTACAGGTGGCAGCATTACCTGTGGGAGCCATTTTACCAAATGTAGTCAGTCTTGAAATGCAGTTGCCGACCTGGATCACATGCAGGCTTTTTTTAAATCTGGAAATCTTGAAGAGGTCCCAGGTGGTGACCTGTGTCCTCCCTGGTGCAGTACTTGATTTGTGCCAGTGAGCCAGACTCGTCCTGCAGGAGATTTTTCCTCTACATATTTCACTAGCTAGTCAAAGGGATGAGCCACCCTTTGCTGTCACAGAACCTTCCTGACATCTCCCAGAAAGGGGCAAAATGCAACACGAGATGCATGCTTTTGCCACCATGCCTTGCAATTACACATTATATTCCATCCTTTGGTCTGTGTTGTATTTAGCACATCCTTCTTACACAACAGCACCAAGCACACGCTGCTCTTTGAAGTGTAGGTGCTAGAGCCTGTCTGTCAGGGCCTCTCTTGTCAGCTCAGTAGGAAACCAGAAGTGAAAAACTCACAGGCAGACAAAAGTGATAAGTTTTGAAGTCCACTTACTTTGCATGTGTCCCAAAGTCCTATCACTGTTTTCTGTTGCCTACCCAAAGACCCTGCATTGTAAGCACTTTATGGACAGGATTAAATTTGTTTCACAGTGTCTTGGGGATGGCTCAGGCAGAAAGAGTATCTCCTGTCTTGCTGGGCTTAGTCTATGGTGACACTGGGCAGAAAACTGAATTCAGATGTCTCGAGTGCCAGCAAATGTCTTCATCCCAAGACCATCTGTCTCCTGCTTCCCCATTTTGCTCTTTCCCTACTGTGAGTGGGAAAGCCATTCCTGCGCCCTGCCAGGGAAGCCTGTTATTGCCTCTTGCCCTTAAGTGGCATCATCAGAATTGAACCCAGAATTGTGCAGCAGTGGGTTCCGCTGCTATGGCTGAGGTTGGTTTCCCTCCCTGTACTCAGCAGACAGTGTGTGAGGAGTGCTAAATAAGCCACATGGTCATTCCTTCAACTGACCACAGTGGTTTTGTTTTTCTAATTTCTAGCCATGGTGTGGTTTGTGTCTGGCAAAGTGCTATTGTGTTATGGGCACTGGGATGCTGAATTCCATAGGATCTGTCAAACCTACACACTGTCAGAGTCAAGCTGATAACAGTCCTTTGCACTCTTATCCAACAGTTAAAATAGTGAAAAACTGACAGGAGGGAAATGTATCTGCTGGAGAGAAGAGGTGGCTTGGCAAGGCAGAAATAGCACATAAGCTCCTGAGCACTGCAGTGCTGGGGCGGCTGCCATGGCTGTTGAGTGACACTTTGCCAAAGGATTAACATCCTTGGGCTTGGCAGGATGTTTTTCAGGGGCTGCCTGTGCTGAAGGTTCTTGTGAGCTAGAACTAACCAGCTGGTGTCTGTTTCTGGGACAATATCCTAGTGCAGTGTCTCTTTGCAGTCCCCGTTCAGATCCCCACATACACCTGTTCATATTCTAAAGTGCCAATTACCAGTTGTTCTTTTATGCTTGAGATGTCAACTCTGAAGAGAATGAAAGCTGTGACAGGCTGTGGGCCTGGGAAGAACTCGGGTGACAACTGTCCCTGTGCCACTGTGCCCTGCCCTGGGGCATGGTGCCCCTCCTCAGCTTGCTTCCCTGCAGCAGCAGACTCTGCAACTTGAGAGGTTGCCCTGGTTGTGCCTTGGGGAGAGGAAGGGAACCTCCTGTTTTCCCACGAAAGAGGCTTTGCAAGGGAGTCACTGACCAAGCCTTGTTCCCCTAAATGTTCTAGAGCCATTTGAATGGGAGTTTGAAGCTGTTCTGGACTCGCATCCAGGGCTCAGTTAAGACACACACACACACACACCATTCCAAGGGGTTACTGAGAGGTCTGTGTTCCTCCTCTCCTAAGCTCTTCCTGTCTTGAAAGTGCTACGTTTCTTTCCTTTTGCCTCAAGGCATTGCTGTATCCTGGCAGATGGACACTTGTTAACCAAGACACCACCGGCAGTCTGAGTTGTGAACAGCCTCTTTGTGACCGTGGAATCAGGCTAGGAGGAAACAGTTCTGTTATCTGATTCACCAATAGCCCATGTCTTTCCTATTTTCAGATAAGCATCTTCATGACCCACCTGTCCAACTATGGGAATGACCGTCTAGGACTGTACACTTTTGAGAGCCTGGTCAAGTTTGTGCAGTGCTGGACCAACCTTCGCCTGCAAACATTGCCTCCGGTCCAACTTGCAAAAAAGTACTTTGAAATCTTTCCCCAAGAGAAGAATCCCTTGTGGCAGGTGAGAAGGGAGCTTTAACTTCTCCTAGTGGTTTTCAAAGAGGTGTATCCCACATTTAAACTGCTGATCCAGAGCACAGCAGGGTAAAGCATAAAGCTTTTAGGTTTAACCATTGTGGCTTCAGGCTGTATGTGGCAAATTGCAAAGTGGAAGATAAGGGGGGTAGGAGCAGTAGGCCACAATCATGACGTGAGCCTGGGGACAGGGATGACTGTCATATGTGACTGGGGGCCAGCTTGCAGGCATTTGGGTCATTAAAGGGCTTGTATTAGGGCAAGTTGCTGTGAAATGTGAATCCCGTTTGGTGCTGGAGGAGTTCACAGGCATGTTAATGTGATTAATCTGAAAGTAATTTCACACTGCAGAATTCATGTTCATTAAATAAAAACATGCTTATTCCATTTTATCCCAGTGCAGCAGCTCTCTGCGTGGTAATGAGCAGAGGAAATTAACTGAAGGTGATAGAGTTGTCTGTCTGCCAGAAGTTCACACATGCTGAGGTGCACTAACATGGTGGCCCAGCCCAGTATGGCTACATAGGGCAAGGCCTTTAGTTATCACTCTCAGAGCAACTTTGGCTCTAATGTCACTCTGGAGCTTTAGAAAATGGTCCCCATGTTTTTACTTAACATCTCTTAATGCCTGGCAGAGCAGCAGTGTGGCTCTGAAGTGTTCTTCATATGCTAATAGCATTTTCTGGAGAGGACTGGCCCTTCCAGCTTTTCCTCCCCTTGCCATTACCTCCTGTGGTAATGCTTAATCTCATCTCTTGTGCTGCAGAATCCCTGTGATGATAAAAGGCACAAGGATATCTGGTCCAAAGAGAAAACATGTGATCGACTCCCCAAGTTCCTCATCGTGGGACCTCAGAAAACTGGTAATGTGTATACTTCACTTAAAGACAGATTGCAACTTCCTTCTTACTCTTTCAGAGAGGAGAGCTGGAAATGTCCATGCCATAGATCTGTATGGCTGCCCTTTGTGCAAGCTGCCAAATGGCCGCGGAGGACATTTCAGACAATCTCAGATATGTTCTAACCTAAATCTGGCAAGTCTGTCAGTACTTTCCACTCTGGCATTGTGCTTGGCTTCCCCTACCTGCAGAGTTTTGTTTTGGCTTTCCCGTGTAAGCTCAGAGAAGCTGTGACCTTAGTGTATCACAGACATAAGCTGCCAGCAGGACTAAGTGCACATGCTTAACAAAGGTTACAGTGAATGTCCCCTAGTGCTTTTACTGTGACAGATCTGTGTACCCACTGCATGCTCCATGTCACTGTCGGTGGGAGGGAGAGAACCTCTTTCTTCTGATCTCTGTCACCACCTTTTAACTGCTGTGGCATTGTGGTTGGCAGTGACACAGCTGTATATACTGTACTGACGAGTCCCTCCTAGGCTGAAGAGAGCAAAATCTCTTTCAGCTAAAGCCAAGTCTTCAAGCCTTGGCTTTCTGTGTAGTGCGGTGAAACAGCAGCTCCAGCCATCCACAGCAAATGGTGGTCAGCCTTGCCCCAGCCAAGCTGCTGTCTCCTGGCTGTGTCACTGTGAAGCTCTGTTGGTGTGTTTATCATGACCCAAGCTGCTTGCAGTGGCACAGTAAAAACTGCTGGAGCCCCACAGCTGTGTGCTGAGCAGGATCGTCAGGTTTGGTAGGGTAAAGGGAAAACAGCACAGGCAGGCCAAGGCATCTCCAGCTGAGTTCTCATCCAAGGACACTGATGTTGTCTCTAGCACATCTCCTGCCCAGGCCTCCTCCCATTTGGCAGGTATGGGTTCTGCCACATGACAGTGGCTGTGCCAGCATGGGGGTAGCTAACATGGGTGGCAGCTGTCATGCTAAGGAAGTGACTTAAATGAGCTGCATGAGCTGAAATGTGGGATTGAATTGCCCAGTTCAATCCCAGAGTGCTTGGTGTCACTGCTGTTGTAACCTGCACGAATTAAGGGGTGGGTTAGCCACGCATGATAGGAGTGTGCCCATCTGGGAACTGGTTTTTGCAGTGAATTAAAGCCGTTCATTCAACCAAGCGTTATATGTGAGCCAGGTCCCTTTAACTGGTTCCTGTTGCAGGCACAACAGCCGTGCACTTCTTCTTGACCATGCATCCAGCTGTCACCAGTAACTTCCCAAGTCCATCCACCTTTGAGGAGATCCAGTTTTTTAATGGCCCCAACTATCATAAAGGAATTGATTGGTAAGAAACTTGACACGTGTTCTTCTGTGATAAGGTGCACCCATATTGTGTTCTCCTGAGTCTCTCTGTACTTCCACCTCAGCCCCCTTGGCAGCTTCTCTATTTCTGAACAGCTGTTCTCCTTGCTATTGCTCAGTGCACATTCTCTTTTTTCCTTCTAACCCAACTGTGTAGTTGCTGATTTTACTGACTGTTCTCCAGGAGAGTTGTAGACATGATTTAGCTTTAAAAATTCAGCAAGTCCTTGTTGAATGCACTACTGTCACAAAGTTAATTTTACTTTGACATGTAAAACAGACAACTGTGTTCTCATTAAAAAGTTCTTCATGGTTTCAGAGTTTAAACACCTAATACAGAGGGGACAACCTCCCTAATGTTGTTCTGGGTCCTTGAGACTTAGAGCTGCCACTGTGTTCCCTGCACTGGTTCCCAGTGTCTGTGTGCATACCTTGTCTTTTTTTATAATAAAGTGTTTGCACCTAGCAGGGAAGTTCTAGTGTCACTATGGCACTAGTATGAGTGCCAGAGAAAGTTTAAAGCTGTTTCTTGCTTGAAGCATTAGCTTTGGTTGACCATGGCACTGCCCTCCCTCATGAGAGGCTCTGAGGGACGGCTGGGTGGCAGTAAGGCATTCTGCTGTGGGATTTCTTTGCCTATGGTTGTGGGAGATTGACTTCTCTGATCATTTAGAGGACTGTTGCAAAGATACTGGAAGGTGGTTGGTACTTGAGCAAAGTTCACAGGAGTCAAGCACTATCACATGCAAGAGAAGGATCTTTGTGTTTAGTTGTACAACTTAAATTTGAGCAGAGAGCAGTCTTCCAGTGCTTTACAGTCCCCTGCCCCCCTACTACCGTCTACCCTACAGTTACTCAAATTTCTCACAGCTTCCACATTGCCTCACAGAAGCTTGTTGAATTAGTAAAGCTCTTCACCTTGCATCTCAGCTATGGACTGAGGTACAAAAAGACATAGGATTTAGACAGGGTTAAACACACTGTCAGTGGCAGAGAACGCACATGATTCTGACCTTATTCTTGGACAAAATGTCTCTTCTGGTAGAGCTTGCAACTGGTACCTTACCCTCAGATTTTTTCTTTCCACTGCCTAAGGACTTGGGAAACACTCTCAGCAAAATACTTCCTTACCTTTTTATCACCTCCCAACTTCCTGTGTTGTGTGCCACCACCTTTTTTCAAGTCACACCTCTGCCAGCTCTGCACCCGTTTGCCCATTCATGGCATTACTGGGGAGGTGCAGTTATATTGCAAACTGTGTCAGTTCAGGGGGAGTGAGGGCATCATGGGGTTGGTGCCATTTCTTTGTTGGCCATGGTGCTCACCAGCATCCCATCTGTTTGGCAGGTATATGGAATTCTTTCCCATACCCTCCAATGCCAGCACAGACTTCATGTTTGAGAAGAGTGCCAATTACTTTGACACAGAGGTGGTACCAAAACGTGGTGCAGCCCTCCTGCCTCGAGCCAAAATCATTACTGTTCTGATCAACCCTGCTGACCGAGCCTATTCGTGGTATCAGGTAACTTCCCTGCACTGTTCTGTGGGTGGGGGCCAGAGAGAGATTCCAGTGGGGGTGGAATCTATGGATCTGTTTCTATAGAGGAGGCAGGCTGCCTGCAGGGTGCGGACAGATTGGCATACAAAGGCATTGGTGAGTGGCTGTGCTCTCACCACACCTGGCTGTGTCAGGGGGGTCTGCACAGAGATATGTAAGGTGGAATCATGTGTTCCTGCTCCTAAATTCAGCTTGTGTTTTTCAGCACCAGCGTGCTCACAATGACCCTGTGGCGCTCAATTACACCTTCTACCAAGTGATCTCTGCGAAACCCCAGGCCCCTCAGGAACTGCGCAACCTGCAAAGCCGGTGCCTGCTCCCTGGCTGGTACTCCACGCACCTGGAGCGCTGGCTCACTTACTACCCCTCAGGGCAGGTAAGAGGTTTGGCAGCAGAGGCTCTCCTGGGGGCCCCTTGTAGGTTTAGTGTAGATGAGAGGGGAACAAGCTGATTCATATGCATGTGCTCCCCTTCTGTCTTGTCTTTTGGAACAATAGCCACCACTTCCTTTCTCCTGTTATGAGCGGGTATGAAATCAGGCTTTAATACTCCAATTTTGCACTTTATTGTACTTGTAAAGGTAAATGAGTTCAGGAGGATACTGTGATCTCCTAGAGAGCTCCACAGCACTCAGAAGTTCAGCAAGAACATCAGTGTTAGCACTTCCTTCCTTTCCTTTCTTCTTGGCAGCCTGCAGCTCAGGGACCCTCTTCAGGCCCAGGTCTTCAGCTCCCTGCTGTGGTTTCATTGTTTTGAAGAGAGGCTCTTGGATTCTGCCTCTCCTTGTGCCATGTTGTGGAGCCTTTAGCTGTCTGCAGAAAGGAAAGCTCTCTGCACAATTGTCAGGATTCTGTTTAGTGTATAAATTTGCAAAATGGCATTTAATAGACAGTATAGGCCATTATTGCCTCCAAATTCCCAAGAAGTTTCTAGACTAATATAAAAATATAATATAATAACATATATTATATATATATATATTATATATATAGTGTGAGTTAAGATATTTTTTTCCAGTTCCTTTCTACTGCTGAAGTTATTATTAATCCAGCAGAGGTTTATAATGTCCATTTAGTCTCTTATTCTCTGCCAAAGCAGCAGAGCCTAAGCTGTACATTACAGATCTGCCAAGACTAAAAGAGCCATAGTATAGCATTCTTAGGCTTGTATCTCCTTGCCTTACTATTCCTGGAGTTTACTGCTGTGAGGAATGACACACACCATCCTTGTTCTTACTGTGGGCCAGGGTCTCCTGCCTTCCTCCAGTCTTCAGTTCATGTGACTATTTCTCTATTCTGTTCTTTGGAATAGGTAATTTATTAGCACAAATGTTGTTTGTTATTGTCTATGGTACCTGTAACAGGAGAATAATCACAGAAGAATACTTAGCACAATGGCTCCTGACATGTAAAAAGAATACATGAGGTATCCAGAGACAATCTGTACATGCTACTGCTGGGTCTTAGTGCTTAGTTAAAGGAAGTTTGGCCAAAGACAACTTTATTAAGCAAGGCCTGTCACGATCAACTGTTTTATGGTACTTGTGGCCCAGATCATAACTTCTCTATCTGTGGTGACAAATGGGCCACATCCCCTCACTGTGCTGTGCTAGAACAGACAGACTTTGGCTGCCTTTACTCACAAACACAAAGGCTGGGGGCAGCTGGAGATCCAGGGAGCTCACAGATATCAGTCAGCACAAACTGGCTGACTCAGGCAGAGACAAACTGGCAGAAGCTCAGGCAGCTGCTCTCTTTTCAGCTTCTCATTGTGGATGGTCAGGAGCTGAGACATAATCCTGCCTCTGTAATGGACAACATCCAGAAGTTCTTGGGAGTTACGCCACTCTTCAACTACACCCAGGCCCTCAGGTAGGATGTGTTCTTAACCAGTAAGCTCTTGATTGAAAAAATACTTTTTGTCACTGCCCACAAGACCTGCAAAGGTTTCAGAGGTGTGCCTAACCTAAAATTAGGTTCAGATAGCATGAGACACTGTACCAAGGCTGGAATCACAGCTTATCTTTCCAGAAATGGTAGGGGAAGGTGTGGGTTTTGGTACTGTCATGGAGAAGCATGAAATTGCTCACAGCAGTAACTATGCTGATTCTTCCATTTGGTCTTTGTGGTTTCAGGGAATTATTAGCACTCCTTATGCTTTGTGTTATACCTATATCTGACAGTAAGTAGAGGAGGTATGATAAAAAATGTGTGACAAGCTGCTCATATCTTCACCCAGATGGAAATTAGGGTCACACTGCACAGTTTTGCAGTAGAGCCTGTTACTACAGAAGACATGGATTTGACAGGTGCCCAGGGCTATCTGAGGGAGTGTTAGCAGAGGCTAACACTGCTACTACATTACAGGATGTTACTCAGGCATTACTGTGATCTTGCTCACAATGCGAGTACAGTTTCTGAATAGATGAAGTGCTGAAGATGCTGAATATTGTTCTTTGCAGCTGAAACCTGTGTTTGCATCATCTCTGCTGTCAAAGACTGTGCTAGCTGAGACTGCTGTGGGGGTGGGGCAGGGCATACAGCAGTTGCCCTTTCCTTTCACCATACAGAGGGGAGAACCACTTCAGTTCTCCTCCTACAGCTGTTTTCCAAGGGGGTGGCACATGGCTCCCAAGGGGAGAGCAGATTTAGAGGAATATCAGAGAATATTTAGAATATAGAGGAATATTTAGAATATAGAGGAATATTTAGAGGAATACCTGAGAGCTTCACTTGCTGAAGCCCATGTGTTGGTGGTAGATGGAGTAGTGGTACAGGAGTGGTACTGGCCTTTCAGCCAGTAAAGTGGTACTTTCAGCCAGCGGCAGAAAGTCAGTGGTGTTGGACAGGTTGCCTCAGGTTTGGTGGGGTACTTGCTCAAACCTGAAGCTCACCTTTTGGCAACCGAGGGGACAGACCAGACTAGATCCAGACATGGTTCCCAGCATTGCCTTATACCTGTATTTTAACAAGAAAAGAAATACTTGACTCTTTAACCAGCTGGGGGATTCTCAAATACTCAAGTATAGTGAGGCAATTTAAAAGAATTTACATACATTAAAATGTTGATTATTATCTCCCCCCCCCATGAACAAATATTGTAGCACCATTTTACCTCTGAAATGTGCATAAAGCTAAGTCATGTTTGCAATGATTTCTTGTCAAAGTAGGCAAGTGCTAAAAAAAAAGGGAACAAATACCACAAATAAATCACTAAAATAGGACATATCTATGGAGTTCCTTGATTTCTGCTGCAGCTAATTAGGCATGTGGATGAATATTTTAAATACAAGTGTTCTTTTCAGATTTGATGAAGCAAAAGGATTTTGGTGCCAGCTGCTAGATGGAGGAAAAACTAAATGCCTAGGAAAGAGTAAAGGAAGAAAATACCCTGATATGGATTCCTTGGTGAGTAACTCAAATCTGTTGGCAGCAAGAGATGTAGAAACATCCCAGTAAACCAACCTGGATTTTCCTACCATCTGTCCTGATCACCTATGGAATGTGTGTTGAGGGTAACATTTTCTTTCATGCTAATGTGGTCTGTTTTTTCCACACAGTCACGTCTGTTTCTAAGAGACTTCTACCGGGAGCACAACATTGAATTATCCAAGCTGATGAACAGACTTGGGCAGCCCCTTCCAACCTGGCTCCGAGAGGAACTGCAGAACTCCAGCTGGAGCTGAGAGGGACTCCCCTGCCCCCAGTGCCATTGGGATGTGCAGTGCTCCAATGTGTGCTATGATGCCATCTCTCGTCAAGCCAAAACAACTGGACAAATGAGCAGGAGCAGAGAATGTGCATATGGAGCCTTTCCTGACCCTTGGAAGGGGCTGCTGCCTCTGACACTGCCCTGGGGCCTAGAGTGCAAGTCACAATCTTGAGCACTAATGGTGTGTTACAATTTGATTTTTATTTACAGGACAGATTTGGAATGCCTGCCCTACTTTGAGCAGGGGAGGGAGCACAGTTAACACTTCCTGTATGTTTAAATTACTTTTTTCGGTCTACAAAACCGGCAGTAGCTGGAGTTAATGTGTTACTCCTCTGAGCCCAGAAGTAAACACTGCAGTGTCAGGTATTGAGCCCACACTGAGAAGAGAGCAGCAGCCTAATAAAAGGGGAATCTAGTCCAGTGAACCCCAACTTCTATCTGTATGTGGCACAGCAAGGTATAAGAATGCCTTGTTCCTCCCCCTGGAGAGCACGGTGGCCTTGCCCATTGCTTACAGTGCCACTGCGTGTGGATGGTGGGGACTGCACCTTCTGGGAGACAGCTGTGATAGACAAGGAACATTGCCTCTCCTTACCTGCAGCAGTTTGGGTGTGATAGTGTCCAGTGCCTCTGGTCAATGGCAGTGGGAGATAAGACAAAGCTGCAGGTATTGACAGACACAGAACTGCTTTGTTATCTTAGGGAAGAGGTTGCCACATGTGGCAGTGTGGCAAGTATTTCTCTGCAGGGACTGTAGACATGTCAAAAGATAACCAAGGAGCAGTGATGTCCCTGTAGAGCACCTTAGAGGCATGTGTCAGTGGAGCACAGCAGCTGGGGGAGGCAGAGCTCAGGTAATTGTAAAATAAGGCTGATGAAACAGCTGAAAGCAGACAATTCAGGTCTCCATGCCCAGTCAGCTAAAAAAAAAGCAATGTTTTTCCCTTTCCAACAACTCCAGGGCCCCAACCACATACTCCAATAGCTAGCACCTTTTTGAATCTTCTTGCAGTCCAACAATCCAAGGAGAAAAGCAAAAAACAGTAAAAAGTAAGTATTGTTCTGATATAAAAGGAAGGCTTTGCACCAGAAGTGGTTCCCTATGTCCAAAAGGGGCTGTTCATTTTACTACTGCGGCATGTGGTTAAGTAAGTGTACTAAGGTGCTTTGCTGCCTCCTGCAGTTGCTGGATAATTATTCTCACAGGAATCCTCCGTCATGGTTGTACATGTTTTCTGTCACTGAGCCATGGACTTCTGGAGTGGTGTTGGCCATCGTCCCTCCTTCCTCAGCACAGGTGGTCCTTGGAGATTGCTGCAGTTCTAGAGAACAGAGGGGCAGGATCCACGTGAACACAGGTTATGGAAACTTGCAGTGTCATGAGCTACTTTTCTCCTGTCCAGAGAGAAGTTGCTTCAATTGAGCTTTTCTGTTGAGCCTTAGGTATTGTGTATTTCTGAATGAATGGTGCATTTACCATTGTATGTAAATGTATATAGTATGCAATATAGTATTTTATTTCATGTGCCCTTGGAAAGGGTTATTTTGTGCAGCCAAAAAAAGGATGGAAAGACTAGAAACCGCTCTCTCACTCCTGTTAGAGAGAAAAGCCCAACTTCCTGCACTGGATTCATGTATAGCATCATTCACATTGAATGATAATGAAAAAATTCTTGGCTCTCGAAGCTGAGCACATGTCTGAATAAAGGCTAGAAGTAGTAGTAAGTGGAGATTCAATAAATGTACTACTTATTTTTCTTCTCTGTGATGATTTGGAGTGATGTCATGGACCCTAAGCTTGTAGAAGGGTACAAAAAAGTGGAAAACCTAATCCAGGCCCTAGAGCTGTTATTTGGGAGGGCAGCAAAAGTGTTGAACTTTGAAACAACACAGAAACAGTGTCCTAAGGCTGCTCTCCTTGCGTGTGCACTGGTGGGGTTGCAGATGCTGGCACAGCACACAGCCTGCAGTTAGAGACTCGGTGTTTTGCAGTAGCAGTGACTTTTAGACCATCCCTGGCTACTGCAGTGGTTTTCAGCTGCTACTCCTGCCCTGTCACAGCTTGGTTCTGTCCCTCCTGTCCAGGTGTGCCTATGCCAGCAGCCCCTGAGCAGCTCTACACTAATAAACAAACAACCTCACAGGGAACTGGAACCAAAACATTGTTTAAATAGGCACAGTTCTGACAGCATTATAAAACAATCTTACAGCTCTCACTTCTCCAGGCACTTTACCAATAACCACAGCTGCAACAAGGCAGCTATTTTTACATGCTGCCACAGAAGGTGGAGGATCCCAGGTCCAGTGCTACTGCTGCTCCCTTAAACGTTTTCCTGCTTTTAATCCATTGTAGGTTGTCTCTTACTTGCACAATTACTTCATGTTGTCTGTGGTACATCTTTGGGGAGACAGAGTTAAACACTAAAAACAAAGCAGGAGGAATAAATGTTGGGAGAGGCTTACTAAATGGCAATGTTAGTGTAGTACTAGTCCAGCACTCCAGGCAGCAAAGGGCAATGGTGTAGGCTCGTTACTTATTCCCTCCCTCCCCCTAGTTGTTTAATTTCTATGCTATGCACTGCTTATGTTAATGACAAACAAATCACCTGCTTGGGTCAGCTCCAAATATAGGATTGTTCTTACTTGATGAAGAACCATTTTCAAATCTGCTACCTACCTCTCCCTGACAGCATATTGGTGCAGAAGCTACCCCTTTTCCAGACATCCCTTCAAAGCTGTGGAAACAAACACTGCCTCCTAAGAGAAGCCTATATATCAGAAGATGTCTGATATCAAAAAGCCAAGAAAACACTTTTTTTTTTTTCAGTGAGAGACACTGGTTAATAGGTACTTACCATTAGGCAGTTAAGCATTATAGATCCTTACACTTCCACAGTGGAAATAAACCTCAATAAACCTCTTGCCTCAAAATTTAGTAACAGAACTTTATGGTAAGCAGTTCTCTTCTAAGACAAGGAAAATGATAAGCACAAAACAGTACCTACAGCATTTTTTTTTTAAATGTATTAAAAAATATTTCAGGAAACAGACCTGTTCAAAAAGGAGTAATTTGACCCAGGGATCAGAGAGGCATGTGATTTTAAGACAGGTGCATGAAAGGAAAGAATTGGCAAAACAGTAATAGGAAACAGCTCTTTGGAATTTGTACTCACATAGGACCTCTGGAATTCAATTGGCAAGATAGTTAAACGTAAGCTGCTACCTCTTTCTGTTCGGTACAGGAAATACTGGTCCAAGTCTCAACTCTGGAGTGAAGACCTTCTAAGGGAACTGGAGAATTTCTCTGTAGGTGGCAGCACATATCCATTCTACACAAAAATCTGAGCACTGAAAATGGCAATTTTCACTTGATGACAGCACTGCACAGGCATATATTCCTGGCAGAAGCCTGTAGCTCCTCAAAGTCAGAATGACACACAAAAGTCTAGTGATATGAATCTAATAAGCCACTCAAACTCATCCTGTTGATCTTCAGCACTTACACTCAGCTGGAAAGAGCATCCTTTGAGTCCTTGCTGGTCATTTTGCTCTATCAGTCACTAGTAACATGGCCAGAAAGGCAATGGCAAACCAACACGTCTGAATGTGGCAAACAAAAAAAAACAACCACCACCAATCAAAAGACCCCATCCTCAATATAATCATCATAATAAATTCAGGCACAGAAAAACACAAAATATTTTAAATAAAATCAGTAGGGCTTAAAAGCAAAGTCATACAACAGTCATGGCCATCAAATGCTAGGAAGTCCTCATGGCCTAACCTGCCCTTTTACTTTCTGCACCTTCATTCCAAAAAAACCCACTGGTAGCAGACTGTGAGCACACTTTTGTTTTGGAACATAATCTTTCCAGTTACATCCTGCCCTCTTTTAATGTCTAAGTGAGACAAATACAACTTTCCCATCTCTTATAGAAAATTATTTCAAATTTATGTCATGTTGTTACAGCTGTTGACTTCTACCAGGCGGCAGTGAAAAACTCCATGGATACTTCAATACTTACTCCATTTCTACCGACTGGGGTTTCAAGGCTCTCGAACACAACCCTGTCTAACACAAGCTAAGAGGGTGCTACATATGCTGGGAGAGTAAAAGCCTGTATTCTGCTCCAAAATATAACAGTACCAGGTTTGATAAAAAAACAAACCCTGCAAAATATTTTAAAAGTTTAGTTTTAACAACTCTGCAGAAGGCTGTTTCTGAATGGGCTCTCCAAAAAGGAAAACACATATCCAATAAATAGTAAAGACCGTAAACAAAACTAGCCAGAAGGAGGCTTTTCAGCTGATTGATAGGTGTGTTGCTTCATCACAGGGCACCTCCAGCTCACCTTGTTCATGGGCTGTAAAGACACACAAGTCCAAAGGCAAATACTGTATTGGTAATGCCTGTTCCTGAAAAGTGCCTCCAAAAATACCATTCACAGGTGAGCAGGATGGTTATAGGTATGTCCAGAGAGGGAGGAGGGGAGCCAGCCTTCTGAGAGCTTGGCATACCTGACCTCTGCAGAGAAAAAAAAGCCTCTGCAGCATGAGATGCGTTCCATGGAATGAGGCTTGCAATGACTCAAACCTTTATTTTATCCATTCCATAAGAGCAAAACTCACACTATTCCTTACAACGAGCTGAAGTCCAGTCTTGGTATATCTTCTGCCAACTACACTAATGCCAAGATAGCCCTAAAGACTCAGAAACCATGCAGAGATCTACAGTTACAGTTCCAGAAATGCTGCTGTCCCACACAGAGGATAAAAATGCATCCAGACAAGGGGAATGACACTACATGGCCACCCACTAATGTCCTTGGGGAAGGGGACAGGGAAAAAAGGCCCTTTCACTTACAGTATCTCACCTTTTTCTTCTCACACCATCTCCCTTACCTTTTTAGAGATATGGTCCCTACTGTATATACATAAAATGAGACACAGAGGGACGCTCCATTTTTAAGGAAACCCTTCTAAGTATCCCAATACTGGAACACCATTTGCTTTTATCTGCCTGTGCTAATTCTTGACAGAGTACAAAGTGCACGAGCGCACATCTGTGCACCAAGGCACACTGTTTAGCTGAAGAAACCAACAAAACTTTCAGTGCAGACCAGGGGTTAACTCACAGCGTAAGGCTGCCCTTAGCCCACTGCCCTAATTAGGGCTAATAAGCAGTTCCATCTTCAACACCAGCAGGACAGTGAAAACGAGCCCACAGTATCTTACAGTAAAGATATCAGTCACTTCTCAGTTGGTTTCATCTGCACCTGTACAAATTTGACTTCTCCAACTCCCCACTGAAGAGAGCTGTTATTTCCAGAGACAGTAACAGCTAACAGGGAAAGTGTATTTCCTGTGAGCACAAGAGGAAACAAATATGGCAAGTGAAAGCAAGTCATTGTGAACAGGACATGGGAAGAAGTGTGGCCTAAAGACCTCATTTATCTTACCTTCAGGAACAGACAGTGAATTGGACTTCACTAAACATGACAATAACCCATTGCAAGGTCTCCCATCACAGAATATCATCTCTCTTCATGCAAGTGGGGGCCAGGCCCTATCCAGACTAATACCTGTAGCTATCAGTACTCGCTAAATTTAGCATTTGCTGCCCAGCCTAGGAAGAGGTGGTAGCCAGCACAGAAGAAGCTTCTCAGTCATGTAAAATTCATTTCTACACTGGAAGCTGCTCTGGTAGCTGGCCTTGACTGCAGCCACTTCATGGGTTGCTGGCAAGGCAAGATCCTAGAGATCATTTATTCAAAGTGAAAAAACATGGGTTAACTTAAAGGCAAAGGAAATTTGAGTTGCCTGCAACCTCTTTTACAGGTCTTCTATTGAAACATCTTTTCAGAATTCCTAAGCCTGTGTTTTTCCCACTCCTGGAACAGTGACCAAACTAACAAAATTGCAGTGGGTAATAACTTTTGTTTATACAGGCCACCAGTGCTCATTCCATTTCTTAAAGGAAAAATACCTCATCAACCCCCCAGCCACATGGCAAGGAAAAGCATCATCATCTCCTTTCTCACGTTCTCCTGTCCTTGCTCAGAAGTATTTCTGTGAGAGACGGCTCAAGAATAACAACAGATGCAGAGATCCAGAACTGAAAGCATCTTCTGGAAGACCTAAATAAGAGTGCAGCACCTCCACACAGTTCCCATCTCTGTCTGCTCACTCTGACGAATTTTTTCAGAGAGAAAATTGGAAATTTCTGAAATGACTGACCTGTGCACCAAGCTGCTTGTTCAGCCAATGTCAACTTGAGGTGAGATTCCCTGGCTCTTCCTCTGACTGGGCTCTGCAGCTGCTGGAAGACAAGCCTGACAGGGTCCCTCACATAGAAGCAGTGCAATCTGTATGAGTTCTAGAGTGGGTAAAATAATCAAAAAGAGAAAGTTTTGAGCACAATAAGAGATAATAAGCATTGTGATTTCTTTTGGTCTTTATGAGAACTACATAGAATGAAAGCAAGTACACTTCCAGACAAAGTCCATTCTAACCTCAGAGTAAACAGCGCCACCGTATTTTCCCAAAACAAAGATACTGGTGACAGTGCTCTCATTCTCCTGGTGCTTTATAATTACAGTGGTCTGAAAACTTGCCTGCTGAGCGTCTAAATGTAGTCTTCTAATATATATCACAGATAAGGCTCTGATTTAATTTCCCTATTCAGTTCAAATCCTTACTGCAGTCACTTCTGCTCCTGATACTTAACATTCAGCTCTTTTGATCATTTCCCTTCTGCTTCTTTGCTTCTAAAGGACGCTCCCTTCTCTTCCACAGATTTTCTCCTATAGCAGTAGAAAGGAAAAGATTAAACTTTATTAGACAACTCACTTTTTTCAAGCTCCTTTTGCAGTTCTGAACATGCAAGAACCAGTGAGCACAGGAAGTGTTCTAGGAACCCAAACCTTCCAGACATAAGGCTGTGCTCTCCAGTCAAATCCAGAAGTTTTGCCCAATCACAGGAAGGTCATAATCAACATGGACTTTACTTTAAAAACCACAAAACTTAACACATTATTACGAACACCTGCATTTATAATTAGCATGTAGCTACACACTTTATAGAGGAATACAAGGGGCTGTAAGTAGATCTTTAAATAGTTACTGTTGCACAATCAGAAGTAGAGGAACCTCAGTAATACCCTCTGGGCTGTGCAATACACAAAGTCAAACAAAAGGAGCCTTGTCATCTGTTCTGCCCTGTGCATATGGGTTACCTTGTTTATTTTTTAAGATTGTCATTGAAAATATCAAATACAAACAAGCAAATAATTCTAACTTTCAGAAACTAAAACCTTCCCCTTGTCATTGACTAAACCCAAGTAAGAAGCAAAATACATTACTACTGCGAAACTGGATTCTTAACATCCATGATTATCTGCCTTCCAGTTGTAAAAGCCCTGAAATTTATGTGCTTGTACACTTCAGCTTTCTAAATTTAATTTTCTGCAATGCCGTCCCTACTGGATATCTTTCATAGACCGTCAAGTATCTCTCTAAACACATGGGAGCAAACCACTCACCTTCTTTAACAATTACATCAAGGAGGAGCAGCTGCTGTTTTGCATGATACTTTGGAAATACACAGGTCTGAATTATCACACAATATTACTGGTGTTAAGACTAGAAAAGGAACATAGTGACTGACATAGATCATAGAACTGTAGGCAGAACATTCCAGGCTTACTACCAACGCTCTTGACAGTCATCAATGACCCAGTCCACACATGCCTCACTCTCTGCAGAGACGTGTTGTTTTCAGAAAACTACCAGGCAAGAAACCTTCTGCTCAGAGTTTGTGTAAAAGCTCTGGCCTCCTGCTTTGTGCTGGATTGCTGTTCCCCAAGGCAAGGCAGCTATCTACCAGGGCACACAAGAGCTCCCACTGGCACACAGCTGGCCAGCTCCATCAGACTGTCAACACCATAGCAGAGAGGAGAGAGAGTCAGTCTAAGAAAACGAGTGTTTAATCAGGAAACAAGAAGAGACGAGGGATAAGAAACTGATTACAGGAGAGTGATACCCCAGCCAAAAGAAATAGGATTGTACAACTTGTAACAACCAGGATCCAAACATTCTATGAGCCAGCAGTGCCCAGTGAGGGACACTCCTGAGAAAGAGCCCAAGCACTGCTGGCAGTCTCCAGGTAGCTCAGTGCAGTCACGGATTGACTGCCCAAGCTCCAGAGTCTGCCCTCAGCTGCTGCTGCCGAAAGCCGCTGAGGTGGCCCTGGCCCTGTTACTCCAGCCTCAGCTTCTCTCAGCAGGAGTTGCTGAAAGGGATGGAGGAAGCACTCACTGTGCACAGCAGTCCCAGCCACTCCCAACAGGAGATGGTGTGTGGAGTAAGAGAAGCCCATACAAAAAAAAAAAGTTTACATATTTATAAATGCCAAAATAAATATTTAAGACAGAATCCCCAACCCCTCTAACATGTGCGCAATCACACTGCAAACTGCTCGCAGGACAGCCTCCTGGGGCTCAGGGAAAAAAGCAGTGACTACACCACAGGGCAGCCAGCTCAACTTCCTTCTCATTTCCTGATGCTTCTGAAGCCTGCAGCCCACTGAGAAGGAGGAGGAAGAGCGAGCGAAGCAGAGCGCCAACACGCAACAGTGCTGGAGAGGAATGTCATGGTATAAATACATCAGATCAGTGGTTTCCAACAAGTTAAAACTAAAATAAAAAAGACACCAGAAGGAAGGATGGTGTAAATGGAACTACAACTATGTTGGGCAAAGGGTTGTGTGTCCATGGAGCTCCGCCCAATGTCATGGTGAGAAGGTGGTCATTTCCAGAGAGACCCTTTGCCACAGGTCCTTCGTCTGCTTGCTGCGCTTTAGGTTCTGGATAATATCATTAAACTGCATCATGCCCATGGGAGTCAGGCAGAAGGCGCTTCTGGCGCTGCGGATGGCATTCACAAAGTCATCGTAGTCAGCTGGAGTGAGATGGATCGCCCGATGATGGATGTACTGGATGGGAACAGGGAAAGAGCCTTAAGGTATTTGCTCACCACTCTCATGTTGGTGACACTCGGACAACTCAAGCTCCCAGGGCAGTATGTCACATGATCCTGTTACCCACCAGCAGTCCTGACACTCAGTGGCTCTGGCAGAGGAGAACTATCTCAAAAGCCAGCAGTGCTATATCCTACACCACCCAATACAGCCAAGGTCAGTGCTCCCTCAGAGCACCAAAATGCAGCACAAGGCATCAGCAGGTGCTCTCCCCTTCATGAGCACTGAACTGGGCCATAGTACAGTGCTAAAGCGCCAGGTAATGCTCCACACCACCAGCATCTAACCCTCACACTTCTGCAGGTTACACACGGGGACCCAGCCTGCTCACAGGACATCTGCTTTGCTAAGGCCTATGGGTGGAGTAAGGCTTACACTGAGTGGACAGGGGGCTTGAAAACATAGCAAACAAAGTCAGAAGTTCAAAAGCAAGGGTAGCATTTGGAGTAAGGAAGACACAGAACCACCCCAGCCTTCGTGGAGTGCACAGGAGGCAAGAGGCCTTGGAAGAAGCAGTACAGTGATACGCAGCCTCCAAATAGGCAAGTGATACCTATTCTAGTTCCTGCTGAGGGAGAGGGATGCATCAGGCAATGGACCAGTTCAGCTACCAGTACCCAAGGCCCCTTCTCTGCACATGCACACATAGGCAGTACCTGCAAGGCAGGCAATGGCCTGGCAGCTTTGACAGGCAGGAAGACAGGCCACACTTTACCTGCAAATAGGCCTGCTGGCACCTCTGCACCAGCTGGTGGAAGGCTGGGGTGCGCAGGTGGTTGTGCACATGGGCAGGGTTGAGCCTCTGTAGAGCTTCCATGATGATCTCCTGGAGCACAAAAGGGCTCAGCACCCCCTTGGCTGCACCAACGCAAAACTGATGCACGTAGTTTACACCTGCACAGGAAGAAGTCAAAACAACAGCATTAGGATGAGAGACACACAAGAAGTCACATACTTCCCAGCAAGAACCTGCATCTGGACCACCTTCTTCTCAGTGTAATGCATCCTCCAGCACGCTTGGGGGAGACAGGGTAGCACACTCATGGGAACAAGAGAACATTCTGATTGATGCCTCAGGTCTGAGGAGAAACTAGGTACCACCTCAGTCATTGATATTTCAAAGCTGACCTGTCTTTAAAGGGGATATGAAAGAAAACTGATGCGGCAAGGTAACTAGAGAGACACTGCACCTTCTCCATTGCTTTCTGCCTGCCCATCTAGGAAGCATCTAGATATCCCAGTAACCAGGCCTTAAAGAGGCTGTAGACACTGCTTCCTACAGTGGAGCTTTGCCAGCAGGAGCAGCAGAAGCTGTCCTACCAGACAGGTGTTTGCAAGGGTGGTCAGCTTTTTTAGTTCTTACTGCTTATGAAAGAACTAAAAAATTAGCTGAAAAAAAAGATCCAAGAGCAAAATGGGAGTAAAAACAAACCAAAAAGAAAGAAAAAACCCCAAACAGTTGGTGGTTTGAGCACCTATCACTATAAAAGGTTCTTTACAGAAGGTATAAATGTACATAAGAAAGAGGAATACCTACAATATAGTGGAAAGGGAAAAGAAAGAATTACTCTTACAGAATGCAAGAGAGACAAGCCCTGAACCCTGTCCAATCTCATATACTTCATCCAGTGCCTCAAAATCCAACAGCATGCCCACAGAACCCAGAAATGGGACAAATGGCTGGATGAAAGAACAGTAGGGATCTTCTGAAACACTCTCAGGAATGGGATCGACATCAGGCTCACCCGATCTTTGAAGTTTCACTCTTTTGAGAGCTTTTTCCCACCATGATCCAAATCCCAGCAAGTGAATTTCTGCTGAAGTACTGCTCTGAGCCTTACCTAACTTTGCAGCTAACCCAAGGAGCCATTTTACATCCTCTGTGTAGGGTGGGCTGCGGGAGAAGTTGTTGGGATGGTCGTTGTGAGCTCTTCGGCCAAGCATCTCCAGAGCCAGCATCCCTGTGAGAAAGGGGCAGCCACAGTCAAGCAGCACTTCTGCCCAGTAAGACTTAATCCAGCATTTCAATCACTGCAACACAACTTGATTGGCCTGCCCTTCAGCAACAGAAAATTCCATAGCTGCAAAGGGGCCAGAAAGAAACAAAAGGCTCCTCTTGGAGCCTGCCAGCACAGAAACTATCTGCAAGAACATTTGGATCTGCTGCTTCCAACTGGGAAACCTGCACAGCCATCACCCCCAACTAAAGCTGCAATGAGACACTCCACAAGCACCTACTGCAGTGTCAAGCAGACAGCCCCAAAAGCTGCACCACAAGAGGTGTCCTGAAAGCAATGCTTTTGATCTTAATTTTGTAACTGAGAAGCTACCCAAACCAACCTGCTCTGCTGCAAAGACAATAGGCCAATACTGAGCTGCAGTATTCCCAATCTGCAAACATTTCACCTACGCCATCACAGTTGTTCAGGCAAATCCTTCCATTTAAATAGTTCTCAAATACAAACGTGTGCCGTGTCTTGATCTTCCAGACCTTCTTCCCTGCCCATGCCTCTCTGTTATTCAGGCCATTAAACACCCTTCGTGGCTTCCACCTACCACTGTGACCGTTCAAACAACAACTGCACCCCTTTCTACCTAACAAGTACTTTCTACTCTAGCTTTCAACGAAAAAACTCAAGCAATCTTCAGACAGCTTTCCTTCCCTTTTCTTGCTGTTTTTCTTCCTTTGCTGGCTTTGCTAATCTTGGAGGCTCCCTTCTCCTTCCCCAGGTATCCACTGGGTTGGACCACGACTACGTACAAGTACCTTACTACTTACTACAGTGGCTTATTGAAATCTAAGCTTACTCACAAACCCTAAGACTGATATCCTTGTACCAATGGCACAGACTATCTCCTCATAACCAATATGACTGGGAAAGGATGCTAATTACATGCCCTCACTTCACAAAATGTAAGTTCCCTCTGCATCTCTCTTCAACAACCTAAGAGGCACAGGGCACATCCATCTGTGGCTCTGAAGACTCAGCTGTTATTAAACTAGAGGTTTTCACCATCCATGAGCAGCAGGAGCCAAATACCATTTTTCATGTAGTCACAACTTGCACAGTCTCATCCTCAGAGCCCTATCCAGACTCCTTTATGTGCACCTGCTGAAAGGCAACTCTTCCCAGCTCTAACCCACTTAGCTTTCTCTTCTGCTCTGATAGTCCTGAAGAGCAATTTTTCAATCTTCTAATGCTTCACCTTAACTTTTAGCCTCCACATATGATCGTCAACTTGCTTTTCCCATGATCCTAAGATGCCATCACTCCCAACAGTAGCCAACTGCCAAATGATAGTGAAAACCTGCAGCCCTGCCCTGAACCCCTCTCAAGGAGGCTGTAGAAACCCACTTGGCCATCCTTACCAACTCGGTATGCGGAGTGGAGGTAGTGCAGACCCTGGGGGCTCACAGGCTGACTGTGCTGCTCATCCTCGGCAGGAAAACCCCCTGTAACAAGGGAGTTGGGCTGTGAGGACAGAGTTGTCAAGGAAGCCCCCTGAATCGCTGGGAACGTTGATCCTGCATGGACACTGCCTACTGAAGAGAGCAAAACAGCAGCATTAGGACCCACCACCAGCCTAAAAGAAAGTTTACTTGGGACATCATCTCCTTCACGTGACTGCCCCCTGCCAATGTAGGGTTCTGTTCCCTTAAACAGAGCAATACAGCAACCAAAACCCACAGACTTAAAACTGATATACCACGGGCCAGGAATGTCTCTATTTTGATTGCAAGCTGGGCCTGAAAGTGTCAGTTACATGTGTATCCATCTCTTCTGCAGTATCTCACAAACTTGCACAACATCTGTGTTTTACATGTAAATGTATGTGTTGACTCAAAGGTCTTTGCTATTATTAAATGAAATGTTTGGTTCTGCTTTCTTGTCCCAGGAAAGAAGCACGTGTATGTCTACACCTGATGAGAAGCTGCTGAGGAAAATTATTGAGCAGGAGCAGTATTAAGTCACTCAAAGATCAAGTCCAACAATGCAAGGTTCTTCCACTTTTGCTGTAAGACAGCTGTCATTCCATTCAGGTGCCATGCCGGAAGAGTGTTACTGGAAGCTGACCTCCAATCCATCCTCAGAAAGAACAGCCACTGCATACACTGGCAGCATGTATAAAAGCAAGGAGACTTGAGAAGCTGTCACCTTCAGACACTTAACTAGTATGAGCAAAATCAAGGGAAACCATGGGTTTCAAATGCAAATCCATTGCATTGCACCACCTAAACTTGTACTGACAGCAGTTAACACTGAGCCAGCAAGCCGCACTCTGACAACAGGCTCAAGTTTATCCAACTGTTCCTTCTCAAGAAAGGTATAGAGAGTAAAAATCAAGGTTTGCTTGAGAACTCCAGAGCAGACATGCCATTAGGTGTGTGCACGTTGTTCACCTTTACTTCACGGCTTCGCTGTGGTGCTACATCAGCTTGAACAATGCTCCAAGTTCTAATTCTTTTTTTCCTCCATGTTTACTGTGAATGTTTAAATACCAGAGAACAATGTGCCTCCCAGGAAAGATCCATCTGAACTCCTCAACTAAGGAGACACACAGTGCCAAACAACCCACAAAGTGGGGCAAAATTCATGCTGCATTTGAAGCCTGGCCAAGGAAGTAACCCATAAGAATGAGTTGAACTATTGCCAAAGCTCAAGTATCACCACATAACTATGTACTCCAGGAACAGTGAAACAGTATTGTAAGAACTGGAAACAGGAGTTTATGCAGGCCATAAACAATGGCAACTGGAAAGGGTGGGGTTGTTTTTTCCTTTCATTATTTTAAGTGTACTAGGATGAATTAGCACTTTCTGGAAGATTCATAACTCTTTGGAGGAGTACAGAAATGGTTTCTCACAATCAAGTCACAGCATCAGCCCAGAACTAAGGTTGTCAGCTGTTAGATCCTAAGGCCTTTAGGGCTACTCTATTTGCTTTTGTAGTGGTTTTTTGGCATCAAAATACAAGATTTAAAAAAAAAACTGAAAAGATTCTCCTGATACTCTGAATATAAAGGAAGCCAACACAGCTCCTAAGTGTTTTTCCACATACCAGTCTTCCAGCACCTGGTGAGTTGCAAAGCACTGTGCAAACAGGGAAACATTACAGCCTCTCCAGCGAGAGGATAAAGACTGGGTCAGCCATGACCAACTGGTGCAAAACCCCATGGCAATGACAGCGTGTCCACAATTTAGACAACATCTGCTATTCCAGTGCTACACACTACTTAATGGGTCTTCACCACCACTGAAGCCCTAACACAACACGAGAGCAATCTTTCCCATTGTCATTGACATGACTCTGCCAAAACATCTGTCCTCTCTACACAAGTTCCACATTTTGGCTAATAGCTGCCTCCGATCTGTCAGCCAGTAAAAGACATTTATTAGTGCTTCTGTAGCGGAAGTCTGCCTGCTCCCTGCTTCCTGCACACTACCCACCTGACCCAAAGGAATCACAAGAGCCTGCTCATGATCATCTGTGCTCAAAGGAGCAAGGATATCACACCTTGCCCAAAGAAGAGGGGGAATTAAGCTCCTATAAGTTAGAAGTCAGAAAGGCCAGGAGGGCTCCAAACATGCTTCAGGCTAAAGGTCAAAACAGTCTCATGCTGGAAATTTAGCTAAACAGAAAATCTCTGCTAGCCGAATCAGGCCTCCTTATGAATCCCAGTACCCCTGACCATGCACATCTTTAGAACAGGGTGGATTTGGTCAGAACTCTTCAGAGCAATAACCCTCGTTCCACCTGCAATCAGTGAGGTACAGGACTTGACTGGGGTACAGCCCCAAGACAGTTAATAAACCAGTGCTACACAGAGCTGTACACAGAGCTGTAACACTTACTCGCTACATTGGAAGACAGCGACAGTCCCGTCTCACTGTGATAGGGATGCACGGCAATCTGCGTCATGGATGGGACGGGCACACCAGGGAAGGACACTGCTGTAGCTGCCAGCGATGGTGTTGTTACAGAATAAGGGTACTGTGCTCCTATGAATGCTGGATGGACACCCTAAAACAGAAGGTAAGTAACAGTCATGTCTACTTTGTCTCAAAATCTACAACTTGTTCAAAACACTGTCCCCATGCAAACCCCAGAGCATGGAAAGTCCAGTTTGAAAACAAAAAGGAAGCACAGGAAGAACCTTCCACCACATAAGCATTACATCTGCTTTCTCCTCCTCCCTTTAAAAATTCAATTAGTTTGCAGAAAACCACTCCAAGACCTTCAGAAATAGGCAAAGGTTAAAATAACCTTTATTTGTTTTCCCTGTGTAGTCTCCATTTACCTGCAAGCTATCAAGAAGACAAGCTTTCTGTCCAGTGCCTTCTGAGAAACTATATAGCAATGGAAATTAAAATCTACTGATGTATTGTACTTTATATTCTCCTGAGACTTCAAATGCAGCCACAGAAGACTGCATATCTGAGCTGGGAGGTTAAAGTAAGTGCCACCAATTGGCAAGTAAATGAACAAGGTACAGTCAAAACTCACCTGTGGGTATGCTGAGCCAGGGACTGGGAAGACAGCTGGGCGTGGCATGTGCTGGATAGTGTGTCCAATATACTGGGGATTACAGGGGATGTGAGTCTGAAGGGTGGTGTAAGGGTGGAGACCCTGCGTGTGCGTATGTGCCATTGCTGGTCCTGCCACTGTGTGCTGCTGGTACATGGTTGACCCCACAGAGATCACTGGCATGACTGTTGCTGCCGCAGTTACTGCAGCTGCCACTGTAACAGTGGTCGGCTCCGAGGTCACCCGGCTGTCTGTCAACCCACGTGCTGCTTCAGACGTGGCCCGTGCTCCGCTGGCACTGCAGCCAGTGGCACCTTCTCTCTGGGCTGGGGTCCCGCCAACAGTCTGTTCATAAAGCCAGTACCACTGATGAGCTACTTCAAACAGGACTTCTGGGTACACACCACCTCCTTTGGCTGCCTCTTCTACTGCCATGCAGGCCTTTTCCAGCATCAGGTTGTCCTGGGAGCAGTGAAACAAAAGCCAAAGTTAAGGATATAAAACCAGAAACACAAGAAGGAAAAACTACAACAGGAGAAAAGTATAAGGCAGTCTAAAATGACCAAACAGATGCTATGCAGCAGAATAACCAGTGTTACTCACTGGTTAAACCTAAGAAATACACAGAACTGGGATTAAGGCTGTGCAGTAGCTCAAGAGACAACCCCACAAGTAACATCAGCACATCCTTGATGCTAGAAATCAGCTGCACTAGCCAGCTGCCACATGATGCTCACCTGTTCCTTACACTGCACCAGAGCCCTCTGGATCTCATTTGGGTTCAGGGCATGGGCATGAGGCAGGCAGCTGAGTGCCAGTTCAGCAGCTGCCCGCACCATGTTGGAGTCTCTGGCCCGTGAAGCTCTGTCTGCCAATGATGCCACTTCTGGGGGAGTGAGATGTCCATCCCAACACTCAACCAAAATGTTCAAGGCGGCGCTACCAATCTCCATGGCCTGCCCTAAGAGGAAGAGAGAAGACTCTCACACCACTGTATGCCCAGCACAGTTACAGCCCTCAACAGCAGGTGCCCTCCTCACTTCCTTCAGGAGCAGCAACAGAGCCCAGCTGCTTCCCTTAGGCTTCAAGTCAAATTTAGGCACTTCCTCCCAAAACACACGACAGACAAGGGCCCTCAATGAACAAGTCGTGAGTGAGAATACCATTATCAAAGTTAAGCTAAAGATGTATTTGAAATAGAAAGGAACTTGCTACAGCTGATTTTAGTACCCACAAACCAGTTTGGACTGTCAGTCTATTTTCATCACGTCAGGAAAACAGGAATTTTCAAGGGTGTGTTTTTCAGGCCCCTAGAAGCCATATAGAGAGGTACTACATTTGAGTGCAAACAGAAGGAGCAGGAAAGTGAAAAACTGAACACAGTCAAAGAGCATGTTCTTTCTCTTCAGCATGCCTCTGAAGGAGAAGACCAGTCTCTGTGTGAGAAGTGGGCATGTTGCAGTACAAACATGAAGAAAGAGGTCACAAGAATCTTCCAGGTCAAAGCAAGCACCACTGTGTAAATCACTGGGGCTCAGCTCCTATTGCCAGCAGTTCCTATTGTGAGCTGCTTATGTGGCTACTACAGCACACCAGCATCACCATTTTCAGGAATAAGCTTGCCTCCCTGACCCCCCTTCCTGCCCAAAAGTAAGCTTCCCAGTAAAGTTTTGCTGTAACCTGTGATCCAAGAGACATGGGAGGAGTAAGTTCGAGAGAGCCAGTTGGGAGACACGAAGTTGTGCAGGCCTAGTGCATACAGCCCAATCTCAAAGGCGCAGAGGTGAAGGTTTCGGTGTGGTCCCTGGTGCCCACCACTGGAGGAAGGGTGGGTGAAGATAGAGGTACTGCTGTTTCCACCTGCTTTGATAAGGACTGTCTTGGCCAATTCAAAGTAGAAGTGAGCAGCTGCCTCTGAGGGCTGGTTTGGGACATGAGGAGCATGGCTCTCCAGACGCCTCCCTTTATACCTAGAAGAAAGACAGAGGAATCTTTCGGACAAGTTTGCCAGCTGGAGTGCAGAGTTCCTGTCTTTAGGGTCCAGAGGAAACAAAGCAAATTTTCCCAATAAAATACTTCCTGATGCACACATGCTAGCTCCCTGAGATCAGGTCTCTAGGTTGCCTCTGTGCATTGGTATTATTCATTACCTGCCAACTTCCACAGTCTTTGCACGGGCTCCCCCACTGGCTCTCCTACTGCCACTGGAAGAGGAGGATCCCAGCGAATCGCTTGAAGAACTGCTGATGCTGTCGCTGTCCTGTCCTCTGCCCCAGGATGTTGTTGCCCATCCCCCACGCAGGGGACGCCGACTGAGCGTTGGAGAACTGTCAGAGGTGGTTTCAGGAGCACTGCTGTCAATACTAGCCATGCCTACAACACCAGAACCAGCACAAATGTCACCAGGGTTGCTAACGCAACGCAGGTTGGCAAACCCCTAACCATATCACCTGCAGAACCAACTAAGACCAGTTGTGTAAAAGCCTCATGGCTGCCAGGCATTCATTGCAAATTAAGAGATTAAACTAAATCAGTTTGGCCACAGACATCACTGTCATTTTGTACTTCTTGGATTAAAATGCAGAAGAGTCCAAGAACAATATATCTTTATTTCCCCATTCGCACCATCACAGCACCTCACTCCATCTGCCAAGTTTTGTGGAAGAGCGTAATAACAAGAAGAAGCAAATATACATACAAAGCCAAGTTTCACAGATTGTATGAGTATGAAGAAAGCCCTTCTGATATATGCTGCATAATCTTCACATCCTCAGCCCCTAACTTACACCCTTCCCAAGAGAAGTGCAGAGAGGTAATAGCTTCTCTGAATTTGTTTCTGGATCCAGGAGCATAGTACTCCACGTCCAGGGTCCAGCAATCAATCAGCTCCAGGTATCTAATCCATTATGCAGAACATAACTGGTGTGAGAAAGGTACAGTAACTTGCCATAGAGAAAGGGGCAGGAAATCTGTGGAGCAAATCCTATTTCTCCATGTCAAACACCTCAGAGACAGTCAACTCCTGGGATGGGGCATCAACCATTTCTCCAGGCAACCTGTTCCAGAGCCTCACAGTGAAGAATTTCTTCCCTATATCTAATTTAAATCTCACCTCTTTCAGTTTGAAGCCATTACCCTTTGTCATAACACTACATGCCCTTGTAAAAAGTCCCTCTCCGGCTTTCTTGTGTGAATGAAAGAACAAGGAGTAAATCCCAGCAGACTGCCTAGCAGAGCACCAGATGCTGTGTGAGCTAGCTCATTCCTACCTGTGTGTTTCTTCTTTTGCCTGACAGGTGAACCCCAGCATCTCCCATTGTATCCACCTCGGTTTCCAAGGGCGAGACGACTGGGAACCTTTCCTTCTTGTTTCAAAACAGTGGCCTCTGCAGCTGGCTCACAAGGGGACCTCTGAGAGCTTTCTGCATGAATAGGACAGTGACAAGGTAAATGTTTTAATTTGTTTCTGTACATCTAAAATCAGTCATAGCCATTTAAAAGATAAATATCAAAAGATGCAGGATTTTCATAAAATATATGGTATTTATGAGCAGGATTATCTCAGTATTAAGCACATCATCTGACACCAGGCCAGACCATTTAACTCAAGATTTGGAAAATATGCCACAACTGTGGAAAATTTTATTATTATTGCACTCATCCTCAGCTAGTATTGATCTCGTTGGAAATAGTTAATAGAGTACTTATATTCCACCACATGTCTGGCACCAATATGGAAGCGCACCTTGAGCAAACCACATTGTGCTGGTTCTGGCTAGGGTAGAGTTAATTCTCATAGCAACTAGTATTGGGCTATGTTTTGAATTTGTGCTGGAAGCAGTGTTGATAATTCAGGCATGTTTTATTATTGCTGAGCTGAGCTTAGACAAAGTCAAGGCCTTTTCTGCTCCTCCTATCACCCCACCAGTGAGTGGGCTTGGGATGCAGAAAAGCTGGGAGAAGACATAGCCGTGACAGCTGACCTCGACTGAACAAAGGGATATTCCATATCATATGATGTCATGCTCAGCATATAAAGCTTGGGGAAGAAGAAAATGGGGGATGTTCAGAGTTATAGCATTCATCTTCCCAAGTAACCGTTAAGAGTGATGGAGCCTTGCTTTGCTGGGGATGACTGAACACCTCTCCGCTGAACACCTCTCCGCTCACGGGAAGCAGTGAATTAATTCCTTGTTTTGCTTTATTTGTGTGCAGAGCTTTTGCTTTGCCTATTAAAGTGTCTTTATTTCAACCCATGAGTTCTCTCACTCGTGTTTTTCCAGTTCATTCCTCCATCCTATCCAGGGGTAAGTAAGCAAATGGCTGCATGGTGCTTGGTTAAACCAAGCTGGTGTTAAACCACACACATGTATCTCTAACGACCTTCAGTAATCTCACTTATCTATCTTGTATGAAGGCACCTGACTCAGTGTGTAACTTCTTGAAATCCTGCACTTCTGTGATACAAATCTAGAAGATAGAGGCACAGTAGTTTTATCTTAACTGGTTATACAACTATCTCAAGATAGGACAACCTGAAAACTATCTTGAATTTCTATGCAAAAAGAATGTGTACAGAAATGGATAGAGCCAAACAGATAACAGCAGAGTGACATTCTAGTAGCCACCAAGGAGCCAGATGGTGGCTGTTAAAGTAATCACTCTGACTACTTTACTGTGCTAAAACAGAAAGGTTTTAGCACAGCCCTTACAAAGCACTTCTTACCCTGTGCACTCTTCTCCATGAAGTTCTCAGGACTGCTCTGGACTGCCGTGCTTACAGCAGCTTGCTGAGTGACAGAAGTCCCTGGAAGCTGCTGGATAGCTGCAGTGGACTGGGCAGCATGTTTGGAAGGAGATTTTTGATTTGCAACTGTAGGCTTGCTGGATGAGTAGAAGGAACTCAGCGTCTGTGGTTTGTGAGTTTGACTTTCTCGATCCAGAAGTTTGTCTAAAATCTTTAACAATAAGGAAAAAAACAAAGGCACTCAGCAGAAGGGTAAGAGGGAAAGTACCAAATCAACTTCCTGGTGGATAATAAATTCCATTTGTTGGAGAAAAAAACCTCAAAACGCTTATTCTCTAGAAAGTAGGCATCATTTTCCTGTACTGAAGATCAGCAATGCACAGTTGAGAGCCATGTGATCAGCATTACATGAGAAAGCAAAGATTCATTCATACTCAGTAATACCTCCATTTTCACTTGAAACAACCACTGGCTTTACCTGAAAAGTACCTAAAACTCACAAAAAAGAAGTAATTCTGGTACATCAGGGATTGAATGGAGCACTCTAAATTAGATGTTCTTGTTTAAATCACAAAAATTCTGTGCCTACCGTTCAGAAAATCCTGCCATACATTACACATAAACTGGCAAAGCCAGGAGAGAAACTACCTTCTATGGCCTACAGTAACGTTTTCTTGTCTTTATTATGTAATTGGGGAACAATGTGTGACCACATTTTACAGGTTTGTCCATTTCTACTGCTCATTTTCCACATGAAATAAATACCAAAAATCTGAGAGCATTTATCTGCAGATGTTTGATATCACAGTGTCCCTGTTATGCCCCAGAGAAGAGTATAGCAAAGTGTTCTCCTTTAGGAGACAGAAAGACACTAATAATATACTTCTTGCTGTCTAGAAGGATCTGTGAATACAAAAGATTAATAAAACCATTTCTGAAGCATCAGCAGTTTTCAATATTTTTTTCCTCCTTTGGGGTGGAAGGGTAGAGTTTTACTCTCTCTTTTGCACGAGAAATTAAGACACAGATACACTGAACCAATATACGAAAGAGGTGAGAGGTTAAGAAAGAGGCTTTGCGAGATAACACTGTTCTGCAAGCCAATATCCCTGCAGCAAAACATTTGCAATCCCCAGACCACACGCAGACTGCACACTGAAAACCCTTGAGAAAGGACTTGCTTTAGAAGGTAAACAAAGGCAATAAAAGCAGCGACAACACATCTCCTGACTGGATCTTAAGAAACCTATGGAAAGAGTACCTCTCCAGGGCAATGCACACTGCACAATTTTGCATCACTGGAAGAATATAAATACCACAGTACAGCTTGTAAAACATCAGTACGTGACACAGCAACTTATGTTCACTGGATTAACTATCAAATCCATTAAAACCCAAAACACAGTCTGCTTTCCATTTCTCTCTCCCCTTTCAAAGGGAAACTCACCTTCTTCAGCTTAGACTGATCATCCTTGTAAGTGATCATCAGGGCTAGTGCCAGATCCCCTTTCTCCCTTCGCGTGCCTTCACACAACAGAGGATGTTCTGCTTCACTGACAGTTGTTTTCATACCTGCAGGCCAGAAAAGAGGGGATGACGAGACAAGTGAGCCCATGGGACTACACTACATCCTGAGCACTGTCTATACCTCAGACTAATTTATTCACCTCACTGTTACAGGCAAAAGATTCCCCCCCCCCCGCTATTTTTCTGTTAACTTCAGAAATAGGTCATGAATAAACAGGAGCTGCTGTCTGCTACAACTGTCAGAACAACCAGGTACTAATATGCCACAGAAAGAGTCCAGGCAAGCCTATAACCTTATCGTGAAATAAACTTTTTGGTTTCTGCAGATGCTACAAGCCAGCATTCCCACACCATAAATAACTCATCTTCCTCCTTTCAAAGTTGAGGCAACTGAGAACAGGCCTTGTTTAATCCATTGTATTCCTTTTTGCATACTGCTTTAAAACAGGCATGCAGTGGTGTCAGCATAACATAAATATATATATAATCACTGCTTTGTTATTGAAGTTGATAAATGAAGCAAGAATACAGCACTGTGCTGCGATCCTGAATTATATGGTAATGTTTGAAAGACTAACCTCTTTTGAAATTATTGCCTTTTGTTCTTTAAGACTCTCCATCTTCATTAAAGTCCAAGCAATACACATTTCATGAGAAAAGACCAAGCAGAAAGCTAAAATTCATGTTACTACTTTAACATTAAGTTCTCATCCCATATTCCCCTTCCATTTTTCACAGCTTTGTAAAGACACCTGAACCCTGGCATGTAGAATCCTTCTGCGTCTGCTTCTGGCAAACTGTGCAAACACTTTCATTTCTGCACTAAACTGGAATGAACTAATAACTCTCACCATTCAAAATGGGGCAGGATACAGAACATGGATAAAGATAGACTTTTTCTGTAAAAGATTCTTACCAAGAGCAGCAACAGCTGCCTCAAAACCAAGCTCTTCATCTCCAGGCATTTCATTATTCCAATTACGGCTTGGGGGTCTAGAGCCTGTAGGAGAAACCACTGAAAGAAGACAACAGAATGAGTATTCAGCTTTCAAAGCTAAGACCTCAAAGCAAAAGACATTTCTGATAGCTTTCTGAATTTGCAGACCTTCCTGTGGTCCTATTCCTAGCCTTGTATCAATTTCAAGACCACAGAACCTTATGGGGTTTTTTTCCATTTCTCTCTAACCTCAGAAAGCTTCAAACCAGGCAGATATATTGTCAAGTCAGTCTTCTAATCCCAGGCTGCTGTGTTCTTTTGTGAATACTAAATTTATATTAGCTTCCTCTTACTATAAACAGCATGAGAGCAGCAAAGTCAGTCATTTATAACTATTTTACAAACACACACAGAGTGTTGAAATGTGGTAAGTGTCCAGTTGTTTTCAAACGTAAGCAGAAGCAGAAACAGTTCCACTGGGGAACAAAGTACTTTTAAAGCAACACGGGTGGAAGCGCAAGCAAAGAATAAAGATTAGGCTGTTCTTATACAGAAGACAGTTTCTCTTTGAAAATTCCTCAAGACCTAGCATCTCAGAATATGCCCTGCACACACTGAGGCCAAGGCAGTCAGTACCTGGAGTGCACAGGACATCAAATATAAAGCTTGCCAACATCAGAGGCAGGACAGGACGGTAATCACATAATGTCCCTTCTCGCAGTTCTTCAGCTCTTCCTCTAATAGTGTTCATCTCATTGGTGCCCAAGGGAATCTTCTTCAAGAGGGCTGCAATCTCAGATTCCTGATAAGCCAGCTTCACCTGGTAGTATCCACAAGGAAACAGAAGAAGCTGTCAACAGCATAGGCCCTGTAAGCAGCAGACGATTTTTTCCTATACATAATGGTTTTTATTGGATTATTAAAATTATAGCAACTCTTAACAGCCTAACTACCTTTACCATTCTCTCCACCAAAAAAATCCAGGTTTTCAAATCTAATAACAGTCTTCCTTCATATTTATACACAAAATTTTTTACTCTATTTATCACTCCATCCATATACAGAAAAAAGGTAGCTTTCCTAAGAATGTCAGCAGAAGCGTCTGACTGGATAAGCCAGTGGAAGAAAGGATGTTATGTTAAGTGATATACCCATCCAAGACAGCAGAGACTGATCAGCACAAGGGGCACAGGGTGGCATCACACAAGCCATCAGGATGAAGACATTTCACTACTTTTTTCCTGTATTCTCTCCATTCTTAATATGCAGAAGTAATTTTCCTTTTAGGTAGCAAGTGACTGTCAATCTCACAATCTTATGATCAGACCTTAAGAAGTACAGATAATTATTATAACAAGTGTAGTTGGTGGATATCTAGCAACAATACACACCTTGAGGGACTGAACAATGCCGCAGTGAAAAGCAAGATGGCTGTAAATCACACAGACAAGGTCTTAATTGGACACTTCATTTTTCTGAACAGGAATCCTAATAGCCATCAAGGAGTGTCCAAAATAATATGCTCCCACAGTGCATAGGCTCACTTGCCAATGCACGAGATTTCAGAAAGAGCAACAATTTTCAAACACGTAAGAAGCACACCTATTCACCCTAGACGATAAGTTTCAAACCATTTCACTAACACAAATATGGACAAATACAGGCATTTACAGGTGGCTTTCATTTTCCCAGATTAGCAAAGCAAACTGGGAACATATTTAAGATAAGAAGTAAACTGCTCTAATCAGAATAATATATTCATAAAATATTTTGTACTAATTTAAATATTTCCAGGCTTATAGCTTCATGTGAAATCAAACACCTGTTGGCACAGGAGGTCTAAGCTTCCTATCAGTGAAGGTAACAGCTTATTATGTTAAATGTTACAGAAGGTAACATTTTTCTGGCAGATCGACATGTGGAAATGGAATATGCAACCAATTCATTTAGTACCAGTGCAATCAATTTTAAGGAAACATATAAAAGCACAACCAAGTTTTAGGAGTTGAAATGTGAACGACGTGAGCAAACACATTTCCGCAGGACAATGCTGCTTATGGATACCGCCTTTTTGAGATATCTCATACCTCCAGAGCCTTTGTAGAAGCAGGTGGCCTCTGCAGCTCCAGAGCAAACATTCCTATTCGGAAGGCCAGGTTGTGGTACTCCAGACGCTCACTCAACACAGTCAGCAAGAAAGCAGCTTTAGACAAGGTGTTTGTTGCCATCCATGTCTGCTTACTGGTTGATACCTTGTTCTTTTTGCCCTGTTTAAGGAAGAATTTGTCACTGGACATTTTCCTAAACATCCTAAAAGCTCTATGCTTGTCCCCCTATTATTTGCAATAATTAGCAGATAGAAGAAAGAATGAAATACATATAAATTTTATTCCCTTTGCAGAGGAATCTCAAATTCCAGTGGTTACTGTTGAATATAATTACTTCCCCTATGTCACAACACAGCACAACACAGCAGAAGAGCTGATCTGTGGATAAGACACATGTTGTCTATTGTACTGATGCTGTGCATGCCTGTTCCTTCCAAGGGAGCCCTTCCATACAACAAACACTGCTTAGTGTCACTACAAGTGAGTTTCCAGAAGTTTATGCTTATTTCTTTCCTCTCCAGCCCTCTTATCCTGAAACAGCAAAACTACTCACATAACTTCTAATGGCTGCTGTATAATCTCATAGCACACAGTAGCACGTAGCTCTTAAACAAAATATCATTTGAAGCTGATGTTAAATACAGTGTTTTGTTCAACTGATTTAAAACAGATTCCTAAAAGAGCTGCAGCTTTTAACAGACAAACTAAGCTTGTCTCTGAAGCATAAGGAAAAGTGAAGCAGCTTTTAACTAATCTCAAGTTTCTGAAGACTTCAAGTCCCGCTGAAAGGCCTCTTATTTTCTTCCTCCTTTTTCTCCTTTATTTCCTTTATTCACAAACACACACAGAGTGATAAGGCACAGTAATGACATCCAGAGTTCAATCACGAGGAAGCATCAGTGAAAGGCCCTGAATCACAGCAACTGAGGAACGCCTGGGAATGCTGTTGTATCCACCCCACATATTCCTTCTAACTTTCTCTCTAGCTCCAAAACTAGACAAGCTCTCTCTCTACCTTAGTTGGTGGCTGCTCCACCTTGAGATCTGGAGGGTTGGCCAGTAGGTCCCTGGCAAGCTCTACAGTTAAGCGACAGGCTTCATTACTGTATCCATGTGCATACAGGGCCTCTGCACAGGCAAACAGGATCTGCAAGAAAGAACAGATGGTCACATGCAAACCACACTGCCAGCCTGGAGTTAGCCTGCTCAAATCCACTTGTCACAAAGACTCTGCAAACATAATTCACGATTAACTTCAGCAGCAGGCGCTCTCAGAGTCCTCCTTGCCTGGACCTTCACCACCACTCCTTGAAGCACTCCCCTAAAACACCTTTTCTTCTGCGATTAAGTCCCATCCTCTCTCCAAGTGCTATAAGAGATCAGAGAATAACTCAAAAAACCCTAAACCCCAAACTAACTGACTATAAATATTTCAGAGAATCATAGAATATTCTGACTTTGAAGGGACGCACTAGGGTCATCAAAGTTCCAACTCCTGGCCCTGCGCAGGAAACCCCAAGATTTAACACCATGTGCCTGAGAGCATTGTCCAAATGCTGTTTAACTCTGTCTTGGTGCCAAGACCACTTCCCTGGGGAGTCTCTGTTCCAGTGTCTGACCACCCTCTGGGTGAAGAGTCTAATGGGTGAGAGTCTAATGGGTGAAGAGTCCTAGTATGTAAACCTGCCCTGACACAACTTTATGCCATTTCCATTCAGCTGCTTGCTCACACAGTTGCAAGCTCTAAATATATTTTGTGGTTTTTACAGGAATCTGACACAGTCTATTTAGACCGCCTCTCCTTTCCAGAGAATTTCTGCTTACATGGTGGGCTTTAAATTTTTCTTGCTGAGCATGTCTCGGTCTTACTTATTTTTAATTCCAGCTCAATTTTGCTGTTTCCAAGAGCATAAAAAAGCACATTACATACAAAACACATACAGTTTTGTCTATGTTTGTAAATCCCAGAGTGTGAGATGGGACTAGCTAAAATTGGGACACAATTGCAGTTAGCACAGAAACAGGGAGTCAAGCTTATGGGAAACAGATATATGCTACCACTGCCTTAAGACTGTAGATACCTTACGATACAATGGATTATGAGGACATTATAATTAAGCATTTTAACACCATGCTAGGTTAAGTGTGACAGTTAGGAGGATGATTTATATAATACATAAAACCACAAAACAGTGTTTTGAACTAGATTCAGCTCACCTCCATCCGGTTCTCTTGCTCCAGAGGCTTTATACCAGCAAATATATCCTGCTCCTCTTCATTTCCCCCTTCAGCTTTGTCATCATCTTCCTTGGCTACCTCTTGTGGATTCAGATAGTACACCTGGTAATCATCTTCCTCTTCTCCATCATCCCCTCCCCCCACTGCACCATTCTCTCCCACTTCTTCTAGCTTCAGGCTCACAGCACCAGTGTTCTCATCTGCAGAAGGCAGGTCATCATCACCACTACCCATCTCCCCCACAGGATCCTTGGGTGATTTCTTGGCCATGGAACTGCTCCTGACAGGGGGTTCAGGTCCCTCAGAGAAGTACACCCCACCATCCTCCTCAAAGGCATCCCTGTAGCTCCTGCTCAGTGGGCTTTCTGTAAAACTGAAGGTGTTGCTGGCTTCTGCCCCCAGCGCCAAGCTGCTGTCATCCAGGCTCATCTCTGCCAAGTCTGGCTCCAGAGAACTGTCTTCACTGCTCATGCGGCGTTTTCCACTATGTTTACTGGTCAAGCCTTTGCTCACTGGCAATTTTGCTTTGCCCACTGCAGTCTTATACACAGCTTTATCCCCTTCTGCTGAGAGTCGTCTCAGAACCCTCTGGGGCGTTTCAGAGACAACTTTCCGCTTTCCAGTAAGTTCCTTTGGACGAACAGCTGGCTCCTGGGGAGAGGGCCGCAGCCTGTCCCCAGGTTGCAGACATGGTCCCCCGGGCTCCTGTCCATGGGTTCTACCAGCTTCACAGGCAGTTTCTGAACACTGCAACCGGCAGCTCCTGTGCTGGATGGCCTTTACCCAACAGAATGAGTTCTTCTTGTCAGTGCTGCTATATGTAATCCCAGGAATGGGATAAGCTTCCTCCCAGTTGAAGTAACAGGCTTCCACAGCTGGCTTGAAACCTTGGAAGAGCTTCTCCAGTGATTTCTTGTGCTGACCCCTCTTAACATTATCTATGACTTTCAGCTGCCACTGTCTGAGCTGTGAGCAAAGGTCCCTGCGCCTAAGAGAAGTAAGAGGATAGGTTAGGAAGCAGACACAAAAAGGACCTGCAACAAACTATTACTTAACACATAGAACACCTGCTTCCTTTGGTCAGAAACATCTTCTGCTGAATTAAGTATAGGCAGCAGTAGTAAGAAGACAGGCTGAAAAAAGCAAATGGGTATATTAACAACCAAGTCCATCATGTGGAAATAAAATGTGAACACTACCAACGAGAAAGTACAATACAAACTGCAAGGTTTAAAATTAAATACTGTCTGCCCTGTTTGCTTATCTTCCCTAAATAAGGTGTTAGGTATGTGAGCCTCAGCAGTCTGAGACCAATGAGTACCATGGGGAATTGTTCTTGGAAACACTCATGAAACAGTTTTCAGCAGCTATGAAACTACACTGTGAATAACTCTATAAACAGCCTATGCAGGAAAGCACAGTGACAGACTGGACCACCTAATCTGCCTCCCAGACTCCTACCTACCTCTTTACCCTGATGTGCCCGTATAGAGCCCAACAATTTAGACTGTAGCAGGCTGTCCTCAGGAGAATAAACTATTGTATAACACAGGCACAGAATAAGCAAGACAACAAAAACTGATGTTCAAATAACTCTGAGGAAGAATCAAGCTGGTAGGGCTATATAGCCTTAAATTACAGAGCAGTTAGTCCCATGCCCCATATTGCTATGGGAAGAACAAAATGGTTCTGCATTTCCAGGCTCTAAATCTCGCATAAGGCCTAGGCACATGAGCAAAATAGTCTAAATGGATTAATGATGTAATCCCAAGAGAGGAAAAGACACGTCTAGAAATTTCACCAGGTGTCTCAATCAGCTGCCGCATTGTTAGTGCCACAGATTTCAGACATCTGAGGTACAATCCCAACATTTAAATCAAAGTACAAAAAAAAAAAATTAAAAAATGGGGTGCTCCAATTTAGGTGCAAAGGATATTAGGTCAAAAGGGACTAAAGAAAACAGACTACTTATATTTGTCCAGTCAAGAAATTAACAAACAAGGGACCAGACTAGTAGGGCTTAATCAATGAGAAGATTTTCAGAAGGAAAAAGAAGGAGTGGGAACTACTCGGGAAAGGTAACATAAGGATGAGAGCCTGCAAAGTCTCCTTATGATTCACTGCAGAGTATAGGAAGGACAAGTAGAAGAGGGTTCTACTTGGAGACTATTCAAACACCAAGAGAATAGGTAATCAAGCAGGAGCATTTCAATTATTCATTAGCTCAAGTAGGAGATCTGAGCAAATTTGAACTATGTCAAATAACACAAATTAGAATATACATAGCACAACTTCATACTTTATTAATGGCCAAAAATCTTTTATGTTTTTTCTATGTGATTTGATTGATGTTTGTGTTTATTTTAAGCCTCATTCCCAGTTTCCTACAGTTTTTGATTTGTCTTCAACTCCTATATTTAGCTACTTCATATTGTAAACTGTACAAGACAGAAACTGCATCCATTTTAGTGTCCTTGATGTACCTTACATGGATAGGGCATTTTATTAATGTTACACAACAATTCACAGAAAGCAAATCCTGTTAATGTGTAATTGCATCGAAAATACCATCGTTTTCATTTGTTCTGAGAAACTTTTCCTGAGAATTTATACACATTAAACTAAACCAGTACATTTCACACACCACACTTTGTAGACAAGATGTACAAAACAAACTATTGCAATGTCAACCACAGTATCTCAATAGGAGCTCTCAGTTCCTCCTCTGCTATTCAACTGGTGCTAAATAAAGATGGCAGTCATTTACTAAGGCACAAAATGGTTTAGGAATCTGCAGAAGCCACCATTTTTTCTCAGACAATTGGAAACACTGAAAATCATACACTGGTGACACTGTTTACCAATACACTGCAGAGAACAAACTCCCTCAGTGTTTTCATCTTGAAACAGACAACAGTGAATGACTGGGCTAAACAAAAATCCATTAAACTGCTGAATGGTTAAATATGGAAACCATTAAAATTAATTGGTAGCTGTTGCTATCATTCAAACAAATGTTCTCCACCGGTACACTACAATGTAGAATTACACTCATATGTAAAAGAGGAGTCTCAGAAAACAAATTATTCAAACTACTTGATGTTGCTAAAAGTAAGCAGCAATTGCAATTAAAGCAATTACAGTGCTTTAAACCTTACAAAGCACATAGTCCAGAAGGACTAATGGTTGAACAGGTAACGAGGTAATGATACAAACACAAGAAATCTACAGGATGAAACTCTTGAGTGTGCTTGAGTATCACAGAAATTAAAAAGAGACCAAATCTGATTCTGGGGCTCACCTCTGTGGACTAATAGTTGGGTCGAGGACAGCCAGCCTCCAAAGAACCACCATCTCATCACACATACTTGCACAAGCATGAGCAGCCACTTCTGACTGGCCATTGCTGCGTCCCGTATGCCCACTGGCACTGCTGTGTGACGCGGATGTCCGCACACTGTACCACCAGCCGGTTATCTGCAAGAGAAACAACTCAGTACAGCTGTGTAGTGGCCAACATCTCATCCCATGCTCTCACTTGATCTCATAATCATAAGGAAATGGGATCTGTGGTTAGTACCATGTTTTCTTTTGACTCCAAAATAACCACGATCATTAAAACAGTATTGATTTATGAGAACTAAGGGCCTCAAAATTTCCCTGGTTAGAAAGCACATGCCCAAAGAACAAAACATTCACAGAAGGTTCACTTACTAGAGGCCTTCACACTTGGAGGGAAAAAGGTAACAAATGTGATAAATAATTTCCTTTTTTCTGATCAAAGTTGAGGTATATGATGGAGCAATAAGGAAACTTACACAGCAATTTATCTTACAGACTGAGATCAGTGTCCCGAACTGTCAAAGGAAATATTTTTTCTAATATTATTTAAATAATATTTCTAATATTATTTTAAAAAAAAAAAATTACCGCTTAAATGCACAGAAAGGTATCTTCCACAAAGATGATAAAAGAATCTTAGATTCTATCACACAACAGATATCTTTAGATTTCATTAAAGTGACAGCTCATATGTGACATCCTGTGTTTAAAAAAACCAACCCACAACATGCCCATCACCTTCACCGGGCAAAAATCAAATCAAATACGCTGAACAAAAGAAATCAGACTCTACATACTCATTAGAAGGACTGAGGCATTTGGGGAATACAGTGTTATCAGGACATCATTAAATCAGAACAAGAGCAAACTGCATCCTCATTTTAGTGTGGAGAAGCATATGCCCATAATGCATACAGACTATTAAAAGAACTGTATTCCATGGATTGTATAGACACATAGCACCAGTCAGTGGCTCTGCCCTGGTTCCCCAGAATTTCTCCCTGCCCAACGGCAAAGAGGTTTGAATACCTGCTCATAGTTGAGACACTGGTCAGTCAGAATCTCCAGCAAAGGAGCTGCATTGCTATCCCGTCTCTTAAACATCTCCCGCACAATTGAAAGCAAGTTCCAGATTCCTTCAGGTTCTCTTCCTCGCAGGGGACGCAGGAGACAGGCCCACTCAGCAGCAGCTGGTGGCTCCGTGGAAGACAGATACATTGAATTCACATCACTGTAAGTACAAAAGAGCAAGGATGAGAAAAAATTAAATCAAGCACGGTCATATAAAATCCCGAGTACAGTCTACATGCAGAAACATATACATGCATAAACTAAAATTCTGAATTCATAATGAGCCTAAAAACACCCCACAAGCAAAACATTGTGCAAATACATTCTGTTCTACTGAAATAACACTAGACAAGCTATCAAAAAATACAGTCCAGAAGAGTGACTGTGAAACATAAGTGTACAGGCTATACAGTGAACGGGGCTTACAGATTACAAGAATATCACATTTTCCCTTTAATGGGAAACAGTTTACCTGAAAACAACAGGAGAGGGTCCACAGAATTTATGAAGGGTTTTCTTTATGTTGTCACTCAGAGTAGATTCATCTAAGTACCAGGTGCTTTGATCTGATGCAGAGGGTCCAGCAGTGGGATCTTACAAAAGAAAAACACAGCTACAGCGTGCAGGCTCTAAAGATATTTTACTCTGTAGGCTCAACTACAGAGTTTACAGGGAGTACACAAGCAGTGCTACTCAGTTTATTTCAGCTGTTGCTGAACACCGGATTCAGAATTACCTTAAAATGCTACCATAACATTACCTTCACCATTGACAACACTAAATTAGGAGATATGTCTGGAATGCTGAAAGGTAGCACTACAACCTGTGAGATCAGGAGAAATTCAAGGACTGTGCCAACAGAACCCTCACCAAGTTCATTGAGAAAAACGTACACTTCTGTATATGGGACAGAAAACCTCATGCATCAGTACAGACAGAAAACCAAACGGCTGAGTAGCTGATAGGGTTTGGTGATTATGGCAGATGCCAACCTGAACACAAACCAATTTTCACTGAAAAAACAAAACAGGAAAAGATCTGCAAACTGGGCTATATTAAGAAAAGCACAGCTGGCAGACTTAAGGAACTCAGTTCATCCCCTCTACCTGGCACTGGTCAAGTTATATCTGGGATATTGTATCCATTTTTGGGTCCCCCAGTCCAGAAATAATGCTGAGAAACCAGACAGTGTAGGGAAGTGATTGTTCCCCTGTACTTGGCACTGGTGAGGCTGCATCTTGAGTACTGTGTCCAGTTCTGGGCCCCTCAGTTCAGGAAAGACATTGAGATGCTGAGTAAGTCCAGAGCAGGGCAACAGATCTGGGGAAGGATGTATAGGGTAATTCCTATGAGGAGCAACTGAGGGAGCTGGGGCTGTTTAGCCTGGAGAACAGAAGGCTCAGGGGAGATCTTACTGCTCTCCACAACTACATGAAGGAACCCAGGTGGGGGTTGGCCTCCTCCCAGGCAACCAGCGACAGGACAAGAGGACATAGCCACAAGCTGCACCAGGTGAGGTTTAGGTTGGACATTAGGAGGAATTTCTTCACAGAAAGAGTGAATAACCATTGGAAAAGGTTGCCCAGGGAGCTGATGGAGCCACTGCCCCTGAAGGTGTTTAAGGGAAGACTGCACATGGCACTTAGTGTCATGGTCTACTTGACAAGCTGATGTTTTGTCAGAGGTTGAACTCAATCTCAGAGTCTTTTCCAACTTAACTGATTCTGTGACATAGTAAAAGGGGTATCGAGATAGTTGGGGGCACAGAGCACATGACCTATGAGGTGAGACTCATAACTTATCTCTCTATATGAGTCTATAACTCATCTCATAGTGAAATGAGTTAATTTCATCTAAAATGGAGAGGGTAAGAGTGATCATTAATCACAAACAAAATGCAGACAAACTCTTCTTTCTATTAGAAGAGGATAAGAAAAGGGTATTCATACAGGACACCAGGAAAACATTCTTGACCAAAAGAGTAATGCAGCATTACCTTAGGAATACTCTAACATTTCCAGTAACCAAAACTTAGCTAAACTAGCCCAAGTCACAGCTAACCCAATCTAGTGTTACAAACAGTCCTGTTTCAAGTAGGAACTTGGAGAGATACCCTCCAATCAACATTTCCAGGAGTCTATAATTAATACTGAATTAAAAAGAAAAACACTTTGTTAGAAAGGTGCATTGCCTGATGCTCCCTTCCTCTGCCAACACTCTGAGGCATCCATTACACCAGCAATTGCCTATACTCATCCCTTTTCCTTAATCTTCACGTGCAAGTCAAGCTACAAGGTAACAGATCAGTTCAGAAACGTGAATTAGTAGTAATACATCCACAGTAATCTGTGACACAGATTACTGAAATAAGACACATTAGTTACCTGGGGCTCCACACACTGTGTTGATGGCAGTAGACTGAGAAGACAGCAGCTCATCCAGCAAACGCTGAGCTGTTGGAAGAATCTGAAAACACGAAGCAGACTTTCAATATACACAGTATTTCTTATCCTGATACACCCAGCTGAAGATCATTAGTGAATCACTCAGGTAATTTCAGAAGTAATGAATACAGTGCTACGTTTTCAGAACAGACGACAGAGGGTGCTAAAGATCACACAATGGCAACCAGCTGTCACACCTCTCCTTTCTCAAAGCCAAGACCTATGCATGGCTTACTTTTTGCAGTCACACTCTAAGTTAAAAAAAAAAGCATCACAGATTATTAGCTCCTTTCTCATTTCTTGAGGAATAAGAGCCCACAGAGAACGAGACTGCAGCTAATTTTGAGACGTAGGGAAGTCACTGCTGTCAAGGTCATCATTTTCCTGCACTTTGAAAGTTCTTCATTTCTTGTTCCTAAGTCATTTCTCTAAAACACAAGCTAATGGGAGCAGCAGACCAAACTATAAAATACATCCACACATAACTTTTTGGGGAGACTTTAGCTTATTCACCATCTTGTTAGCAAAGGGACTCAATAATAAGCTCATGCAATTTCAGCACTAAACTAACCATAGCTGCTGGACAACTCAGAAGCATAAGCAGAGAAGGCTCACACCTGACTATAAAATCCTATGTAGATATAACATGCTATTCTCGAAAGAAAAATCCAGAATAGAAAGAGCTTGTTCCCCAACTAGATCTGGGCTGAAACTGTAGATCCATTTAGCCTTTAGCATGTACACTTACAACAGGTAAATTTTTAATCCATATAGTTTGGATTTAAATGACTTGCAACAGAATATCTGATAACCCTCATCTCTCCACACAGCAGCTGAGGTAAAGCAAGGGACCTATATTTGCAAATAATTTAGATCCATCTCAAACAAATGTAAGATAAAAATGCTTCAGAAGGATATTTTACATTTTAATCACCTGAAGAAACAAACTCAGTATTAAGCTATGCTTGTACCTTTTTTCCACTAGTACATATTTTAAGTCACCACAAAGCAGAAAAGTCACAGGTCTAGGCAATATCACACCTGAAGGTTGAAGTATCAGGGACCTGCAGTGACTCTCCTTCAGGCATTTTTGCAGGAATATTCAGGCATATTTCGCAGGAATAGGAGTACTGGCTTCATAAGGGGAAACAGCTCTTGGACAAACAACTAGGCAAGAAATTCCAGCTGCTCAGAATCACTTTCATTTTCATAGATACATTAAACACTTCCTACAGAGATTTTGAAAAACATCTAGCTGCATTCCTACAGACCACCACTCCCCTACACTTGAAAGTAACTCAGCATCATATTACTGTACCATGTTCACAAACTGGAAATAAGGATAAAATAGAATCATGTGTACAACCTACTCTAACTCTACATAATGTAGTCAAAATACAGGACCCTCAAGAGTATCCATCTCCACCCAGAAATCTTCAAGACGGGGAATAAAACTGTTGGAAGAGTTTGGGGTGTGCCTTGCCTTTTTCAAAGGAATTACACAACACAGGTTAAGACATATCTGCCAATAAAACCCAAACTTTTCTGTTGGGTAGCATCCATCAGATTATGTGGCAAATAGCAATAATTAATTAATATGTTCCTAGTGCACAGCTGGTACACATGACCAAAGGAGAAATAAACCTTGCAGAAAGAAGCAGATACAAAATATCTGAAAGCAAACAATTCACATGCCATTCAGGAAACAACTACCACCACTACTAGCCTTTCAAAGCTCTCCTCTATTAAGCACCAGACTATGTGACATTAAGGTCAGAGTCTTTACTGAGAGAAAAAAAGCTTCGCCTGTTACATAATGCAGCAGAAAGCACATGCTATTGGTGCTCATCTCTCAGCAACAAGAAAGCAGTATTTTTATTTCCCTTTCAGATCATAAGATTCCTCTATTTCTTCTCATAAGAAGATTAGTATTTCTGCAGGAAACTCAGAGGACATTTTAGCAATAGAATGTCTTAGTGTCCCAAGCACAGCACCATAATATGAATTTTAGGCACACACTGACAGTAATCTAACTCCTACTTAAGAGGAGTGCATTATGAATGCACTACTGAAATGTGACAGATACCCATGCAGGTCAGTTTTTCTCAACCTCCTTTAGCTGAACTTAGCATTAAAAAGTGGCCAAGCCTTATATTTTTAAAGCAGACATTTCACAATCACTTGGGTATTCCTGTGCATTTTGTGCAAACATTTTAGGTAGACGATATAAACGACCTGACCTTGAACAACATAGATATTGAAGGAATAAGACACCAGACTTTGCCTTTGACAAACAAGATTTCATGTCCATTACTTTCCAAATGATTCTTATGAATCACCAAGAAGCCACACTGGGAGAAGTCGAAAGGTCACCAGTTGGGTGCATTAGAAAGTGCCCACTTAAGACATACACAATACCTTCCCTGGGCAGTCTTCTCCACTTAGCTAACCAAATACACAAAAAAAGAAACAAGCCGATTTGGGCTGACCTAAGTTTTCCACGATCATGCATTTATTTATTGTGTTTGATCTTCCACAAGCTCAGCACATATTCATGCTGATATGAATAGCCATCACTCCCTCCTTTTAAGACCGTTTTAATCTTTTACTTGGCAATAGAAAATCGTCAAATAATAGAACAGCAAACCTGAAAAGAGCAAGAACTGCATGCCTTCCCAGGAGCTCAAATTGAATAGTATGACTCGTTATCTTGCAACAAAAGACATCACATAAGTTGATCCAGAATAAAGATAACTGAATTTAACAAAAAGTCAGTCACATCAATTGTCCCAACTTACCTGTTGTGGAAGTTCACTGATTAGGTACTGAGCAAATTTTTGCAATTGGTCTCTTTGTAGCCGAGACAAAGACTCAGAAACAGGTGCTCGTAAGCATACTGCAGATGCCTGAAGAAAGAAAAGGAGATACAAACCACCATTAACAGGGCAGACTTATCAAAGCTGTGTCCACCAAAAGGATGAAGTGTCATGAACAGTAGCTATGTTGATGCATATCATGCTTGGTCTTGATGGCCAATTTTTTTTTTCCCCTGAAATTAAGTGGTGTGTTGCAGATAAGATGCAAATAAGCTGTCTTGGCTTCATAAAAATTGTTTTTAAGAGGTTTTTTTCAAGGAAACTGCTTTAACAGCTGTGCTTAAGATCTGTTGTTGCTAGCAATTGCACAAATACTGGCAGAGATTTCACAAACAAACCTCTAAAATAGGACATTATTCCTTAAGCTTCTGGCAAACCAATCAGCTCTGTCTGAGACTGTTTCACAGAATCACAACCACCTCACTTATCTCATCAGAGTTTTTTAATTCAGTATTAAAATCGATCTCTTCCCATATCTTAGAACAACTTAGATTATAAAAAAACCTCCATCCATCACTAGGTTTCTTTCTTTTTCATTCTATAGAACAAAAATGCCCTACTTAAAATTTAAACTGTAAACGGGCAAGAGCAGTTTGATAAGAACGACATTTCTGAAATTGTCTTGTCTACATAGAGCAATACACCTTCGCTCTTAAATTGCTAGTGTCAGCAGGCAGTTTATACAAACATGAAAATCCTTTCATTATAATTTTTCAGGTAAAGAAAGGATTGGAGGGAAAAGAATGATTTTTATCTTACACAGGGTCCAAACTTTCCAACAGTAAATAATATAAACGAAAATTTGTTTTCTATCATCACTCTCCATACCCACCTTTTAAAACTCAAACCAATAATTCAAAGCAGAATCCATTTTTTTGCCACCTCTCTAGTCCTAAGTACAGAAAGTATATTGCTATTCTGATGATTTCACAAAAGTATCAATTTAAGCCAATTACAATTGTCCATTGTGAAATATTAACAAGCTTCAGCAGGTTAATAGCACTTATTTAAGAATGTGGAGTTGATCATAAGCATGTTAGCTATGAAATGTTCTGTGACAACAGAAAATCTCTTCTTTTCAATCACCAAAGCTTAATCCTTCCCTATGACAGAGGAAATTAAACTGTATGCAACACTGAACCCTCAACTGGCGTATTTCATGTTGATTCTACACATTTTCAACTGAATTTGGTTGGGGTATAAAATGCCTTTTTGCTCTATAGAAGGCCACACAGAAGAAAAGTAGTCAAATAACAACGTAACATAAACTTAACTGACTGTTTGAAATCTGCAAGTCAAAATTACACTTACTTGCCAGTATGTGTTAAAATGAGCCAGTGAAAGGCCAACAGTGATCAAAATTACTTTCCTTCTGCCTTCTGATCAAACAACGTAAAGAGCGAGCTTTCAAATCCCATACTTTCAAAGACTTTTATTAAAAGACTAACTCTTGGTGACCTTTCACTCCTTGCAGAGACGAAGAAATGAGTAATTCTAACATTTAAATGAGAAACAGGAAGGGGCCAAAAATCAATCTGCACATTATCAAAGGGCATTCTGCAGTTTAGAGGCTCAGACAATTCACTCTGCAGACCACAACTGTGAGCGCATATTTGCACAATCTGTAACCAAAAGGAGTGCCAGAAACAGCTTTCCTAAAGAGAGTGTGTTGCATAAAGCTGTATTGAGGAGAGACTCAGAGAAGACGCCCGGGGGAGAGCAGAACTGTGTTTCCAGGCGTACGTTGTGGATGCGGAAGAGGCAGAGCGCCACGACGTGAGCACACCACTTGGCCCCAGCCCCGCAGGTGCAGCTGCACGACGTGATCCTGCACCGGTCAAACATCACCGCCACGTTGTACGCGCCCTTGGGTGGCACCATCTGCGGGGGCACCACAGTGGCACTCAGATGGAAACCTGTAAAATTCAAAAGGTCGAAGTTACTCTTCGGGTGCTTGGGAAACAGATTCAGCTAGCATGGAAATTTAGGCATATGCCATTTAAACACTGAAGCAACACATCTAGCAACAACATCCATATACAGATGGACGTGGATCCAGAGTCTCCAGCACTTGTTTCTTCCAAAACAGCTATGGCTGAATATTAGTATAGAAGAATAATGTGTTATGAGAGGTTCCAAAATACCAGCTTTTAATACATTAATTTATTTATTTCTATTGCTATTTAACAGAGAAAAGTAGAACTGGATAAAGTCATCACTGAAAAGTGTTCGGTTTTGCTCACAGGGTCAAAGCTAGACTGTACATATTTTAGGCATGACTTCTGTGCTAACTCTGACAACAGTGCAGAACAGGCTGGGTATTATTTCCGAACGGGTTTGGAATTATTTCCAAGTCAATCAATTTCCACAATTTTACAGTCAACCAAAGATGGCAGCACTTAACCTGAACACTTAGTTTCACTGTGTGGCTTCAGAAACTACCCATTTCTCATAAATTATGCACCTCCTTGCAATTTTCTTAATATCCCATGTTTATAAATCATCTACTCAGAAAACAGAAAACCCCTCTTGCTTAGACTAAAATCAGTGGAAAAGGAAATTTCAGAAATAACACTTGAATGAATCCAGCTCCATTAATCAGTGATCACAAATGAACAGACTATGGATCTCATCTCAAGCAGGATGACAAAGGACTTTAACAAGGCTTAGCTTTGTGTAAACCTATGTACAGTGCACATCAGTAGTACTCATAACGCAGCTTTCTGTGGAGACAATGCTCATCCAGGACCATACATACGAGCAGGAAAAGGCCATCACAAGCATGAATCTTCTACCTATCTTGAAGATGCCTTTCAGCAGTTAGTCATCCTTTAGAGCAATGAGTATCAGCTTCAAAACCTTTCTGCTAGTCTGGAACTCAGTTTTAATGAAGCACAGAAAGCACCGAGGGTATCAAAGTCATAAGCAAACGTCATTCCAACAGTTTACCTTAAGGGAAAACATGGCTTGGACAGATGATTGAAATAGTTTCTCCATCATCGGGACAAGAGAGTACATTATAAATCCACACTACTAAGTTTTTATTATCATATCGTGAGATCATAATAATGATAGTGTTCAGGAGTGCACGTGACTTACTAAATTAATTCCATTTAAAATAATGTGCATCATTTCCTCCTCAAAATATAATCCCCATATCAATACAAACTTGTTCTTACTTTGCTTAGCCTTTCTATTTCTCCTGTTCACCAGAATTCAAATCCTCTTCCTGATGTGGGTGATTATTTTGATTTATACACATAATGCCACCCAAATTCTTCAGCCATTTTAGCAATTGGAACAGAATCAAAACAAAAGAAGGCATTCACACAAAATTCCTGCACTGCCTATTTCTAGATACAGTTCTAATTTATGTTCCACACTTGGATGATACAACCCAAACATTTCAGCTGGTCCTTCTGTGACACTAAAAGCATTTCAGACTAATGCCCTAATTTTCACATAAGCAAATTAAGCATTTCACAAGGTGGAATTGCAGCAATTCTGTTTCGCTGAGAAAAAGAAATATTCAAAAGGTATTAGAGAAGACTGGATCACAGTTATACTTCCTTATCAAGCTCCTACCATGACATTCTATCTTGCAGATGAAGACAGTTAACTGATAATGCGATGACGGGAGAACACTTACAAAAAGTGACAAAATTTAAGGGCTTTTGCATGACATATCACAAGCTTCAACTCAATCTGTAGCTTGCTGAACCTGCCTGACTCTCTCGCTGCTAATGGATGTTTATGGGATGACACAGGAAACCACACCAGGACAGAAATTTGAATTATAAATAAGACGTTCTTTTACCAGGAAAAATTAAAGAATCACAGAATCTTTGAGGTTGGAAAAGACCTCTAAGATCACTGACTCCAAGTGTTAACCTGGTAGTACCATGTTCACCCTTAAACCATGTCCCCAAGTGCTACATCCATGTGGTTTTTTAATTTTCCAGAAATGATGACTCCATCACTTCCCTGGACAGCTTGTTTTAATGCCTCACTACCCTTTCAGCAAAGAAATTTTTCAAAATATCCAATCTAAAACACCCCTGGTGCAACTCCCATCCAGACAGTTTTTATCCAGCAAACAGTGTAGCCGTTCAAGCCATGAGCAACCGTCTTGCCAAGAGAATGCTGTGAGAGACAGTGTCAGAGGCTTTACTAAAGTCCAGGTAAACAACACGCACAGCCTTTCCCTCATCCACTAACCACGTCACCTTGTTACAGGAGATCAGGTTAGTCAGGCAGAACCTGCCTTTCACAAACCCAAGCTGGCTGGGCCTGATCCCCTGCTGTTCTGTATTTGCAGTGTGACAGCACTCAAGATCTGCTCCCTGACCTTCCCTGGCACTGAGGTCAGGCTCACAGACCTGTAGTTCCCCAAATCCTCCTTCCACCCCTTCTCACAGATGGGCTTTACATTTGCTAACCACCAGTCAGCTGGGACCTCTCTGGTTAACCAGGACTGCTGGTAAATGATGGAGAGTGGCTTGGTGAGCTCTTCAACAGCTCCCTCAGTACCCTCAGGCCCCATAGATTTGTTGGTGTCTTTCTTAAGTGGCACAGTAGGTCCCTGACCATTTTCTCCTGGCTCACAGGGGCTTCATTCTGCTCCCCATCTGTGTCTTCCAGCTCGGGGGGCTGGGTACCCCAAGGACAGCTGATCTTGCTATTAGAGACTGAGGAGAAGAAGGCATTAAGTACCTCAGCCTTTTCCTCATTATTTATCCCTGTGTTTCCCCTGGCACCCAACAAAGGATGGAGATTCTCCTTAGCCTTCCTTTTGTTCCTCATGTGTTTGTAAAAAGATTTTTGTTGTCTTTAATGCCAGTAGCCAGATTACATTCTAGCTGGGCTTTGGCCCTTCTCATTTTCTCCCTGCCTAAACTCACAACACCCTTGTAGTCCTCCTGAGATGCCTGTCTCTTCTTCCAAAGGGGAGAAACACAGGGTTTGACCAAATGCAAAAGCTGCAAATACTCATCTGCTGCCTAGACTAGAACCTGCAAAACAGAGATGGCTTCTTTTTCAGTCCATAGGTTATCATTCTCACTGCTCTAACCCTGAAATTGAATCTTTCAGGAAAAGTAGCCAAGCAAATGTATGCTTTCTGCATGTTTGCTATATCAATGTCTTTTGCTTTTAGTATTTATTTTATCATGAAATTCATTTATCATGAAATTTCAGGTCTGCTTAATAATTTTCTGAGGTCCTACTATTCCTCATGATTTCAGGTGCTAATGCACAGATTTGAAATACCCCAAGCTACTCAGCAAGCAACTTGAATGAATAAGATCTGAGTGACCTATGAGACAACAGCACCCTCCTATGAATACTTCTTGCAATACACATTCCAAACTTTCTTCATCATTCTTTGGTAGTTCTGATGCCCCTACAACAATGACAGCAAACACACCTCTGTTTAGAATTTACAAACTTCCTCTGTAGCCTTCACAGGGCTAACAGAAGCAGCAAAACAAGAGTTGAACAAAAGCTTTTAGACAGGAAGTAAAGCAAGGCAATTTTGGACATTTGTTTTAAACCAAGATAGGAAAACCTCTGAAAAGTGGAGACTTAGAAACACTATTCAAGGAAATGCAAAGTTAGAATCCAAACTGAACCTCCTGCTGCCTTCCTCAGCTGTTAAAAAGAAATTAAGACTATGATAGAAAAAAAGTCCCTGAAATCTACAACACACCTGTTTGATAACAGCAATAATATCTTCAAGTGCAACAAGGTGGGTATGTGGCTGCTACAAAGTGAAAGTGCAGGAGAAAGTCTAAAAAAGCCAATTCTATGTGTAGATACAATAGAACACTGTAAAAAAGTAGGGTTTTGAAATGCAGTGAAGAGGTGCTACTGTTCTGAAATTACAGAAATGGATATGCATGTGGACAAAATGGCTAAGATTAATAATTTACATTTAAAAAACAATCTTAAACTGCAAAGGGAAATGTGACAAAAAGAGCATAAAACACATGTCAAGCTTTGTCCTATTGATCACAATATCAGAATGCAGTGCTCAATCCCTCTCCAAATCAAATCCCATCTCAAGGGCTGCTTCATTTCTGTGTTTGTTTTCCACTTTGTCAGTATATGAAACTCAAAACTGCAACCACACACTTTAAAATCATTTGGAGTAGACAACTGAAAATATACCCAGCCCACCTGCGCTTCTGGACTGCTATTCATGGAAAAAAAAAACCCCACACCTTCCATTAGATACAGTTCCTCTACTAAGGAGGAAGAATGTTACTGTTTAAACAAAGTTTCTTCCTTCCCTTCCACACACAAAATACTTTGCCAAGAAGCCCAGTTGCTGTATGTGTACTTAAAAACTTTCTCCCCTGTATCACTCACCACTTCCTCTTTTTCCCTACTCCTCTTCCCCAAAGCACAGGTTTTGCATTCATATTGCCAGTCTTTGTTCATTTACATTGCTTTACACCTCCACGCCTTTTTAAGGTATTACTGAAACAAGTTCTGACCACAGTCTTATTACTGTCTATTAAGTATTCTGCTCTTTTCCACTGTGGAAGTCCCAGGAATTACTGAATTTCACCCAGTTGCATTTTAAGTAATTTTCTCTTTCTCAAACGTTTGGTTTTCTGAAGTTTAGCAGATGCCTTAAAGGTCTCTCTCAGTATTTCAGTCCTGACATTGGGAGATTATGAATGCCCTCAAAAGTCAGTTTAATCCTATTTAGCTCAATCCCCAAACTGATGCTGATGTTCCAAAACTATTATCTGGTCTCATTGACAACTCAATCTTTAGTATGAGGAATCACTTCCATATCCAAGAATTCCTGCTACTGCTGTTACAGTAGATACTAGACTAAGTAAAATCCCTTCAGATGGTTTACCCTATATTCAAGTAACAATTCACAGGTCTCTTGCAATTCGCATATCTTAATGGCTAGCTCCTTCTCTTTTTGTTCTCCCCAAACCTTTATAGTATATATCCCTTTTACTCACTTTCTGAGGGTTCTTTACCTAAATTTATTCATTTCACTGATCACTGAGGTTTAAATATTGCTGGGGCTATTAAGTGAACAGGCTCATAGAAGTCTCTATCACTCATCACAGGAAAGTATAGGAAATTTCCTAAATTTCCTCCTTAACATTATATAGCTTCTAACGTTATAATTTTTCTTATTACAAGGCTCAGTTCTCATGTGCTAATTAATATTTTAATTCTGAAGCTTACATTTGCAGAAAAAAAATCTGATTGGATTGACATGGTCCACCTTGATATACCAGTACCTTTATTTCACATAAAGTCTTCCTGTCAAACAGCTGTCACTGAAAATGCTACCTCAATGTTCTTCATTGCTTCAAAGGATTTAATGAAAAATCCTGAGTCCAATTCTTTGTATAAGATAAGATTAGCTTCTACAGCCATAAAACATAAAAAGAATAAGATAAGGTAGGAGAAGCTATAAACCCACTGTCCAACTACAGGGATTTCTGCCTGCCAAAATACTACATTGAGTAACTGTACTATTAACACAACTCTTTTGCTGCAAGAATAATTAAACCTTGCAAACCTCCTCTGTGCCATACATGCACTTCAGGCATGGTACTCATTTGATCAGACAAAGTCAAGCTGTCTCTAGGAATGAGGAATTTAAGCATTATGGAGACAAAGACTTCCTCTGCAGTTTTTTGCAAAATGCAGATTAAGGATCTTTCACAATATTCCTCATCTTTCAGTCAGTTTCACAGCTGAGCTCATGGAGGCCAAAATAAACACAGCATTTAGCTCAAGACATCACAAAGAATATATTTGGCAGTGAGTTCAAGCTGGGATGCCAGGAAAACTTGTGTTGTTTTGAGACACAATCATAGCACTGCCGTCCCATTCCAGATATGATTTTGGGAATCTGAAGTATCTAGAGACATGCAGCTGCAATGTTCTTACCTATCTGGAGAGGGTCTTTGACAGCCCTGACCCGGAACAGCTGCTCCCCTCGCTGGAACTCATCTGCACTGCCATTCGCCAAACAGGAGTACAATCTGCGAGAGATAAACATAACATGTCAGGGTAGGTCTGGTTTTGAGAAACTTCACAGGATTATCCTCTTTGCTGACACAGCTTTTGAAAAATCCTTACTATCTTTAATATGAAGTCCAGCTTTCTTCTGCCATTTCTACATTACTATTCAACCACAAAAATCATTAATCTCTTCTTAACTGGCTTTGTGTAAAAGCCACTGGCATTTTTAGGAATTACTACCCAAGGCTCTGAAATACAAACTCATTCATAGCCTAAAACTGGAATTTTATATACAGTATAATTCAAGGTCTAATGTTAGCATGCCACAGTAAAAACTCCTTCTAGATTAATTACCTGTGTGCCCACGTGAGTCTTTTTTACACCTGTGCTCCTCAGAATAATGAGCATATACAGCTGGCTTGCTCTGTTCCCTCACAGGTGATCTTGCACCAGCACTTCTGGCATTACCCCCCCATCTGACACCAGAACCTCAGACAAATGTATCCAACAACTTTCAGGAGGATTCCTTCTCAATGAGTGTAATATCACCACCTTGCAACAAAATTCTGAATGCATAGTCACATGGGTAGGCCTCCTATAGTATAAAAGTTTCAGCAAAGCTTGGAAAAAGATCTAAAAGCACAGAATTTTGGACTTCGTACTCACACAGTTAATGGGGGAACACAAGAAATACAGTCATCTGACTGTATCCACTGATTACGGGCATACTTAGCACATTCTGGTTCTCCTAATTACACCAACAAAAGGCTTGCACAGTATTCTGAGCCAGCCCTCCATGGCAATTTCTGAGCCCAGTTAAAGCTCTGACTCCAGCAACAGATTCAAACTACAACAATCATTTCATAAGCCTAAGACAAGGACAAAACTCTACAAACTAGTTACCATTAGGCAAATTAAAGGGTGCATTTATTCTGCTATAATTTCCACACAGCACTTGCTTTTTCTGGGACACATGCAGGGCAGCTCACCCTGAAATAAAACCCGGTATCACAGCACATCACACAGTAAACTATCCATGAATTACAAAAGGCACATGAGAACTGCAAAAGCACCAAATACACGGGACATCAAATGGACAACAATTCTCCTCTAGTGAACAGAACCTTTTCTTAACCATCAGTGAAACAGCAGTAGTATTCATTACCTGATGTCTTCCTCATTTTCTGGGAAACTCCAGAAGGCGATTCGAAGTTGCAGTTGCTCAGGCACTGGAGGATAAACTTTCTCCACCACCTCGAATGGAATGTGAAATGCAACCTGTTTTGCAGACAGTTCCACCAATGGGATCACCAGCCCATCTAGCAAGACAAGAAACAAAATACAATGAACCATTCAAAGAACAAAACTCATGAGAGGCTAAAGAGACAGAACCAGGGAGCTCTTCCACTTCCTCTCTTGTCTCATGACCGTCAAGACCATTTTTGACATTAAATGGCAGAATAGAAATCTTCTGGAGAATTTCATCTCAACTTTATCTTTGTTTTCATCCCCTTAGGGCATGGGCACATTAAAAAAAAAGTCCTTGGCCAAAAGAATTCATTAGCCTAGCAGACTCAAACTTTGTCTCCTGACAAAACTGATGCAATTTAACAAGACTTAAGGTAACCAAATATTTTTCATGCATTTCTGTTAGAATGTGGCAGCAGCATCCTGCGAATTCCAGGAGATTACACAAAGAATTATTCCAGTGTATATGCACAAGTAGCAATGGAAAGGTTCTCCAGGAAACTTCAGTACTGACTTTTTTGTCAACATTCAGTATTCAGTTATTTACAAGTTTTTAATTTCAATTAGTATTTGTTGGTTTATACCCTGCACCACCACCACCTTTCATATGATATCTGTCTTTATATTCCAAGTTCTTTACAGAAGCAATGGGAATTCACACGTTAGTGCAGTGCCGAGCCCGTAAGGATCCCAGCTGAAGGCACCAAGAGCTTTACAGAAATACATTTAACCGTCACCTTTCCACCAAACTAACTCCACTTCTTATGTTTTTAAGTGCAGATGAAGATTACTTATCATCAGGTTATGGTAGCCTTATGTTTCTGCTTTGCTCTGACCCAGATTACTCTTATACAAAATGCCAGACTTGTCTTATCTGCAAGTACCTCACTGCTTTACTGAGATCACTTCCTGATCCATCAGTACAGCAGTCCTGGTTTCCCCCACCCCCTCACCCAATCTTCCAAACCCTGTTGCCAATAGCCTAATTAATTCAGTTTCAGATATTCAAGTTTGTGTCTCTTTGCCTCCCTAAGCAGTTTCTAAAACACCACTGGAAGCCAGAATGTAAACCAATCTGGCCCTCAGCTTTCTGTCCCCATCGGCCTCTAGGCAACATATCAAAGTAAAATTTAAGCCCTGATGTCAGTAAGGGTTTTCTCACCCTCTGCCTAGAGACACCCTCCAGTCCCAACAGCTGGGAAAGAGATAGGATAGGAGAGGGCTTTGAAAGTGCATGCACACAGCAAAGCAGCCAACATTTCCCCCAGTACTGAGCAGACCTGTCAAACGAAGGATTACATAAATATGGCAAGAAAACAGTTTTCAAACATTCACATTTATGATTTTTTTATTGCAGTGAAATTAGATTCATTAGGCAGCATTCCCTGCTCCCACAGAGAGTCAGTCAGTCTTTTATTATCAGGGTTGTTTCTCCATCACCAGAGATTTCTACTCTACATTATAGACCCAGTCTCTGTTTTACAGTGCTATGAACCCCATTCACAAATGTGAGAGAAGCAGACTGTAAAATGAACAACAATGGAAAACTGAAGCAGCCCTTTCTCTACAGCTATCAGACAAACACAATTTTGGCAGAAAAGTCGTCTCATTCCCACTTCTCACAACCAGAACCAAAGATAAGATGTAAAGCTTTCATCAAGTCACTAAAGAAATTTACTACTTTTAATTAGTCATTAAAAAAGTGTTTTTAATTAGTGTAACATAGTTAAATGCAGTATCATTCATGCTGGTACACTAGTAGTAGATACCACAGAAAGCCTAAATTAAAGCACTTTCATACTTGAAATTACTCTTATCAATGAGAGGAGAGGTATTTCTTGTGGTTTAAACTACACTTCTTGTATACAGGTACTTTATTCAGATCTTTCAATATACAACACTAGAAAAGAGATAACACCTTAACACCCTCTACAAAATACAAGACTCAAAAAAGACTTCAGTACTGAGTGAAACACCTGCACATTTTTCTAAGAGCTGCAAGCCTGCAGCTTGGATGGTGTTCCTTTTTACAAGGGTTTGGTGCCGGGTATGAAAGTTAGATTAGAAATGCTAAAGACAAACTGAGGTGACCAAAAAACAGGAAAGAAAAACACATTCTGCTTATTATTTTATCAGTACACCTTATCTTACTTTACTGTTGCGATGGACAAGGACACACATACAATCTAAGTCTCAATGGTACTTGTAGAGTAGTACCTGTACCACTACTAGGAGTAGTAGTACAAATATTGTGATCACCCTCCAATCTCTCCATTAGATAGTGTGGCTGTTCTCTTTCAAGCTAACCAAACTAGCTCAAGAAAAACACTTGAACAAGTGATACAGAAATTACCTCTCCTGAGGAAACAGTTCTTCTAAGAGGGAAGACAACGTGAGTCCTCCTCATCTGCTCCAGCACAAGTCCAGCACAAGTCAGCCAGCTTAACAGAAAAACACAGTGAACTAAGGTAACAGGCTGACTCTGCACTGAACTCATTAACTGATTCCTCAGCTGTACTGTGTCAGTAGTAATCAGGAGAAGACAGGTGGCCAATTACCTGGCATATCATAACCCACAGTCAGACATTCAGAGCACACAACTTGGACATCTTCAGAACAAGGCGAAAGCAGTAAAACCTGGTGAGCCAAAAAACAATCCAAAAAGCAATAATCTTACCTATAAGATCATGCATCTTTCTAAAATCCTGAATTTTCTCTAAGGAAAGAGACATGCAAAAAAATAGCAGAAAATAACTGAGAAGTAGAAAATAATTTTTCAATCCTACTTTAAGGGCAAGTAGGTAATTTGGCACATAATGTAAATCCTAAAATTAAGAAGTTCAACTGCCCTAAGTTTCAAGGGGGTTGTCCTCTATGTATCCAAGGTAAGACCTTTATTTAGAGTATCACTCAGAGCATTAGAGGGTCTTTTTGCATTAGACCTCCTGTAAAGTCAGGTGGACAGTCTGACTTAGGTGCTTAAACTAGACTTTGAATACTCTCATTTGAGTCCTAAACAAAGAGAGATCCTTTCAAAAGTTTATCTCTAGATATACAAATCTAGGGTTGGTGGGTTCATGCCTACCTGTATCAAAAGTTATAATCAATAAAACCGACAAAAGGTACTCTCAGGTTCTATAATAAATACTTTTAGCAAGAAAAAAAAAAAAGAAGTCTGCTAAAAAAGTAAAGAAGAAAACATCTCAGCTTTTGCTCAGAAAGCAAAGATAAGTATAGGAGGGAAAACTGCAAATGTAATATTAAAAAAATTATACAGCAGTGAAATCAAAGAGGTAATACAAAGTTGACAAATACAAAAGATGAATCCAAGGAAGAAGATCATTTTAAATTGTGGAACAAAACTAGCAAGAATCACTGTTTGTTCTTGGGAAGCAGATATCATGACCCAAGCAGAACAAAGGACACATCTGAAGTCCTGGAAAAATAAAGTCACAAACAAAGCATAAGCAACCTCCAACAATTCCCACTCCCAGGTTAAAAGTCCAGCAAAACGCAGGTCAGGAAGGGATTTTGAGAGGCCATCTAATCTGTATCTCCTACCTAAGAAGCAGGATCAAGCATATCTTAACCATTCTGACTTCTGAACTGCCTCATCTATTTATGGCCACACAGAGCATGCAGCTTTGATGAGGGCCATCCTGCCCTTTTTGCTATTGTTTTATGTGAATTGTAGGTTTGATTTTTACAGCCATTTTATAACAGCTAAAAACTTTAATATAGATCTAATTATTCCTGTGGAACAACAACAGTGAAAAGCCCTGACTCCAAAACAGCCACCACAAGCTATGCACACAAACGTGCATTCTCACCAGTGGAAACAACTTCTATGCCAGCAGGGTTTGCTGACACAGAGATGCACGTGTTGCAATTGCTTAACCATTCCTAACACAGGGCAGGCTGGAGTAAGTTGCAGCCAACAATTATTCATAAAAACAGATCATGTTCAACATATTATTCCTTCAATACAGTAACTGAGTTTCCATGACAGACAAATAGAGAAGAAACTGCTTGAATAATCAGCAGAATAGGGGCCATGAGAATACCAGTTATTAAAGAGAACAAAGAAAAAAGAACTGGGCTAAACGCTGAACATATTTGTTATCTAATCATGTTTTTTCCATTGAGTTACTTTCATTTGACATATCTAAAAATAAACTATATGTAAGTGAATAAATACAAGTGCAAGTGAACAAATCTCACAGCAAGAAATACAACACAGTGCAAAGACAGGACACTGCTTTTGCTATATACACATTTAGAAAAATTGCATGTCAGGCTGCCTTATCCTTTTAGAGGCAAGCCTACAGCTTTGGTCCCCATCTCACCCTTCCTGCTGGCTTCAGGCATAACAAAGTAATACAATGACACACAGAACAAGGAGATGAAGAAAATTAAGTGAAGCACCTCTGATATCCAAAGCTAAAATGCAAAGAACAGTAAAACTAATGGGAAATACGCAGAGTGCATTCTTGACAAGAAAAGGAAGTATGTGGGGAGCATTATAACACCTGCTTTACAAACTTAAGTTTAAAAATGGTAAACATTACATTGCTTTTTACAGGATTTTCCATGTAGATAAACTGCTACTGTAGAATGCACTTAAAGCATTTCTGCTCATTTTATTTAAGTGCCTATCAGTTTCTCAGGTACTACCCACTCCAAAGACATGCCACTACCAGCTGGTAGTGATTGTCTCTTTGATATCCCTTGAAACCAAAATGTGGTGAGAATTCTCATACAGGGGCAAGCAAAGCAAGCATTACATTTAACCACAACATACCTAAATCAACTCTTCAAGAATATTTGTTTTCTTAATGTTTTCTATACATTTCCTTCTAAAATTATGCTGTTGGTTTTACTTTATTCTCTTGTTCTCTTTTCCCTGAGAAATTTATTGTCAGAGTTGATGTCTGTAAGAAGTATGTGCCAGAGAATTATATTCTTTCATGGCTCAAAATTGACAAGAAACATCAGAAAACTTCACCTTTGTCTTGAAATCTGTAACACTTGAAGTGAATGTTGTGAGTGTACTTTAAAAAACAGTTTCCCAAGGTGAACCTTGCAAAATGAAACATGAGCCTTTCAATTAAAAATTTACTCGTTATTTCAAATAAAATTATATCCAAGGCATTTAGCCCATTACTCATATTCCTTTTTCTCTTCCATTTTACCATATAATCAGCATCCTATAAAAAGCAACATGTTTATATAAAAATAACCAAAATCCACCTCTGAACTGAGAGTAAGACACATGGTATGTAACAGAAGCTTTGTGCAAAAGTCTGAAAATAAGCTACTTTCCCTTCCCTTGAAAAGCATTTCCATGCTCTTCAAGGCTCCATCCACAAGCCACGTGAACTTTAGTTCTCATTTCAGAGTCATTAAAAGCAGAACTGATTTAGACATGCCACTACCAGCTGGTTTTCCATCATATAAACATTTTGCCCAGGTAGGTCCCAGCCTACAAAGTAAAGAAAAAGGGAACATCTTCCTAAGTGTTGGACTAACATCCTTGCAGCCTATGTAAGCAGTACAGGTACATCTGTGTCCTCTTGCTGCTCTGTGGCTTTCAAGCACGGTCTTGTGAGCTGGGTAGCGAATACCTGCCATACAATCTCCCAAACTGCAGGCAACATTCATAAAAAAATACAGCACATCTATAATGTACTGGTACATAATACACAGAAATGACGGAATATCAAGAGCATCCTTGAGTAGTGTTGGGATTACAATCTTGGGGGTAAATCAGACGAAGCATATTAAAGTATAAGTTTCATGATGCAGTCACAAACAGAATAGCTATTTTCCAAGAGGCAAAGGAAAAGTTCTCCACCTAACTAGAAGAGATATTGCAGCTACTCAATGCCTTTATGACTTAGAACATATGAAGTACTGAACCACAACCACCAGACTCCAAAAGGAAACTAAATACTTAACAAAAAAAATGCAACTGAACTAGCTAACATAATTTTAAACATACAAAGAAGAGAGAGATAACATATAAGCACTTAATACAAGTATTTACCTTTAAACTACCCACGCCAAAATGGGTTAAAGTTAGGGGAGAGAGGATTTGGGATAAAAGTGTGCAACTAAATCGAACAGCATGAGAAACTTCCATTGTACAGGCTCACAGATGAACAGCTGGAGCAGCTCCAAAGCTATGCCATATACCAAAAGAAAGATTAGCTAGACATATGCCAAGAGCAGACTAACTAATGAAGTGCATTAAATAATAAAGAAAAAACTCACTTCAAGATGCCCTCTGTCAGGCCTGTATTCTGATTCTTATAATTAAGACTTAATTTCCCTTCAAAAGATTATCACTCTCTCAGTTGTAGATGATCTTTTCAAATCACACAGCTGGTCTCAGTGGTGTTCAAAGCATACACAAGCACATCACCGATTGCTTCAGCTCAACTGGAGCTGCTGGGGGCTCTTACAGCAGCCCAGCAGACGTGCCAAGTACTTAACAGGCACCAAGAAAGAACTGTCATGCTCCAAATACAAGAGCACAAACCCAACTGGCAAGCCAAGGGATGAAGACCCCAAGACTGAATCAAGACCCTGCAACAGAACCTGACAGCTGAACAGACACAGGGAGCTGTGCCTGCACTCAGTCATAGTCCAGCTTGACCACAGGCAGAATGAAGCACCTGAAAAGCCGAAGACACACTGCAATATTCAAATGCTGACTCTCAGCTGTCTTCAATTAGCTCTGTCTTCAATTCCCCTGCTTCAGATTAATGACTCCATGCCATTTTATACAAAGGGGAAAAACCACAATGTTCCTTGTAAAGAAAACCACAGTATTGCTAAAAAGTAGAAGTTTATTTTTCTTTTACAGATTAAGCAAACTGATGTGAAGACACAGGTTCCTGATGCCCCAACCATTCAAGAGTGTCCAATGTAAGAAAATAAGCAGCTCCCTGACACGGGAATATTTGCTGTGCCAAGTCATAATAAAGTTTCAGCTATTTGTTTCTCAGGTACTACCCACTCCAAACCAAGTCCCTGCAAAACACCTCAGCATTCACAAAGCCAGCTGCATCAACAAATGGAAAACAGTAGCCTCTGATGGAATTCATCTGTGTGAGTTTTTCACATGCTGTGACAGATCAAACGGGATAGACAAGACAAGAAAAGGGATCAACTGATGGAGATAGGATGCTACAAACACTGCTGCAGATTGACTGTTAATGAAGCTTGCTCAGAAAACAGACTGGAGGGAACATTCTGACTTCAGGGTTCCTTTGGTTTTGTTTTTTCTCAATGTTTCTGTACTTCTGTACATTCACATACTCATAACAAGCAGGTGCAACTGAGCAGATGATCTAGCAAAACCAGCAAAGACAGGGCACCATAATGCAATCCTCAAGTATTTCAGGCAGTTAGCCACAAGAAAATCTGTACAATGGCTTTCTCCAATAGGCTTCTATGGCAGGATGATATTCTCACCATGCAAGAATAGAAATATTTATATACACACACATTTTTTAATAACTGAAAACAGAGCCCTACAGAGAACTAAGTGATCAGCAAATTAGCAAAATGCTCCAGAGAACAAAGTATGAATCATTAGTTTGTTCACAGGATAAAGCAAAACAAAAAAAAAATTACTATCAGGATTATTTATTTTTATTTTTCTGTCTATGCAATTCACTTGTTAAATTTGCACATTACCCTTCTTACTGCCTGTAAATAGTGCAGAACTCTCAACCAAAAATTTTGGTTTTTTTTAAATTTAGAAACAAATCTTCTCGTTTGCTGTTTTCTTCCTCCTCATCCACTGCTACTACCCCCGTAAGCTTACTAAGAGTACTAAAACCCTAATGGGATCTGTGTTTACAAAATGTTCTTATACCTCTTATTTCTTCAACTATAGTTATACAACTCTATCTGATCACATAAACATTTTGCAGCAGTGAAATGACACTGAAAATAATGTTGAGTAGCGAATGCAGATATCAGACCATGCTGAAACCAAAAAGAAGAATTTGAGGGAGGCCTACTTCAGCTCTAAGCCACAGAATGACATTTTTATGTACAAAAGAGTTGAGAAGACAAATAAGCAATGTAATTTTTTCATTAGCGTTTACTGGATAAGACTGATGAGATTCATAGCCACAAACCATTAAAAATACACATCCCAGATGGGCAGATTATGGTCCAGAACTGGAAACCTCACACTTAACTGACAAACTGCAGCAACTATTACTAACAAATTCCATTACAACCATCACAACATTTTAAGAATTGCCTGGGGCTTTTTTAATCCATTGCAAATGGGTTGTTTTATCACAGGAGGGTGTCCAATTCACCCTCCAAGTCTCCACCACCTACAGCACAGAGTCAAATTTCATCTGAATTCAATTTCTGAAAATTGCTTGAGACTACATCACAAACAGCTCATACATGTAAGTTAAAATATTTCATGGCTTATACTATCTTTTTGTTGCTGGATTTAGATTTCTCTGCATAATGAGAGAAGTATATTATCTGTCTGACTCAATACACATATCGCCTGAAATCATGACTTCTGCCTCCAAGATTAAGATATTTCAGGAAGCAGGAATTAGTTCCTTCTATAAGGCAAGCCTTAACATACAACAAAGTATCAGGAAAAAAATACTTCTTTTTTATTTGCACACAAGGCCTGTAGAATTGCAGAACACAGTATATTGTGGATTTAGAGGGGATGAGTGGGTGGGGTTTTTTCAAGTGTCAGTAATTTTAAACCCATTAAGTCTTGCAGTTCCCTTCTCATCATCTGAATTATTTAAAAAAAAAAAATTCTGACAAACCCATTTCAAGATGGTTTTCTATGTTCACTCTCTAGATCTAAAGACCTAAAAAAACCCCCTACACCCAAAAACCAGCTGACTTAACTTTGCTCACCTGTGAAGAAATGGTATCACCATCATGCTAACATCAAGCATAGCGACTGCATCCCAAAACAGTTAATTTTAAAGAACCTGAGAGCCTAACAGAGGAAAGATCCCACGTACTCAGCACAACTCTGGCTGTTTCAATATTAGACTGAGTTAAAAACTATTTTATCTTGATGTTACTATTTTTAAAGTTAAGTATGTTATGCCAGCTCCTGGTGACACTCCCACAAGATTTCATGAGGCATAAAAAAGCCTTTGAAAAAAAGAAAGCTGGTGAGGTTTTACAACGCTAAGCAATAACTGTTCAGAGAACTAAAACTTAGAAGATGCATGACAAGTGTATAAGGTCCAGGAGTCCTAACCCCCTAAGAATTTAAATCAGGAAGAGTATGCCAAAAACCCCACAGCCATGTCTTAGCTTTTCCTAGAGTAATTCATCATTTATTCCTGCTAGCAAAAACCTTCTGCTATATAAAGTGACCATAATCTAATTTCAGAAAGACTTTCTTTGAGATGCTCTAATTTCCAGTGTCCATTTTTTTAAAGCTAAAACAATGTTGAAACAAGCAAGCAGACATAGTAGGGGGGTTCTTATGTTACCCTGCATAGCACACACTAATACATGCAGCATTTTCTTTTCCTGAATTTCTATTGGTTAGTGGGTAAAACATTCCTCTTTCTTCCGGCACTCCCTCCAAATGAGACTTCTCCCCTGAGAATCAGACCTCCCAATCCTGTGCCACACCTGAGATCCATGGGGAGACATTCCATGTCCTCTGACTGTCAGAACAGCTACTCAGATCAGCCTGTCAGACAATCCAAACACAACTTTGTTTGGAAACTTCCACAAAATGATTCAGAAACATTCTTTCATCCCACACAAAATATCAGTGTCTGCCATAACTGCTGCAGCAACAGCAGGCAGGAATACTTTTATCACAACTTAAAACAACACCAAGAAAGTACAGTTTAACCAAATAACATAGTCCTGGCATTACCAGGGGCAATATGAGGTGCCCAGTACTTCTGAGCAGACCTACATCAGAAGAAAAAGACAGATGCTTTCTGCTACAGGACTTTTCAGAAAATTACACAAAAACCAACTCCTCGTGGCAGGAAGCTACAATGTATGTGAAGGAGGAGGCAAACTTCTCAATACCTTCTTGGAGCAGCTGCTTGTTTCTAGATCTCCCAATTCCAACTGCGGTCTCTGTGTCAGCAATAACACTTTAGGAGGCAAAAAATTTGAGGGAATTCTCTCTTCAGAGCAGCATGAGATGTTAGTAAGAAAAATAACCACCCCATCACGTTAGACCTCCTTTCACCACTACTAAACATGACTAGGGAGTTTCAATGTGCCCAAGCAAATTTTAATTGCCAAGGAGACAAACCTGCTGTAAAACCGTCCCTCTTAGCGGACAGAAAAAGAACTGCACATCTGAAAACTTTTTCTGCACTCCAAGGATCAGCTGTCTGCAGAACAGATTTCCCTTCTTTCCTTAAAAACTTATCTTCTTTATGTTCGTAAAGCATCACAGCTACAACCCTCTACTATGTTAGAAACCAGATCTCTACAAAGAAAACCACCTGAACTATGTCTTCAGAATGTCAGTTCACAGACAAGTGGGAAGTTACAAGCTATGTTTGGTAATGAAAAACATGTTTGATGGGGAAGGGGGAGAAAAACGAAACCAAAATCCAAGATTTGGTTTCATGACTCCAGAACAGAAACACCAGCACATTCCTCCATGATTAAAAACTTGAAGTCCTAAGATCCTACTCACCTACATTCTGCCTTATGGTTCACATCAAATTTTGTTGTAAATGTGTACAATGTACCTATAGAAAACATCCCATCTGAGCAAATGTAAGAACCTCTTCAAACACAAGTCAAATCCAGACCAGAAAGGTGTTATTTTCCATTCGACCTTATTGCTTCTCCTATGTAATAACTGAAAATCTGCACAGGGTTGTGCTGACGAAACTAGAGTAACTGCAGTATTCAATGGTATGTTGATGCCTTATGCCAGTAGTTCTATTTATCTCTTCATAAACTCTGCATCTTAAGAGCAAAATATCAATAAGCTTTTTTCCCTAAAATCACCCACTTTAACATGACTGAGATGCCAAAACTGTGCTACCAGCATTAGGCAGGCAATGCAGTATTCACAACTTGACAACCTCCTCTGGAAATTCAGACAAGAAAATTCTTAATCCAAACACTCTTCCATTTCCCTTCCTAAAAAAAATAATTCATTTCATAAAAAGAGCAGCCTGGGCAAGCAACAAAGAGTTGTTAGAAATCGTAAAATGAACAGCAGATTTTTGTAAAGCAAGATAGACAGTGCTACAAAACACTGTATTCATGCCAGTGCTGGCCAAGGTTTCACGACAAATTGGGCAGCTTGCATTCAGAATAACTCCACAGCTGATGAAGCAGATTAGCTTCAGGCAAGTCATTTCCCCTGCACTGTTACTTCTCGCTCTCACCCAATTCAGAAAGCAGCCTGTACAACCAGGATTGCACATTCAGAGCACAGACTGAAAGCAAGGCTCAGTATTACCAGCTATTCCCACATTTGCCCCACACAAGGTATTTTAAAAGCTCAGAATTCAAAATTATCTCCAGTGGCCTATGACAAAAAAACAAGCTACAAAGACCAATTGGGAATCTATATTTTTTCTGAATGTAGATGATGGAACATAAATACAAATAAAAAAGTCTGGCTGCATCACAGCTGAGAATAAACCTCTATCAAGAAGTACTGATATGTTTTCAGACATGAAAGGAAATCACAAAAAACACCACACAACCTCTACTATTTAATATGCTGCTCTTTACCATTAGTAACCAACCTCAAGTATTGCACGCAAAATTAATCTCTAACCAGCTTTTTTCATGTGTCTAAATAAATCCCAGAGCAGTATCACTTGGCCTTCAAACAAATGCACTGGCAAACACTGAAGAGCTGCATTACTGAGTGTATCAGCATGACATCAGGCCAATTTTGTTAGGGCTGACGGGAAAGTTACTGTCTGAAAGAATAAATAAAGGATGAGGCATTCTCACCTCTAGATTTAAAAAAAATAATTAAACATCTGTAAGGAACTAAAAGAAGACACTACCTCTTAGTATCACCAAAGAGGTTTAAATATCTACTTCATAAACACAAGTCAAAAGAAGTTAGACATCTAAATGTTTTCGAAAAAAATCTTACCCAACTCCTCTCTATCTCCTTTGGTTTTGTAAAAATCTCCCCAGTCTAACTCCAGGTCTATGGCTTTATGGGTAGTTACAGAGCTCACTCAGCAATGTCCTTCAATTCGAGCGCTGTTCAAACGTGGAGCACAGCAGTCCCAAACCAGCCTGAGCTCCCTCTGCCAGACACAGGCTTCCAAAGCTGGCAGTCCCTAAGCCTGCCTTCAGCTCTCACCCCACAGCAATTACCTTTGCTCTCACTCAAAGTAAAGCATTCATCTGATCATTTGTTAATATTCTACAGCTGAAGAAAGTTCCTCTTAACAACAAATAAATTCCCTTCTATTTTCCTCACATCACCTACAGAGAGAACAAAATGGGGGAAACAAAACTGGGTGAAAAGGAACATACGAAGCAAGCAGGCAGCTACAGAATGTTTAGAAAGGAGGGATTAGTTACAAGCATTTCTATTATATTCAGTGCACAAAAATAACAACAAAAGCATCCCTGGAAACCTGTGAGGCACTGATTAACAGCAGTCATGAATTTGGTTAGGCAAATGAATAATATCTTCCAAGACCTCTCCAATGCCACAAGCCTGAAGCAAAGTCAACCCATCTTCTGAATATGTCCACAGAACAGAGTTCCTATTCAAAAGTGGTCAGCAAAACTAACTCCCCGTCCTTGAGAAGGATAAGCAGCTTTGCTGACCCCATGCACTACTGCTTTAAATGCAAGCAAGTAGTCAATGAAAACTTCCAAAGGCATTCTGGGTCAAATTGTTGGATCATCTTCTCTTCAAGACATGCATGAAGGTTACATGCAGGTCTAACTTGCAAAGATTTTCCCCTGGAGCTCTGGTAAACAAATTTACAGTTACATTTCTCTTCTTCTCCCATCTCAGTATTTATTGACCTAAATAAGAGGTAGGAAATGCAATTACATGCAATATGCAACAGGAGCTGCAAACAGCTCAAGAGAATTACTAAACAATGCCACGTAGACTTCACAAAGGTATCGGGTTCTCAGAAAAAGTTGTCATTTCATTTGTACCCCTATTAACTACACACTATGTGCAGGACTACCATAAAGCTTAAATGTCACACCCTTACCAATAATTTTTACATTAGCAATCCTTTCCTAAGAGCACGGAACTTGAGCATTCAAGCTGGGCAAATGTGAGCAGATATTGAGAACAGTAAACCTGAAATCTTACAAAGACTAGAAAAAAGACATAGACAGATTCCGTAAGGGCATATAGTACTCAGTATTCACGGGTTTAGCAATTTTTCTGTACTTCAACAAAGAACTTCATTTTGTCATACACACTGACAAGATGCCAGTAAGAATGGCTTGGCTGCATGTAGGCATCGTGTTAATGAATACAGAGTCTAAGAAAGACTCTAGACAGTAACTTGACTACTTCTATTTTAAGGTCATCTCACTCTTTCTTTAGTTCTGACTGGGGAGACACGCTCAAAGCAGCATCTTTAGAGATCTCAAGCCAAAGAGGAAAGCTGCAATTTGCAATTGATTTTTTCCAACAGTTTATCTGGGGGAAAAAAAAAAACCCACACCAAACCAACCATACTAATTGCATTTTAAAACACTGATGTTTTCATTTTCAGATCCCTAGCAATTAATTACTAATGTCTACCAGAATTTCTGGATAGCAAAGAATGATGACAACCTGCTTAAATTTTTCATTTTGCTGAACAGAGGAAGTCAGAATCAGTTGGCCAGGTGTTCACCTGCCCACTGCTTTAAAAAGTCACCACCTAAACACTGTAACTTGGGAGAAAAAGGTACACATGGACGCCTTCCTGTAAAGACTCCTTTGCCTTGCAGACAAATTCTGGGTAATATTTCTTTTATCACGTTACCTATTTATATTTTTGTAAAAAATGAGGACTTTTTTTCTTCTATATTGTTTTTGGTCTCTGACCTACCTCTTGTTCATTCTCTCAAGTATATTCTCCCCTCTGGCATCCACAAAGTCTCCCACAAAGGGAAGTAACTTGGGAAAAAAATCTCTAATGGTCAAGTGAAGAGTTACAGAAATTCACCCATGTTGTAGGATACTAGCAAAAAGCAGACCCATAAAATGCAGGTTCTGAAATTGAGCAATCTGCCAAGAAACGAAGATGCATCTTGAGAGTTACTAAGCTCTTATTTTAAATCTTCCAGGGCTTTCATCAGGGCAGGAATTTCATCTTCTTCTAAGTGTTTCATAATCTATTAGAAAAAAAACCATCTGGACTTCTGGCCTTTATCAGCAACACTCCAGAAGTTGCAGGATTTTTGTTTTCAGTTTGATTCCCCACTGCTTTGCTGACAAGTGACCCCAGGTACACAGAGGGGGCAGAGCTCAAAACACAAGGGACTCTGTGGTGGCTGACACAAAATTAGTCTCCTGTCTACTCGTCCTTCTATCTTCATATGGATATTCAACTGCATTAATTTAACAAAATAATTTTTGTCACTAGCACTCGAAGAAGTGACATAAGCAGTACTTCTGAGCATGAAAAAAAGCTCTAGCATCTGAAAAGAGAAAGCTGGTTTAACATGTGCTGAGTAGAATACTGAATGATCAAAATACATTTGCATTTCATTATAGAATTGTGTTTGCCCAGATAATCACACATGTGTGTAGCTTACAAGAAATCCTGAGATGTTTTGTCTTCATTTTGTTTTCACCTCAGGACAGACCTACTTATCTACAGGTAAAAAATAAAGATAAAAATTAAAAAAAAAAAAATTACAATGAAGAACAGGTGGGGAAAAAAGGGAGAGAAGGAGTTCAAGAAAGGGATAGGAGACAAAGGGAGAGCACAATCTAAGTCTAGGATCAAGCCTGAATCCCTATCCTTGCTTCCCCAGAGGTAAACATGCCACCGAGAAGAATAACCCCTATAGGTTCAGTGAGCCTCAAATGCAAATAGAGCCTCTGTGATCTCTGGTCATTCAGCAGCACAGGGATCTCCTCAAGGTGAAAGGAAGGAGAAAAACACAAACAGAAAAATCCATGAAAGCCAGGAAGAAAGATGAGTAGAGAGATGAGAAAGGAGAAAATGAGACATTTCTCTGTAGAAAGATAAGACGTTAAAATAGGCAAAGAATGTTCAAGATTTTGGGGAGGGGAAGAGAAGCTTAACTAAACGAAAAGGCCAGAAGACCAACGTGAGAGTTAAAACTGGACTGGTAACCTAAAAAAATTTAACCAATAAAAAAAGTATCTTTTCCTGATAGCTTCCTTATGTGGTTTCTCCAGTGCCCATTTCTAAAGAAATGGGTACACTCAATTACCTCAGAAGGGTACAGGAAAATGCAAATGAAGATGCAAATTAATAGCAGAGGCACAAATAAAGTAGAAAAACCAAAATCAGTTGTAACTTCATAATACACAGGCAGTAACAAAGCAGCAGCAAACCACAGAGACTCACTCCATTTCCAGACTCACTAGGCTCAAGTAGTGGGCACACTTTGGATGACACCAACATTCTTCTCCTAAAATACCAAGAGTCTGAAGAGCACATTAGGAATTTGAAACAGACTACATGGTCCTCCTGCTGTTTTATGAAGCTACTGCTTGAACATGGGTTAACTTTGATTTACCAGTTACTGACAATCCCGAGGAAGAAGTGCTGCTCTCTGAGCCATATATTCTTTGTCTGTATAAATCAATGAAAATCAGTCACTGTCATTTTACCAGTGTAGACACTGCATGGACCTTGATCTCTAAATTGATCATATCTTCACCTCAGGCTCTGTATATTCTCTGCCAATGATCTCCTCTCTACACCTTGTACTTTTGAGGCACTATGCCCAAAACCTAACATTGTGGGCACTCCTAACAGCTCGAAAGAACAAAAAATGCCTGGGGCTGGATAAAGAGGATATTTTCTACGAAAGCACTGCCTGCATCAATTCTTAGTTAAGTCTGATGAGGGTTTGCAATACAATATACAATGGTTCAAGCTTACAGCAAAGGAAAGGAAAAAAAAAAGTCAAGTTTTCTCTCTAGCTGCTTATTGAAAACAGATTCAAAACAACTCATCAGAGCCTTCCAACTGAATCTGGTGTGAAAGATTAAATACAAACTGAGTGAAAATATTGTGAACACACTATTTAGCAATCCCACAGTATTAATGGCAACTTCTTAAGTGTTTGGTAAACATTTATGCTTCAGAAACTGTGAAATAGAAAGGACTAAGGGTGGGAAAGCTTAGAGGCTTTCAAGAAGAAAGAAAGCCTCAGTGAGTTTGAAGAGGCATAATGAGTGTACTTGAACCTTTATTCTTATAACCTCTATCACAAAAATCCTTATGTGAAGATAACTGATGACAAAACATCTGCAAAAACACCAGACTTACTTCAATTACCAACGAAAAAGACTGTCCAGAAAACTGGAGAAAAGACAAGTGGGTGCATTATTTGGTAGAGAGATAGCAAATGGGTGGAATGTAATTTCATACGGAAGAAAGTGAGTGGGAGCCATAAACTAACTCGAAGAACCAGATGGTTTTGAACACACTGCAAGGACATTGTTTTTGAAAACACTCATTCACCCGAACTTCAGAGCGGAATCCCCTGTCTGCCTGTGCAGCTGAGAGCCTCTGATCAATGGTTTAGACAGGCAATGGCCAAGTATCAGTCAGAAGCATAAGCCTATTCAAAATTTAAAAAACAAGAGGTAAAGCAAGCAATTAAGGTAGTCTAATGAGAGAACAAGTCACTCCTAAAATATATGCTCAAAATTATGACAGGACTCCCGGTGCTCCCAAAACTGACACGTTTCCTCCAGGATTTCAGTACAGGTGAATCAGTAGAGAGTAGTTTCAAAATCCAAGGGCATCCATGAAGTGGACACAATGTATTACACCTTCACCTCTGCAATTCTATATTTAAGGGCAAAATGCCTTTCTACAGTGTAATACAAGAAAACTATATGAGAACTTTTCCATAACAAAAATGAAATAAGGAAAAAAATCAACCAATTACAATTCTATTTTTCTGATGTAACTAGTAAAGATACCTAACAAGCCAATGGGTGACTGACAAGTGAATAACTCATCTTTCTGACAACTCTCTGCCATGAATACTGTATATACTTGCCAAAAGCCACCCCAAGCCTTATTGTTAAATTTACAGCAAGCATATAATACTACTAAAAATGCCCAAGAGGAAATAAAAGATAAGAAAGCCTTTTGCACACTAAAAAGCATGCAAGCAGTTTGTTTGTTTAAGAGAACTCCCCAGCCAACAGCACTTACATCAGTCTCAGAGGGAGTCTCTTTGAACTAATTAATAAAGAACTGGACACTCACAAGGACAAACAAAAAACAATTGAAAAAGCTAAAAATGCTTTCTATTACATAACTTGTCCAACTGATTCCAAACCAAAACACAGGCTGAGCTCCAAACTGGAGGAAAAGGCTAACAGAATACAGTTCCTCTTGTTTTTTCTTAGCAGTTAACACAGAAGAACCTGGTGTCTAACCTTATTTTTTGTTTGCCTAGGCAATAGGGCACAGTAAAACGGCAAACTGTGGAAATACAACTACACAGCTCAATTCAGAATTATCACATTTGAAATTACTCACTATAACTGACAACCTCAGGACCCAGCAAGTTCTCAATACAAACTTTATTTTCTGACTAAAAGACACTCAAAAAGAGGTATTGAAAATAACAAAATTGGTACAATAGTTCTGAAAGATAAGGAGACCCCAGATGACAGATCCCACATCAGACCAGATTTGCTGGCAACATGCTGTGTACAGTAAAGTCCCTACAAGTTTCCCATACTGGTAATATCATATGTGACTTTGTAGAGTGAATAAATAATTATTTAGGCAGCAAGTCCACATTCACATACTTCTCAATTTAACTCCGACCAGAGCCTGGGCATTGCCAGCAAGGGCCTTAAGCAAGCAACAGTATCCTTTCAGCGTGTCCCTCTTATTAAAGTACGACTCTCATACAAAGGAATTAAGTCTCTCTACAGATAAAACCTAAAATATATGAACCAAGTACAAGCAATACAAGCCTTGCCTATGCAGATTTGCAGAATCCAGAATAGCAACAGCTCAATATGGTGTAAACAATCACAACAATAAGCTAGCTATTGTGTTTCACATGTCAGAAAAGAGACTGAGGATTGCAAATATGCAAAATCTACTGAAGTGACTTTTCATTGTAACTCAACAAGTGGATGACAGCAGAGAGAGCAACTGCTGCTTGCCTGTAAGTCAGTCAAGAGAGCTAAAGGAACTAGGTCAAGACCCAGAAGAACATGTAATCATACACTCAAAAGTTGACTAAAAGCATCTCCAAGTTGAACAGAAACAATCACCTTTCAAAACATCACTTTGAGTTGTAGATTCATACAAACCAATTTCATACACCTCTGACAAACTAGAGATCTTTATTTCCACACCAGTATGCTTTCAATGCTTTAGCTTCCTTACAACAAGTTAACGTGTACAAGAAGACCTAAAGCAAAACCATGAAGCATATACGCTTTGCCCTATGCCTCCACATCTCCACATTCACAGCTTTTAAAAACATGTCAACGCAGTTCCACTTCTTTACACCCATAGAATGTTCCATACTAAAAACCAGTGCACCCCAGTAGCAGGATCCAAGAGTGCCATCCAATTTGACATGTATTCAGCATTTCTCCCTCCCTTGTTTTGGTTTAGGTTGGGTTTTTCAGTTTTCATCTTCCCATTAACTCTAACCCTGACTAATCAGGAGATACTAGCGGTTCCATACTTGGAACTTGGGACAGTTTAAATTTATTAAATTTACTAAAAAATTAAAACTTAAGGTGCTCTGCTCTATGGTTAATGCAAAGTGTACTTTCTGGTATTGAACCAGTGACAACTGAACTAATTGTCCATAGCATATCATGGCCAGATTTCAGCACAATTCAATATAAATTGCATTCTCTGTTCATGTAAGGCCAACATCCAGAAAAGAATGAAGTTCTGCAGTTACAGGGAGATACTAAAGAGGCAGGTAATGGTCACACAGGACAGCAATAACAGGAAAAGTACTGACACTGGGCTTAAGAAACAGAAGGACATAAAAGGAAGAGTAGAAAAAGCTTGTGTAATTTCTGTTAACTGTGTATCTGGTTCTGCTGGATATAAACACTGCCTGAATTCCAGGATCACAATATAGTGGGATAACGAGAGAAATTAAGCTTCATTAAAAAGAAAAAAAAAAAAAAAATCAAGCAAAGGTCTAGTAGCTATATGATAATTAAAACCAAATTTTAATTGCTAGTGTTACTTATTTTCCTGTCTGCTATTAAAAATAAGTTACTATCAACAGAAAGGAAATAAAACAAGTCTTGAAGTAGGCACACTGTTGTTTGCTGACTTCTTTGCGACGGTCCTAAGGCCCTCTTGCTCTGCTACTGCAACACAAAGAGCTAATTTACTAGAAAAACGTGAAAGGTCAAGAATCAGACAAGGAAAATGGATTGCTCTATACAATGACAGCTTATATGGCTTTACATGAGTAGCTTTACAGCAGTTAAAAAAACCTCTATGAAACCCTGGGGTACTTCAATCGAAGCACAGTTATTCCCAGCCAAGTCTGCAGTTTGTTCATAGAAAACTGTTTTCGGATTTCCAAGAGCAATCAGAACCAACTCAGAAGGGCAGCATCACAATACTACAGAGCACATGTAGGTGAAAAGTCACTCAAAAGACAACTTTGTCTTAAGATTCCCGGTAAACTTTCAGCTTAAATCTTTGATCAAAACTTATCCTGACAAGGATCCTACATGTGACTTCTCTTTGCTGCTTTGACATTCCTTCTGCAGATCTCCTCACCTCACCACCTCCCCCTTGCCCCACAAGTTCCACGAGTCCAAAGAACACCCCAATGCATCCGCGTGACCTCACCTTTCATTTTGACAGTGGGAGAATTGGGTCCAGCCGATTGCTTCCTCCATCCTCTCCAGTTTTGGCAAAGGCTTTCTGCCTCAGAGATGAAGGAACAAAGAGAGTCTTCCTCAAACCGATCAGAGTCTTCAAATGAAAACCTCTCCCCGTCCTCCCACTCTGCGAACATGAGTTCCATCACATCCGACAGGCGACGTGGGGGGAAAAGAAAGAAACAGCAGTGCTCACTTTTAACAGGTGAATGGACCTGAGGGCTCCTACAACGCTTTAAATTTCGATTTTGATTCGAGCCCCATTCTACAGTACCAGGAAAAAACAAAGCACTGGCTGAGGTGGGAGAAGCAGGAAATAACTACGGGGAAGCTCGTAAAAATCCCAGGGGGTGGGGGAAAAAAAAGTTCTTTAAAAAGTTAAAAAATGCTTATATCCACAAAATGTACTTGAGGCGGAGGGGGCTGGTGGGTCCGTGAGAGCTGCCTCCCGGCGGGACAGGTGCCCTGGGCACACCAAGGGTCCGAGGGCTCTCGGCGCTGCAGGGCGAGGGAAAGGGCTGCCTTCCTTCTCCGGGAGGTGTCTGTGCGCAGGGCCGGGCTCCCTGGGGTTGTGCTTGTCTCACTCCCGGCGCAGGAACCGGGGGCAGCGCCGGGAAACAACTTCCCTCCCTCTCCAGGGGCTTCAGAACGGCCCGGCGCGGCCGCAGCGCCCGCGGGGGGCGGCGCGACCTCCCG
>VYXB01002818.1:845457-893048 GCA_013397135.1 Pachyramphus minor
GGGGCGGGGGCAGCCTGTCGCCGCTGCGATGGCGGTGGCGCCGCGGTGTCTCTACGAGCCCATGGCCCGCGGGCCCCGCTGGACGCCCCCGAGCCCGGCGGTTCGCGGCCCCGACAGGTCCCGGCGCTGCCCGGCGCGGGCACCAAGATGGCTCCGCGCTTCCCAGCTTCACCTGCGACACCCCCCGCCAGCTGAGCGCCGCTTCCGCACCCGCGCTTCCGGCTTCCGCCGCGCGCCGCACGCCGGGAGGGACGGAGTGCGGGAATGCCCGGCCCCGGGATCCGGGGGCGCGCAGGGTGCGGGGCCGGGATCTGGCCACCGCTTCGCACCCAGCGGGCCGCTCGGAGAGGCTGCGATAAACCGCGCTGTGTCTGTACCTCCAGAGGCAGCGGAAAAGCGCGAGCGGTGCTGAAATGGGCTTGCCCCCGGAACGCACCGCAGATCAGTTGTGTGAGGTATAAATCACCCGGCTAGGATCATCTGATTGGGGAGGAAAGAAATATCTAAGTTCTCAGTAATGTTTTCTGTTAGAAGGGGAAAAAAAGCGGGAGAGAAGACCAAGGGAAGAAGACAAAGGAAATGAAGGGAAGGTGGCTCGAGTAAGTCCTGTTCAGAAATACCAGTCTAAGTGCAGGGGCCGCCTTGCCCAGGCTGAGAGAGCCCCTCGCTCTCCCAACAGGAGAAGGGAAGGAGGTGTCAGGGGAGCTGCAGGGCCTGAACAACTCCAAAATTCAAAAATAGTAACTCCTGTGCCAGTTCCAGGAGGAGCTGCACAGGTTAGGTAAGGTTTTCAGGTCCTACGCACTCGGAAGGCTATGGGGGTCATTTGTAATTTTTTTCCCTCTAATTCCGTTTTTTTGGAGATCTGGTTCTGTGCTGATGCCTGACTGGGTCTGTGCTGCCAAATGACCTGTTAGTTCACCACACTAGCAGCAATTCGAGAGACAGACACACCTGCCTGGTAATAGGAGTTCTGTCAGGTTACATCAACAGCACTCTGGGTCAAGGGCATTGCAGATAGTCCCTGCCACGTAGGAAAGCAAAGACACAAAGGTATCATAATGCTTCGTGGAGTGTTTCATGAAAGAAGGGTTTCACCTCTGTAAAAGTGTTTCCCTGGTGAGGAAAAAATATTAAGCAGATTGTAGGAATTTCAAAGAATAAAAAAATACAGCTGAAATTTTAGAGTGTATTTTGATGCGGGGAAAGGAGGCGGGGGGGGAAAAAAAAACAAAACCAAAAACCAAAATAAGCAACGCATTGCATCCAAGGAATGAAGAGGTAACTACAGGTGAGATTCAGCACCATGACGTAGATGTTATGGCACTTGAAATGACACAAATGGGCAGGGAAACGCGGTGATGCCGTAAGCCTAGTGCTGCTCACCCATGTCTTTTGACAGCAGTATGTGCAACACAGCACTGTAGGATTTTACCAAAATCCAATAGAGAATACCCATCACATCCAGAAAGGTCAGAGGAGAAGAAGAATATTAGAGCGATATACTAATGTGACATGCTTCAAATTGTAAGGGGGCTTCAGCACATTATGTTTGATTGCATTAAATTGTAACAAAACTTACTCCCATTCCTTCTTCTTACAGCTTTGGGATACCACAAGTTGTGGAGATTTTCAAAGAAATCTTGCTTTCACTTTCTCAAGCATCACGGGGCTGAAAGCTTGGGTGAGGTGATGGAAGTAACGAGACAAGCAAAGGAGAGTGAACATCTGCACTTTTATGCATTTCAAGACACTGTAAAAAAGTGTCTTCTGGCTTGTGCAGAGCAGGCTTCAGTGTGGTGTTCCCCTGGCCAACATGAGGGAGTGCAGATGTGATTACTCACTTCTCCTTGTCCTCAGGGCTATGGCTTGGAAAGGCACAGGAGTTCACAAGCACTCATCCATTTTTTTTCCAGCCAACTTATTGCATGAGACAGGCATGCATTTTCCCTCATGGATCTTCCAACAGGCAAGAACTACAGTTACTGCTGAAGAGACCATGAAAAATAGTATCTGACAATTTTAGCAGCATTCTGCTGGGAAGAAAGGAATTCAGTAAGAAATCCTGCAGAGAAGGAATTCAGTAAAAAATCCTGCAGAGATGACAAGGCGCCACTAAAATGGTTTCTCCCTTACAGGGATGTACCTTTTTTTTTTCCTTTCTTATTTCAGAGAAAGGAAATTGCTGTTCAGAATTTCTCTGCCTCCATAATAGACAGTTTTCAGAATGCAGCATTCCATATGAGACACACGTGAGTAGTCACGCATACCCTGAAGCACAGTTGCAACATTTACATTCATTTCCTGTCTTAAGCTCTCACTGGGGACTAAAAATCAAAGGTCTGCATTGCACCCCAGAAGCGTCTGCTTTCCATGGGTGAGTCATGAGCTACTCTTCAAGTTATATCCAGCGTGGTTTCATTCCTGAAAGACAAACACTTCCTTGCTGTGGCTTGAATCTAACACAGACTCAATAACAAAATACAGCACTCTAGAGGTTTTGGTGCAGTGGGACCCAGCTGTTCAGTTCCATTCTGACTCGACAAGGATTTCATTGTCTCTTTGCATGCAGTAATGCACTCAGAAATGACAAGGGAAGGCAGATTTTTAAAGCACACATATGGCTTTGTGTCTAAGTAATACGTTAGATGTTCAGAATAATAGTTTCTTGTGCTCTGGCACCGTGACACTATGGCAAACTGCAGTTAATTCTCATATTTTGAACCCCTGTTCCTCCTGAAAGGTCACTGCTTCATGATACACTAATCACTGTTAATAACAGATATGAAACAATCAACCAGCATTATTTCAAAACACTGGGCTTGTAAACAGGTGGAACAAATAGTGCTTTAGCACAAAAGAAGGGACAGCACACAGCTTATTGCCCCTTGCTCTGCTCCTAACCAGGCAAATGGCTCTGCAGGACGGACAGAGCTTTTCCAGACAGTGCATCCTAGGAAGCTGAAAGCAAAGCTGCCCTGAGGAATCACATGCTCTGGAAAACAAATTTCCTCCATTTGGATTGAGCATTTTCCAATCTTTGACTAATGCTTTCCATGGGAGACATGGAACTGATAGTGTCCAAGGTTCTGTCTTTGGAATCTTAGAGAATATGAATACATGCCTGATTAAAGCCTTATTCAAAAGGGAATTCACTGTTTGTGAGATAAGCAACTGGTACATACATGCATACATGGAAAATGGAGACAGTAAGGGAACATTTGTAACAGCTCTTATAATTATTGTTATAAAGACAACAATTGTAGCTGAGACTTCATTTATGAATGTAACTACTGCTCTTCAGAAAGCATAAGACAGCACTTACAAATAATATTGCCTGAAAGGATTCCTGAGCATATGTTGTCTGGCATCTTGTATTTCACAGATTACAAGTGTATTTTCCTCTTCCTTTCACACTAACCTGCAGTAGCATTTGTTTTCTTTTTCACACTTCCTTCTTTCTTCTGCCATTAGCAAAGCTGACAGTCTGGCAGGGTCTAATATGCACTATATGTTCACAGAAGCACCACGCTAAAGGGAACTGGAAAGAAATGTTCTCCATTTTGCAGAGGGGAAAGAAAACTACTGTTCCACTGCAAGACTTCTTTTTCTCAGTCAGTATCACATTTGGACATTTCCTCAGCTAAGGTGTAAAGATTGTAAAGCACTATAATATCTCCTTTGTCTAGAGCAGGTCAGATACATCATTTATGGAAACTCAGCAACTGCTAATTCAGCAGTTGCTAACTCAGTTTGTCTAGAGAGCATATTGCCCTAACTAGCAATGTTATACACTTGAAAGCTTCCTAAGTAATCTGAGAAGCCTCTTATGATGCAGGCATTAAGCAAAATACATTTTCAGTTTGCCAAAAAACAACCAAGGAAAATTGCCAAATATGACATTCCCTTTCTATCAATCTACAGTTTTAGAAATCAAAAATAGTAATTAAAAAAAAAAAGTGCAAGTGCTGCAGTAGCTGACTCTCAACATACATTTGCTGCAGAAGACAGGTTTCTGTATTTGCTGTTGAGGGTACAGTCAATTGGTAAGTAAAGGATCACTGTTAGGGAGATGTAGGAAGCCCATCCACTCATGGCAAGACCAATATACACTACCCTGCAATATATGCAAGCAGATCGTGGCTAACTGAAATAATGCTCAGCTGTATTTATATGCTTCTCACAGCTTCAGAAGCAGAAGGTTTCTCCTGTGCTATGGAACCTCCTCCTTCAGATGAAACTGGCCATAGCAGAATTTGCACTATAGCTGCTTCTCAGCACTAAAGTATTTTAAAACATAAATATTAGGTATATTACCACTTAAAAATAGGAATAAAAGATTGCTAAGAAAAAGTGATACTAAAATGCAAGAACAACAGTGTATACAACATTATGGACAGCAAAATAGTATGCATTCTCCAGAGCCTTTCCCCAGAAAAATAATCTAACCAGGGAGTTAGGGATGTGAGGGGTTTTGTTTTAAAAACTGAGTTAGTGTTACCTCCTGTCAGATCTCATTAGGAGATTGAATGGGAGAATTCAGTCATTGATTAAATTGTGAATCCAACATAAGGGTCTCTCTTACAAAAAGTGTGGTTGCTACAACTACACAGAATGCTCCATTTAAGAAAACACACCTTGAAAAGTTTTGTGCTCATGTGTGTGGGTAAGGGCCAGCACTTTTCCGGTTACACATGTTTAACTGGCCTCTTGTGTAAGAAAGAAGAGACGCTATGAAAAACATTATGCATGTCATGATGACTTAAAATTACCTGGGCTGCTACAGAGACTTCTCAGTCACTTTTCTGTTTCTGTAATAAATGAGGGAGAAAAGATTTTTTTTTCCCTAGAACTACTTAATTGAGCAAGTAGGATCTATTGCAGGGTGCTCTATGAAACAAATCAGTCAATCCTTAAAATTGTCTGAATTCTTATAGGTAAACAGTGTTCACCCATTTTACCTGCAGATCTGATATCCCTGATGTATTCAGGATGCAAGCTCTTTGAACAGGATCCTCCTCCTTTAGGAGACTTAGGGATTCCCAGATTAAATCAGCTGCTTCTATTGTCATCTCTCCTCTCTAGGCAGGTAACAAACCCTCAGCAGGTACTGACAGCTCACTGTTTAGTGCACTGCCTCAAAGGCTACCAGCTTTCTTAGGCAGATCTTCATTTTCAGCCCTGTCGTTTCAAAATGCTGTGATAAGGTGCTGTAAAACTTACCATCCAAAACTTAAATGCATTTCCCAAGGTAATTTCCCATGTCTTCTTGGGGGAAGAAAAGTAAATTTATGTAATTCTGTCATCACATGTAGTTTTGAATCTAGCAACCCATACATATTTAGGATGGTTAAATATAATAGTAGCAGGAATTTAGTGAGAAGTGGCATGCTCTTCAGGTATTTTGTGTGTGCACACTCCCGACTCATGTAAACAAGCATCTGATTCAAGCAGTGCATCACCGCTAAGTGTCAACCACAAAGTTGCATCAGTTTAACCAAACTGTTAAACCCATGTAACTGTGAAGACAAGCCTTGCAGGACAATAAAGATTTCTCAAGTCTTAATCAACAGCTGTGGCTTAAATATGTGGGGAATTAAAAGGGTTCCTGCTGAGACCTCAGTAGAGTTGTGCTGAATTACAGAATCTGCCTCTTAGTCTTGCTAGAGACAACGAAATCGTAAACCTGAGGCAAAGGAGTTTTCCTCCAGTATGTTTGGTTACTGGTTCTAAAAAACCACAGTGTTCAGTGGTCTGAATAGTACACTTGTGACCTCATAAACAGGTCTTCATCCCACAACTGGAGGTTGTAATCCTACTTTATCTCCAGCAAGCCTGTATCTGCGAGTGAGGAGGGGGGAAAAGAGTAAGGAATTAACCTTTAGAAGCACATTTTCTTCTTTGTATACAGTTCAGTTTTAAGCAGAGCAGATTAGATAAATTGCGAAGAACAGGGTTTTGTTGTTATTTGAAGTGGTTTTGTTCTGTTTCCAAGAAGAAAGTAACAGAGAAGTATAAACTTTTAAAGTGGTTTCAGCTGAGCTGTCCATTTACAGTGTCACGCTAAATCTCCCCCACACTACCTGTCTTCACAGTGACAAGAGCCCACTGTCCAGGTCAGCATGTAGGCAAACAGGACAGCACAGCACTGCATGACCTCTTCTCATGGAAACCTTTGACACGCACCTGCTGCTGGCTCCTGAGCCCCAGGGCTGGCAGAGGCTGGGAATTAAACCATGCTCAGCGAACACCTCCCAATAGGATTAATTTGCTGAAGTTTTAATTCCTGCCGCTTGTTTCTTCTGTTGGGTAGCAACTGAACCTGACTCCAGCACTGAGTTCCATCTGGTCCCAGCTCAGCCCCTGGAGGTGCAGATGTCCTGATGTCTGCAATGAAGGCCGCTGCAAATATAAAGGGATAGGAGGAACAAGGCCTCTTACTTAGCTGGTATCAGAAGCCACACAGCTTCACAGCTTTCTTTTGGTAAAGCTGATCCAAGGCAATTGTTTCTTCCTTTCAAGTAACAGGCCAATTTTTAAAATCTGCAAAGAGTAGGGTATCTTTTCTTTCTGGGCAAATGGGTTTCACCAATTTGTTTGAATTTGTCTGTCCTATGCCTGTCCTCCATCAGCACACCTTAATTCCAAGGTTTTTTCTAAACATACATGATCCCAGCTGGATCATCCACATACTTAAAGATCTATTTTGCTGGCTCTACTTCCTCTTTTCACTTTTGCAATGTGAACAGAATTCCATAGAAACCTCCTACCAATGCTAGGTACCCCCACTAGACAGGCCAGTTTAAGAGTGGCACAGGACCCAGCCCAGCAACCCAAGGCAGTTTGAGCAGTATCCTGTCTTCCTCCATTCGAAAGAGGAAATTGTACCCAAGTGAGAATTTTTTAATGTCAGCAGTGATACCTGAATGCCCTCTTTCCTGTCTCCCAATGAATATGGTAGCTATCCTAGTACAGTAAATAATGAAGTAAAGCCCAGTTTTCTCCTGATCCATAGTTCAGTTTCAAAATCCAAAGCTATCCTACAGCTGGCAATCTGAAACAAGTAAGTTCATGCCAAACACTCCTCCCAAGCCTTTTCACCACATGAAGGCAGCAGTCAAGTGCTTTAATACAAAACAACATCTGTCAGATCTGTAACCTTAACCACAGCTCAGCTTCAAGGTTATTTCTTTCCCTTGCAGTGACTACACAAAAGCGCTGCAGAACCAATGTGATGAACCAGTGCCCACCGACACGTGGAAGGCCAACTAAAATGCCTGCACTCTGCTTCCCAGTTTTGCACAAACAAGAGAGGGAATGTAGGTGGGTTAGAAAACCCCAAAGGCAGAAATGAAGCAAGGAAAGTGTTAACCACGAGCAGTTCTATCTCCAGTGAATGCATGTCAGTTCCCAACAGCAGGCTGGAGTCAGTACACACAAAAAGTCACACACTATAATACTTGGAGTTTGCAGACATCATCTACATCAAGCCCCAGTTTAACCCTAATAACTTGGGAAGGTCAGGGCAGACCTTGCAAGGAGTTGGCCTATGTTTCAAACAAGCCTTTTTGTACAGAAATTCAGGTTTCAGCAGTGGGGTGGTGGGTATAGAGTACAGTGTTCAAGAACAGTGTTCTTGAACCGATGGCTTATTCAAACTGCACTTCCCTTCTCCCATTTCCACTTTCCCAGAGGCTGGCTTTGGCTTTTAGAGTGGTGACACCTGAATCCTAGACTGAAAGGAGAATAAGCCATACTGAACAAGTTTGTATGGAAAGATCACCTATAACAACAATTTAGCTGATATATTAAAGTCAGTTAAGTGCAACGCGTTGACCTGCTCCTTACCTGTTCAAATGTGGCCTGTGAAGAACTGTTGCATTTCATTGTAGTGGCAGCTAACTTGATGCTGACTTTGCAACATGCTTTAGCATGTTGAAGCTTCTCTAAAAATAACATTAATAGAGAAATTTAATTAGTTTAATTCAGTACTGAAAAAAATCCTAAAAGCTGCCCTTGGAACAGATTCCTTTATTAAAAATAAGACGGAGCCCCACACAGTCACGGTATAATCCATTTATTAGCATACCTTGTGAGCCATTGGTGTTGATCCAAGGGACATGACAGTTTTGGCACTTGACTGATTTCAGAGGTACTCAGCCCCTGGTCAGTAGAAAGGGATTTTAATAGGACTGAGTGGGCTATTACACAAATTAGTTTTTCTTCTCGATGTGGGAAATTAAATATTTTCCCAAACAAGTAAAAATACAGCCCAGGAGACATGCACTGGTACAGGTCACAGTGCCTCATTCTACAAGGAGGAGCTGGTTACCACCTGAGGTGATTCTGGTCCCTTCATCTGCAAGGAACTCCCAGCAAGTCTATATGGATAGTGTTAAATACTACAGTGCAGTTCACCTCTCAAAAGCTTTCATCTGATTGTGAATATACACATAAAAATCTGTCTTCAAGTGGTTGATGGATCAACTTCGGGATATTGGCTTCAGAAAAAAAAGGAAGACGGACAAAAGGCAAAACTACCTCTATTACCCCTGAGACAGCAAATATCCACGTTCCTGGTTCCTCACCAATGCCTCCACTAATGCCTTTGAAAAACTCATCTGTTATTCTCCACTACGAGTGTACATGGATTACAAGGGTAATCAACGTCTTGTCCAGCTTAATAAACAGCTGCCTGATTAATTACTGCATAGAACATAATAAAAACATAATAGAAATCATCAGAACAGTGTTCAGCCACCGGAAAGGTATAAATCTTTAATCCAGCTTCTGCTAGCCAAAGCATGGATGGTCACCAGTGCAGGCATTGCAGGTCAGGAAGACACCAGCACTGGGTTAGCCTTTGGAGCACTGGGGTTTTCCCTCAAAGAGGGATAACCTGGAGCACTAATAGCTGCTCCTTAGGCCCTTACCACAACCACATTTCTCCTCCTGCCAATGCTCCTAGCCAGTCATAATGATGTTCCCTTTCTCATGTAACCAGCATGTGCCACACTGCTATGGGAAACTGTCTCGCAGCATCCACATGGCACAGTGCAGCCACCAGCAACACTGACTGAGCTCTCAGGGAAATAGTGTATCTGCATTAGCCTCATCCAACAGAGTAATGCTGCAAAGGTGGACTGTAGCAGCCATACAGTGTGTCAGCCAAGGCAAAGCTCTACAGGTGCTCCCTGCCCAGAGGTTCCCAGACATACCTACAGCAATTGCTGTGAGCTCAGTGCAACTGCTGCACCTGCCTGAGACACAGGGAGAACTAATCTCAGTGGGTTTTCATCCCCTTGTAGCAAGGCTACCACCAAGACCATGCTAGCAAGTTTAGGGCTGGCTCCAGCATACAGACATACAGCACTGAAACCACTTACATCATTGCCTACTATAGAAAATTGCACTCAAATAATCAGCAGGTGACACAGCCTCCCCTGGCAAACTGCATTTAGTTCTGGTTACCAAAGTTTAAAGATCCAGCAGAAAGAGAAAACGCAGAAAGAGAGTTCAGCATGTTATGAGACACCTAGACAGTTTGGGTTGGAGACAGAGAAGTCACAGTCTGAGAAAAAGAACTATCTCTAGCGTAATGAGCAACAGAGAATATAAACCCAGGCTCCTTAGTTTGTCTCATGGCTGAGAACACAAGGACAAATGGGATTCAATAAAAACAAAAGGCAATTAATTCAGGAACCATAAGAAGAAAATATGTGCTATGGAGAATAAAATGGCATTGGTTTTCATTGCCAGAAAATACTGAGAGCTTAGTTGGATTAAATACAAAATTAAAAATTTAAACATTTATATGAAACATGAAGGCTGGTTACATTAAACAGTTTTTTTAAAGTTAGGGATGTAAGCTCTTATACTTAGAAAAAAAAGGAATTACAAAAGGGTAGTGCATAGTGTTTTAACAACACCTAGAGGACCAAGTACTTGTACTTCCATTTTTAATAATAATATTAATAGTAATGCAAGTAATTAATTTAAATGGGTCAAGAACAAAATTCTCCAAAAGGAAAGATTGTTAAAACTTGTTCAGTACAAACTCACATGTACTATATTTTGGAACATCTGCTGCTGGCCAACATTACAAAATACATTTCTATGGTGGCCAAGTGCTACTCATCCAGTCAGGCACTTCCAGTAAGCCTCAGTGGCACACCACAGGAGTTTTGTTTGGACCGCAGTCCCAGGTTAAACAGCAAGGAGCAATAGGGGTGCTCTGAAAGAGGCCAGAACAATGAAGCAGAGTATTGTCAGGCTCATCTACAGCACCAGTAGGGTCTAAAAGCAGTGGAAGAAGATTGGATACTTCCTTCTCTCCTCCTGGCTCACGAGGACTCAGGGTATATTAATTACAAGGATTCTCAAAGCTTTTGTGGTGACAAGATCTAGGAGAAAGAAATATTTTAAACCAGAACATGGGAATTTCAGAAGAAAATGCAAGGCCTGTGTCTCACTTGTCTTACATGGTAATTTATTATAACTCCTGAGTGGCCATCTGCTAAGTAGGCTTAGGGAAATAACCTAACAGTTTCAGTCCTTTGGGTGTTTCTACACCTGTTGGGGTCATGGGTATAAACTGAAAGGTCAAACCAAGTTAAACTACAGATGTGACAGCACCCAAAGCACAGAAATTCCATTTGAGCTGATGCAGCATGCTGGCTCAGGGGAGGCTGAAAGTAAAAGCCAAATCCCTCCACATTTCCCAGACAGGTACTGTTGCTGCCAGTGTAGAACTTGGCATTTAATCCCCTACAAGACCAGAGGGCTGTGACATAATTGCCCTCAGTCCTCCTGCCAGGAGGACATGAGTCCTCCTGCCTCAGTCCTGCCTCTCCTGTGAGATAAGGAGCAGTCTGCAGCTTGCATCTTAGAGACTCTCTGCTGGCAGCCATAGGACAACACAGCCAGCATGGAGCCAGGCACAGCACTGCCAAGGGATCAAGCCTGGTACTTCAGACAGGGTTACCAGCACAAGCTGCACTGAAAACACTCTGCAGCTCGAGAAGAGGCACAAACAGATCAGGTTTGTCTCCAAGGCCAGTTTGCAAGGGTTCTGACATTGCATGTTTTAAAGATTTCTACAATTCTTAGTTAAAACAAAGTTTCCAAGCAGGATCTTTAAACAGTCCATTCCAACAGTGGTAACCCTACTTTCCTATAACCCCTAGAGAGGGTAAATGGAACTGTTTAGTTTAGCATTCTCACACAAAAATCAGCCACCTAGTCAGGTCAGTTATTTTACAGGAGAAAAATTAAAGCTTTAGTCAATCACTACTTATTGAATCCAAGGTGATTTCTAGAACTCTGTCACCACATGCCCTGTCACACAACATCGCTAATCCACAGGCTGTGCTCTGCCCTCTGTTCTTGCCTTTGTAATGCCTAGATACTGAACACCTCAGTGCCTTGACTGCAGACCTTCCAGGCAGCAGGTCAGTGCGAGACCCAGTCATTGCCTAGCCTATAGTGCATGAGCAAACCCCAAACATGCATATCTGGCACAAGTTCCACGTGTCCCATCTTGTATTATTACTCCATGTTCAGGTCTTTTGTTACACATCAAAACTTTCTGCTCCTGAGCAGACCTGTCTTCTCTCTGGCTTATCTATACACAGTGAGAAGACAGTGTGCATTGCACAGCTGTTAATGCACTTGGCCCTTCTGTCTAGTTTTATATTTTTTTACCTATTCAAGAATAATAAATTAACTTTAAAAACTGCTTAAGGCATAAGAGGGAACTCCGTTCATTTGTTTGGATGAGATGGAAGGAAGAAATTGAAGTATTCAATAATCCCTGCTTTCTCTCAGCATTATTTCTGTTCAGGCTGAAAACTACAGCTTGATGGTAGTGCTTGCACACCCTCGAGTTAAGCCAGTTTACTCCCACTGAGAGGAATGAAGAGAGAAAGAGCGCAAAGAAGAGGAAAAAAAAGAAAGAATAGCCCAGAGGTTTCAAGAATAGGACACACTTCAGGAAAGCAGAAAGCTGCTTTGCAGCACACGTACTGTTTTGAACAAGGAGTGAGTAATTTGCTTGAGGTGTATCTACACCCCAGGAGTAATTCCAGGTTTCATGGGAGAACTGTGAACACAGAGATATTAAAGACTAACAGCACAAGTAAAGGGCAGCTAACAACTGTGGTGAATAAGCTACCAAGAGGAAGTCCCCACAGTGCTGTTAAATCACGATTCAACACCTGAATGTTTGAGATTAACATTACATTTGGATTTAAAGAAAAATGACATGTCTATTCAGCCGCTCGAGGTCATATTTTTAAGTTCTTCACAGTAATCATAAGGGCAAGAAAGCTACTGTCTCTTAAAAATGAAGATTTACTCCCACACCAACAACTAGGAGATGCTACTTTAAGGAAGCAAGAAAATAAACACACACAAAGAACCACTATAGTGAGAAAGCAGCAATAAAACCACAGCATCTGGCAGCTAGAAATGTGTGACAGAGGATTACAGCAGAAAGGACAAGCATCTCTTAGCAGGGGTAGACACTTGAAAGGGATCATATGGAAGCAGGCATACTATTCAGAAGAGAAAAGGTTCCCCCTAGAGATATAACAAGGAAGAAAAAAAGCCCAGCTCAGCTCAAGTCATTCTGATTCCTAGAATTGAAGAGAGCTGTTATGAAAAATTATCTGAAGATTTTCACTATGCATCTGGTGCCATCTTCCAAGCATCTCACCTCTCCTTGCAGCATTTTTCAACTGTCCAAACATACAAACAGGAATAGATTTTCAGCAGCAGGTATCTCTCTGCTTCTACCATTTCTGTGTGCCAGGGCAAAGGAACAAGTGTGACTGCATTACAGGACTCAGATACTTATCATTGTTACCAGTGTGTACCTGCTTTCACTGCTTACAGATTACAGACTAAAGTGAAATCAAAGACTTTAAAGCATCAGTCATAACTGATTTTTTTCCAGTTCTACATTAATGTCCTTTGCCAGTGTCCGATGACAAAATAAATCTCCATCAGTCACAGACCAGAAGCCACAGCCTTCTGCTGCTGCAGGGCAAAAGGACCATATGCTGAAGTTCCCAGAGCCCAGTCATTTTCATTTTAGCTTGGTCACTCTCTTGATCCAGGGTACAAATTTGCTGACCTTTGTGTACACACCGGGTGAATCCTTCCGACCACAGCCATACCCCCAAGAAGTGATGCCCAAAATGATCCAGCGCCCATTCGACCTTTGACACATGAGTGGCCCTCCACTGTCCCCTTGACAGCTGTCCACCCGTTTGTCTTCAGAGAGGTTCCCAGCACAAATCATGCGGTTAGTGAACTTCTGCCCGTAGCGGACCTCACAGTCTTGCCGTGGGAGAAGAGGCACCACTCCCTGCAGCAGGGTTCTTGAATAGGACTTCCCTGGAACAGAACAGACCAGCCAGACTGATTCATGTGCAGACTACAGCAGCGACCTGGAGTAACGGTGCTCCCTACAAAAACAGACACTTGCACACTTCATGTCAATTCTGCAGCACAGAAATAGGCTGAGTTCAGCCTCTCTGAACTGCCAGAACTACAGAAAACAGTGATGCCAAGCCAGACCACAAAAAAAGAGCTGTAAGATCAAAGATATGGGGAAGAGGTTTGGAGAAAAAGGTTAGGTCAAAGGATGAGTCTTACTCCTGGTTCTGCCAACAAGTAACTTGAACCTTATTCAATTTATTTCACCTCTCAGAACCTCCACTTCCTCCTCAGTAAAACAAGGACAGTGTTTTCTCAAGTGAATAAATGCAGTAATAACTGTTAAGTGCTCAATCCTCAGAGAAGTTTTAGAAGATGTTTCAGAGGCATTCAAATATTCAAATATTATTCAAAGGGAGCTCACTTCATCTTTGGCCAGATTTGTCTCTATTTGATCAAATCTCTTTATTACCCCAAGGTTGCTAAGAACATAAGGCTCATGTGCTATATTAGAGCATGACCTTTCTGTGCTCAAGGTTTACGTAAGTTCACAAGGTAGTAGGTAACTGCTCCTCTCACTTGGAAAGCTGGGTGTTGTGTGTGGGAGGGATTCTAGGCACTAAGCCCCAGCACAGCTTAAGTTAGTTACATGGCTAAGTTGCTCCCTGATCCTTGCCAGATGTCCCAAAGTGACATGTGCAACTGGCACAACTGGCTCCAAAGGCAAATGTGTACTTGCAGTTAAACAGTTGGGGTAATAGCTAGAGAAAGAGCTGTTAAGGATGGGCAAGTCCAAAATCAACAGACAAGCTCCTGGGGCTTTTGACAGCAAGTCTTGATAAACATATGGCTTTGCTCCAGTCACAGCAGCTCCAGAAAGGCCTCCCAGCTCTCTTTTACCTAGAAAGCTTCACAGCAATGTGCTCAGTGGACAGGTACAAGCTGTTTTGAATCCAGCACAGAAACCAGCTCATCTGTCCCTGCAGCAATATTGAGGGAGATTGAGTCTGAGAGAGGTTCCTTCCACCTCACTTCCAAGCCCCCACTTCACTACTACAGTATCACGAAGAAGGCAGGAGATCATGGAAACATGAGGGCTTCCCACAGGCTTGGTATAGCAGCTCTGCACAGGCTGCTCTGTGGCTTCCTAAGGGGTCTGCTGTAGACAAAAACATGTGCAGAAATGGGAAGAAAGAGAGGACTGTGGCCAGATGGCAGCACTGGTCTCTGCCACAGCTTCAGAGTGATGCTATGGAAACCAAAGCTTCCACCATGAGCAGACTCAAGAAGCCTCAAAATCAGAAGACAACACAATGGCACAAAAACCACCTCACCTCCCAAATCCTAAACACCACACACTGGCACAGACAATGGAAGCAGTGAGAACACAGCCTGGAGCAGACATAAATTAATGGCCCATATAGGCTTCTGAACCCAGACTCCTCCCCCTTTCTTGCCCCTCAAAGCACCACCACTCACCTGTGTCTCCCCAGCCGGAGATGATGCAGGCTTGCCTGTTGATGTCAGACCTCTCTTTCCTGTTGGGCAAGCAGACAGGCAGAACATGGCGATTGAAGGAGAGACAGTGCCCTTCTCTGCCCCGCACCCGGACCAGGGCTATGTCATTGTCATTGCTGCCAGCCCAGTAGTTCCTATGCAGGACAATCCGCTCCACAGGCAGCTCCCTCTCAAACTCATCCTTCACGCCGGTGTGGTAATCACCCACCCGCAGCAGGTAGCGCCGCACATCGACACCAAACCTGGAGAAAAAGAGACTCAGGATCCCCTACTAAGAGGGAAGCAGACTCACACAAGTCTCAGTTGCTGTGAGACTGAACCACCTCCTCACACCACACTGATAAATCAGTGCCAGCTGCAGGACTGTGGTACCTCTTTAGCAGATCTGATTATGCCAGCTGTTGCAGTCAATGTGTGTCCCAAATCACCATCTACCATGCACATGACTTTTTTTCCTATTAAGATGGCTATAATAGTTGCAACAGGCTTGTGAACTATCTGTTCACAGTTCTTTAAAGCATTTAAGAATGGCAAAATGCTGGTTCCCTTTAATTTGTAAAGCCTCAAAGCTAAAAGGCCAGGTGTAAGCAGTGAAGGATAAAGCAAGTCAATGTTGAGTCACCCCCATAAGTACTCCAAGATCACACAGATCATAACCTGAAGGTCTTGGTTTAGAAATTCTGTTCATGTAGTTCCACTGGGCTGGGAGGACAAACTCATATGAGGTTATCTTGTTCATCACTGAGTATCCCTCAGGGCTTCCCACTCCCAAACACACCTTTTGAAGCAGTGGGCTGCAGTCACCACCCAGCAGCTGCTGATCAGTGTTGCTCCACACAGCAGACGAGTATCTCGACGAAAACCCTTCAGCCGTAGTGAGGCCTGCCATGGCCAACCACCTCTGAAGCAGAAACAGAGAAATAAGAGATGTCACACACATGGGAGCCATTTTCCTTTCTTCCCATCCACAGCCCCATCTGGGTTCAGCTGGTGTGCATTCTTCCCTGGATAAGCCCACTGGTTCAAATCAAGTTTAAAAATCACTAGTGAAAATGCATTAATATACTCAACATTTGGTGGGCTATTTCCAGAGCCTGAAACAAAGCCAGAATCAGCCTGGTTCTCCCAACAATTACAGGGTAGTACCTGAGAGACTTGTTTCCACCTATGATCCTTTTCTTGCGACGGTGGAGAAGGCGCATCCCACACACACCAGACTCTGGACCTGCACAGTGAAGTTAGAGCAGTTGTGTAGGGACCTTCAGCTTAAGTATCAGCATTGCTGTCACAGAGCCAAATACCATTCACCTTCCCTGAGGGCATTAATCCTCAAGATAATCGACTGCACTGTGTTGTGCATATGGAATTCATAGAAGGTTTGGTCCCATAGGTCTCCTCAGTTTCAGTGGAGGTGCTTACCTTCAGTCTCTATAGTCGTATGCCCGGAATGGGACCTATACCTATATATATATATACCCAGTACTCTAAACACCGAAGCTTGCTCAGGGTTGCAGGGTTCTAAGGAAGGGTGGGGAAGTTCTGCAGGCTCAAAGGCCTGCCATGGGTAGAGCTCCTCAGACTAGTCTGGAGCACCCCATGCTCCTAAGAAGGGACAACAAAAACAAGGAAAAAGTAAGAGATGCAGGACAGGACATGCTTATTTTGTAGGTGCAGTTTCAGCCAAAGACAAGAACGATGGGGAAAAACCATAAAAACATGCAGAGATCCTACAACTGGAGCACCAAGTTCTTGCATAGAAGAAATGGGCATGTCACCTGTTCTTCTGATATCTTGGACCTTCTCTTCCACATAGTCACAGATCACACCAGCATCCTCACTGTGCCAGCAGCTGTGAATCCTGGTGTCAGACCTGGCACACTGCCCCAGAGTGTGCTCTGTGCCACTGCATTCTACATTGTCCAGATGGATGGGCCCATGGCCTTCGCCAAAATAAGCCATTGCTCTGGCTTTTGCTGTACCACTGCAATTAGAGAGAGGGTGGTTAATCCGCAGTAAGCAGGAAGCAAGTGAACCTGATGCACCAGCACATTTTAAGAGGAATAATATTTATGTGTCGCTGCACACACAGACAGTAGTACAGTGAAAGCAGGACCCTAATCCCTCAAGCATACGCCAAAACTAAGAAAGTAAGAGCTGAGAAACAAGTCCAGAAAGAAGTGCTCCCCCTGAGAGCTATTTCTATCTGTAGGATGCATGTACCACAGCTCTTACCTGAATCCCAGTTGCCTGCAAACCACTGTGGCATCTCTGTCTGTCCAGTCATCATCACAGACACTGCCCCACTGCCCATTCAGTAACACCTCAACCCGTCCCTCCTTGGTGCTTTCTCCATCCACCAGCCGTACAGGAGGTCCTGAAGGAAAAAACAATTGGGTTGCTGCAAGCAAAACCACCAGAAGTGTCAGGTGTCCAAAACTTGGGTTCTACAGAAAAAGATGAATCCCAGACATCAGTAAGCTTTAAACAAAAAGGGGGGAAAAAAAGGAAAAAGAATAAAGAAGTATATCTATATGAAGACATTTTACCTCTGTGCTGAATCAGAAGACTACATACATAATAATTTATTTAATACATAGTGGAAATCATCAGTGGATCATATTCTGAAAGCTGAGTAAAGAGGAGAACAAGAACAGAAGGAAAGTTATTAACTCCTGAGCCAAGAGTAGACAAGCTTAAACATGCCTGGGAAAGAAATCTGCTAAATCATAAAACTATTACAGTACTCTAAGCAAGAGAAGAGTTCTACATCCAGGAAAAACAAAAATGTTGGATGCCAACTATTTCAATAAAAAATACCTGCAAACTGGAAAGTCTCTCTTAGTAAAGAAAAGGTAGAGTATCAGGCATTATATAAATGAGGACGTTATGCTAACTTGAAATACCCTCATAATTTGAACTAAAAGTGTGCCATCCACACAAGGAAGTGCAAATTTTCACAACAACAGCCCCTTGCATCTGAAGTCCTCTTGTCTTGGCAAGGTGTGACACTAATGTAACTACATCAGTTTCCTAAAAGGTCTAGTTATAGGGGCCCCTTGAGCAAGGGGTCCCTGCACACAAAAGCATCCACTGTCCCTCAGCCCCTCAGGTTTGTTTCATAGGCTACCAACACAACTCTCTCCAGTTTCCATTTAGCTGCTGGTCTGGCTGTAGGTCTGGTGGAGCCACAGCTCTGTGGCTCTGCCCAAAGACAGTCAGAGCTCATTCCTCCTCAAAAAGCAGACCCCTTGTTGAAACATCACAGTGAAAACTCCCACATCTGCCAGAGCCTCCAAGGGAACAGACACTTTCCCACCATCCAGGGCAAGAGCAAGGTGAGTTACCCAGGCTGCTGTCCATGACTGTGTTGCTTTCTGGGGAACAGCGGACTCCCAGATCTTCGGCATGTGAGCAGTCATGCTGCCCCCAGTTGCTATGGGGACAGTCCAGGAGGGACAGCTCTGTCCCCACACATGCCACATCATCCAGTAAGATAAAGCCTTGGCCAGCAGCATAGTCCCCTTCAGAGGCCAGGGCAGCAGGACCACTACAGGAAGAAAATAGAATATAACACAAGATTCATTAAAACTCTAAATGCCACAGAGGGACCAAGCTCAGACCCAAACAGAAACTCCCCTGCAGAGCTTAGCTGTGATATTGGAGCTTCCTGACCTGAACCCCTCAGTGACACACAGATGGCAACCAAGCACCTTCACCTCTCACCAGCTTCAGTTTGCAGGGAGGCCTGCTCAGATCAGTCCATCTTCTAATGTCTGATCAAAGGCACAGTCATAGTAGTAGAGAGGGCCAGCAGAGGCTGCTTTGCAGATATGACAGTATGTATATAGATTTGGGGAGGGGCTAGCAGAGTACACATCAAAAGTATCAATATTTCAATAATTCTACTTCTGTTTGTAGGAACCGGACATCTGCAACTGAAATGCAGAAAGCCATAAACTTTTAAGAGATGACAAACACAGTATGCAGCTGAACTCAAAGGGAAGAATTTAATCTTTTTCCAGTCTATAAAGTTGAAATTTTACAAGGAGACCCTAACCATATTAAAAAATTGACAAACCCTCACTTTACTGGCTCCAAGACTACAGGAAGATACTAGATCTTCCCAAAACTCATATCCGAAGGGACAACAGTGCTGCAGTGGGCTGAAAGAAAATCCCTATTACTACTCTTTTTTTGCTAAGATGATCTTTGTTCAGTTACTGAACCAGGTGATACATTTAGCTGATGGAGCAGATGGGTGATATTGTTTCACTGATAGAGCAAGGCGGGTGGCAGTGCTGAGCTGATACACCTGCAAATTTAAGGAGTGTTAAAGAGAACTTTCTGACTTTGCTGAGGCGTACATTAGCAAGTATCAAGCCTGTTATCTGCTTTCAAAACAGGCTGAGGTGAGAGATAATAAATTTTTTTTTTTCCCCTTGGAAAAGATGCAACTACCTATTGGTCTTTCCTGAATTAAGCTGTATAATAGTAATAAAACTTCTAGTAAAGACAGCATTGAAGGATTAAGGTCCAGCCTATCCCAATGAAGGGTGATGGAATTTAATCCTTGAAATTAGGAAGCACAGACACTACACACGCTCTCAGTCCTACCTGAAGCCCAGCTGCCTGCAGACCACCTGAGCACCGAGGTCTGTCCAGCCATCATCACATACTGTGCCCCAGTCTCCATTGTAATAAACTTCTACCCTGCCTTCGCTGGGGCTGTGGCCACCAGCCAGCCTGACAGTGCCCTCTGCAAGGGGGAGAGAGGGAAAAGTCAGCACTCTGCAGGGGGGGAAAGAAACAGCCTGTGCACCATTGCTAAGTCTCTATGCAGCTCATGAGTGAAAGAAACCAGAGACACAGATATCTTTGGGTACTCAAAAAACAAATGTTCACTGTTCATAAACATGCATGTCTGTCAGGGGAGGGATCCACCTCAGCTTTTCCATACCAATTGAACAAAATAATGGGAACACCTCAAAGTCTGCCTTTGGTTTATTTCCATTTGCTGCTGATCTCTGCCTCTGCATCTGGCAGCCCTTGTGGGAGCCATACATAGAAGCTCTGCAGAACCCTGAACCAGGGGGCTACCTGCTGAGCCAGCCCTGTAATATGGGGGTGCAACCGACCACATCTGACTGACAGAGCTGTAGATCTGTACCTGTGAAAGGGTCACAGGAGACCCCAGCGTCTTCAATGTGGTCACAGTTTTGCTGTCCCCAGTCACTCTTCTTGCACTGGTCAAGTGAGAGTTCATTGCCTGAGCACTGCACTTCATCCAGCAGGATTGGGCCAGATCCCTGCCCATAGTGAGCCCATGACAAGGCTTTTGGGGTCCCACTGTAAACATTACAGACACACATGCTCAGTAAGGAAGGTCACAGTCTTGTGTCCTCAGATTCTGCCTTGCACAGGGACTCTCCTATGCTAGGTCACTGTCCTCCCATAGACCACCCGCGTTTCTGACCCAGTGGAGTTGCCATCTGTTAACCGAAATGTGTTATTGGAAAGTTTGTAACAAGCCCTTCCAATAAATAACAAAAACGTGCCTGCAGCATGAACAGTTCAGACACAGGGGTAGTTCTGACGAAAATGATGTAACATTAGTCTCAGTTACAATCTCAGTAACAGGTGAAACTCCCAAAGTTTGAGAGGTCTCAAACTTGAATCATCTATTTTAAATCATCCTGTACCAATGTGATTTTCAAGAATGCTCAGGATACAACAACTCCCAAGCACAGAGTGGCACACAGGAGAATGAAGTGGTCTCTCTTGCTTTCCCGTCTGAAGAGGATAAGGGCAGTCAGTGAAACTGGAGGTGTTTAAACCTAAACAAGTAAGCAACTGCAGTCCACATAATGGAAATCACTATGACAAGTTATCACTGAGGTCAACAAGATTTGCATTAGGAAATGTCTTCAAAAATAATGAATGGGGTCAACACAAACAATCCTTAGACAGTGATGCACCAACTTTTTTTTTCACAGTATAAATCCATAAAACTGACAGGAATGAAGTATAAAATCCCTTTATAGGATGATCAGAATTATCTTCCCTAGAGTTTCTCTATATCTCCAATAGAAAGGGTTGGTCACATAATGCAGGGACATGTTCTCATGTTCTTCATTGTGCTTACTTCTGTTGCTATTCCATGACATACAGCAAGGAAATTACCTGAGTCCCAGCTGTCTGCAGACTACTTCAGCATCCCGGTCATCCCACTGGTCGTCACAGATGGTGCCCCACTTGCCATCGTGGTAAACCTCCACTCGCCCTTCAAAGCTCTCCTTCCCCCCGACAATACGCAGTGGGGCACCTACACCTGTGCTTCAAGAAAGGGAAAGAGAGCACAACAGAACAAGACAGAGACAACACACATCCAGCAGTTCAGGGTGTAGAACCATTCACCATCCAGAGGAGCTCTTGGGATGCTCTCTTACCACATCCTCCCCCGTAGACCCCCTATAAGCTCCTGTGATTGCAGCCCACAGTATGGGGTACTGCTGGTCCAGGGATGGCTTTAACAGGCTGCTGTGGTGACTGCGGGTTTGCTGCCTGCAGACAAAAACCTGGCTCGATAAAAAGGGGATGTGGTCATACACAACAATCATCTCTCAGTGACTGTAAACATATACCCATTCTGAGTATTTGGTATTGGGAAGGGATAGATAGTTTTCCACTGGAGGAAAACCACCTACACAGGTGAAAGAAGAACATTCTCCAACTATTTTCTCTCCACAGCTTCATGACCTTAGATTTTACATCTTATTAGCAACACTGATGGAAGAACCAGGGAGCAAACCTCCCCAGGATATTTACCTTCTGGAGGAACACAAGTTACCATGGCACTCCCCTGCTTACAAGTTCCTGACACAGCTTCCCGATATCCACACTGCAGCAGGGCTTTCTCATCCCCATGGCAGTTTGCTGACTGCAGGTGCAGGGGAACAGGCCATGGTCCAGGATGACTCTTCTTCCCAGCTGTGCCAATCTCACTGGTACAGAGAATGCAACAGAGCAATGAAATGCTGTAGCACAGCTTGACTTCCAAATTCCCTCAGTGTTCTGACTCTCCAGTCTAGTTGTGACATTTCACTTCCCAGTGTGCCCAGTTGATTGGAAGGGCATAAAGGGGTGACCGCCTACAGTCTAATGGGAAAGCCCAAGCAAGCACAGAGCACTTCCCACCACCTAACCCTTTTGTGTGCCTACTTACTGCAAAGAAGTTGGTGTAGACAAAAATGGCACCCTCATTTGAGAGCAATGAACAAACCCACCAACAGACTCAAACATCCAAACATGTGATTCACCTTCTTCCTTCTATGTGGACCTTATCTCCTTGCTTTTTGGAATTTTGAACGTCCAAATCCCAGATACCCAAAGCGGACTTATACTCTTAAAATTTCTATTAGATCACTACCCTAAATCCAGCTGGTGATAGTAAAAAGGAGATGCAGTCTCACAGTTCACTCATCAGAGTCTGGAGCATGAAGCAGAAAATATTGTTCTAAAAAAGTCTTGCAAATGCTGATTGGGTTGAGCATAGTCACAGAAAGAAAACAGTAGGAAAGGACCCTGGAAAGTGGGAAATTAGACCACAAAACAAACTTCTTTCCCCCAGCCAACACGCTGTGCCACAAGGACTGTAACCACAGATGCTTTTCTTTCAAAAGCCATGTGAGTGTGTAACTCTCACAACCAGACTGGGGTTCCCACCTGAGACCTAGTTGCCTGCAGACAACACTGGCATCCCAGTCAGTCCAGTGGTCAGCACAGATGGTACCCCAGAGTCCATTGAAGTACAGCTCCACACTACTGTCTTCAGCTAACCGCACAGCGCCTTCCAAAAGAGAAAAAAAAAACAACAAAAAACCCAGCTACTATCTGCTGATGGAAGTTTCAGACCAGCAAGTCTTGGACTTGCATGTATTTGTGCTGAACTGCACTTAGCTTCTCTCATCCCTGTTTTGCTTGTGCTGGCACTGAAGTGGTTTGTATGAATGAGTGTGGGATGTGGCAGCTTCCCAGTTCCAGTAATGGCTGCTCAGGAGCCTGGCTGGTGCTATGGTCCTTTTCAAAGCCATGGTAATATCAGCAGGAAACCTGGGTCCTGCCACAGCTCCTGGATTCTCCTTGCTACCTTGAAAAGGTGTATGGACATGACAGGCTCTTTAAATACTTCTGACACTCCACTGATCTATTTCTGTCAACCACTTCACCTGTATGAGTCACTGTTGCTACAGCAAGATGTTCAGTAACAGCAGCTGAATCCTCTTTAATTTCTCTAAGAAAAGCAAGTGCCAATGTAAATGCCTTCACCACAAATATCTGCAACTGTTTAGACAGCACATCTCCTCGCTCATTTATGTACTGCGAGAAGGACACACCTGTAGTACCTCAGTGCAGGCACACAGCACCACTACACTTGAATCCTTCCCTTTAATGAAGCCATCTTTAAAAGCACATCCACTGGCAAGTGAAAAGACTTTGTCAATTCATTTATTAAACTGGGGCTTCAACTGTTCTGCAAAGTGTAGGAAAGGCAAGGAAGGTCAGAAAACAGGAGGACATTTTCAAGAATGCTGCATGGCAACCACTGCATAAAGCTCTCTTGCTTGCCTCAAAGTAAGCAGCAGTCCTTGTGTTAGCACTGAGGAAGTTTAACACAAACCTATGACCTACCTTGCCACAGAAGATTTACAAACCTACCCACAGATTTTTTCTTGTTATATTTGAACTACTACACTTACATGAGGAATGCTCTGATATGGACACTTAAGGAGCAGGAGTGGGTTGTTTTCGACATAACTTAAACTGTTTTCAAAGCAGCATAAGTTAGCAGTAAAAAAAAAAAAGTCTCCTTGTATGAAAATAAAACATCTATACAAGGCATTACAGCTACAGCAACTTAAATCCACCCCCTACTATATACAGACGTTCTTCTCCCACACAGGCTGGCCTCTAGTACTAATTATGTCAACAATTCGGAACAGTTACTGTACTGTGCTTCTTTCACCGGCTGTTCCACCTGCCACTTGTAAGTCTGTGCAGCACACATTTCTGGTCCAAGCCCCTGAGCAGCACAGCCTGGCCACTGGCAGAGACTCACAGCCCTTACCTTGGTTACAGTCACAGTTGGACCAGCCAATGGCCCCCGACGAGAGCCGGTAGAAGCACCACGGTGTCATTCCCCCATCTGGATTCCTGCAGTGGTTGTGGTCCCCCAGGCCACGGTCGGGGTACTGCCGGACATAATCGGGGAACTCTGCCCAGTTGAGGCACTCTGCCCCGGCCTCAGTGACCGCCAGCGAGCCATTGTAGTACCCCAGGGGTCCGACAGCACAGCCGCTGGATGCTGCACATAGGAAGGGAGCTGTTAGCATCACTTAAGGCACCACACACTGAAGCTCAATGTGGAGGGTACCAGCTGGTTATCTGAAACACCTCCCATGTCTCCAGTCTCCATTCACTGCTGCTTGCTTGATTTCAGTTCACTCTTCAAGGCAACTGCTCAAAGAATGTTTATAACACTCACTATCTAAACCACAATTTGATCTGAAGTAAAGAACTGCTCAGACAGACCTTTGAAAGGTGTTAAATCTGGGCCCAAACATGGGCAATTGGAACTGGTTCCCATTACTGTACATCCAGTGCATGTACTCACTTTGGAGCACCACTTGAGTGTGGCACATTCCACCACTTCCTTCCCCACTTGCTTTGACACCTGAATAAGATACTCCCAAATTTGATCCTGGGCTCTCTAGAACATTAATTGACTGCCCAAATTGAGTGAAACTGAGAAGAGTTTAAAATCAGCTATAATTTCATTTTATAAAGCTGGATGGTGGGAAATGCCATTGCATTTAATTTTATGTGTGTTCCCTATATACATCAGTATCACAAACTGGTTTATCTGAACTTGAACAATGTATAGGAAGGGAAAGGGAACTTATTTTGGGGGGAAGTGCAGGTGCCAATGTTCCAGTGGCCATGTGAAATATCTAATGTAAAAATACCAAATAATTAATTTAATATGCTCTTTAACAAAAGAAGAAATCTCTCCATTCATGACCCGGAAATTAAAAGAGGGAAAACAGACCCAGGTTCTGTGTGAGGGTGGACTTTTTACAGCCCATAACAAGGGAAGAGTGGACTGAGAAAGGTACAACAGTTACAGAGCTATTTCACTAAACAAAAAGAAGGTAACACTTTTAGAAAACCCTTCTGCAGTAAGGTCACATGGGGCAAAGAGCAAGGGTAGAAAGAAACTTTGTGTCATGTCATTTGCCTTCTAGCCACTGCCAAGCACAATAAGAAGAGGTGGGAAGCAACAGCTGAAGGTTAAATGCAAGGTACAAAATGAGAAGCAGTTGCAGGTAGGTGTCTGGAAAACACACCATATGGTTTGCATCCACTGGGACCCTCAGAGGGGGGTGTATGAAAATTCAGTAGTTATTAGAGCAGAGGAAAGGTGACTATACAAAAAAAGATTGAGGCCTTCAGAGAAACAGATGAAAAGAAAAGAACATGTGGGAGGAGCAGGGAACAGCAAGAGCATTAGACATAAAGACACGAAAGTGCTCTGGCCATGTTGGTGAAAGAGATAGACATTGAGGCAACAGAAAAGATTGAAGAAGTGATGGAAAAAAAGGAAGGAGGCCAAGTAGCAGTGGTTCATCATGCCTATGGTCTCAGATCACCACTGCAAGAAAGAATCTGCCCAATGACTGAATTAATAACTTCTTGTTCTTACCTGCACTCTGCAAATGGTTTTGGTTGGGCTGGGATCCCAGGAAAGCCTGGGAAAAGCAGAGCAAAAGCAGAGAGATGATTATCCGATGAAATAAACATAAGCATGTCCTAAAAGCAGCTCATCTTTTTGCAGCTTTAGGCAAACACACCCTAGTAACCAGACTCTTCCTTGCTTTCCCCATTGCTTCTCTTCAAATCTAATCATAGCTCTGTCCACTAACAGCAAAATGAATCATTACTGGCCTGCAGAGATTTACCCTAGCACTACATTACAAGGCTCTGCTTGTTTTTTTTCCAGTAGACATGGAAGTCTGAGATGCCTATGGAGAGGAAAGCTAGAAGAAGAAAATCATTATCAGTAAGAAAAATAATTAATAACCACTCATTCTCTCTCCATTTACAGGACAAGTCATCTATGGCCACAGTAGCAGAGATATATCTATGTGATAGGGTGATGCCCCCAGGATACCCATTAAAATGATAATAAACATCTATGTACAAAGTTGAAGACATCTAAAGAAGAAAATCCAACAAGACTTTTCAAGGATTTCCTTTTTAATACTTGAAAATACGATGTGGCTTATGGTATTATCCGAACGGGGTTAAATACCTAAAACCAAAAAATATGAAACAAAGTCCTCAAAATTCTAGTGTCCTGTCTGGACCCAAAACTGCATTTCCTCTTATAGGCACTGTTTTTTGTGGTTATAACTTCACTTCTGGCTGAGAGATAGGGATCTCCAATCAACACCACTACAAGGTGTGCAAGCAAATGCAAGATCTTCACAGACCCAGAGTGAAAAGAAGAAACTGTACATGTTTCTGCTAGCTCCTTGTAATTAGTTTCTAAATATTTTTAATGAATATTTCTAATACTTTTATATGAACAAAGGCTTGTAATTCACAGAGTAGAGGTGTGCAGCTAAACAATACTAGCTATTGGTAACATTTGTGGTTTTCTTCAAAATGCAGTAGTTTTGCCTCTCTTAAATTTGGAATGAAACCAAATCCACTTCTGGAATAAGCAGAGGTAATTCCCACAGAAACCTGACACGAACAACACCTACTCATGTCAGGTGACGTTTTCAAATCAAGCTTATGAACATCGTCCAGCAGGTGTTGACAACCACGGCCAAGCTCCAGCATCACCCTCCAGAAGTCAGAATGTGATGCTGCCTATGGAAGATGAATTCCTGACATGGTTCAGAAACAGCAGATCAGGTCTCAGATGCATACGCACAGGGAATGCACAGATAAACTAGCATTTAACTGAAAAATCCATTTCAGCCAAAGATCCATCTACCTGCATGTATCAGTCTGCTGCAAGCCCACATAATGGTTTGTGAACCAACAATGCTGAAGGACTTACCTGAGGCTCTTAAAGCTCTTTGCAGAGAGAGTAAAGTGAGCTAAGCTCACTTTTGTGACTGCACCAAACAGGTGACTGAGCCACAAACCAGGTCCCTCATCCCCTAGTTTTCAATGTACACCTGAACACACATGTAAACTGCAGGTGATAGAGGGATGGGTCAGACTAATAACAGGATATATATGACAGTCTGAACCCACTCTTTTTGGAGCCGGACCATAAACAAAAGTACCACAGTCCAAGTTATACACTTCTCTTATAATGAAATATTTGTTGCTACCAGCTGCTGTAGCAGCTTCCAAAATATCCCAATTCTGACCATCAGTACCAACAAAATTAAGTGCAAACAGCCTGTGCTGCAGGCATTGCCCCAGGTCCGTGTGGCTATAAATCATCTGTCCACAACAGCAAGAGGGGCAATCGGCAAAGAACAGAAACAAAGGATGTCTCCTGCCAGGGTCACTGCAGAGCCTGAGAAACATACGAAACCCAAGCCAAAACATCTGCAAGCCCTTGTGCATCCTGCTTTCTTTTACTGAATTTCATATGCTCAATGAAACAAATCCCTCCCCAAGCCCCCATCCTTTCCCAGAGACCACAGCTGCCTAGATGCTCTAGAAACCATATTCAAGTAGTAACAAAATCCACTTACAGTGAGGATATTAAAAGAGACATGTGACTTCTTACAAGCAGATAGAAAAATAACCATTTCTTACCTCCACACATCTGAGACAGGATAGCAGAACCGACAGCTCTACCAGGAGCCCAAGTATTTTGGAGATCTCCATCCCTCCTGTACAAAGTGGGCAGAAGGTTCCTCAAGCATCACGTTCTCGTTCACCTGCCGGGCTCTGCTCTTCCACACTAGCCGCTCCTCACCGGGGGGAACAGGATGCCTTTTCCATTTCTACGCAGTGAAAGGCATGTAAGGGAAGGGATCAAAGTTCCCAGAAGCATCTTAGAATTTCACTTTCCCCTTCCTTTCCCCATCTCTTCTCCTCGAGTCTTCTCTTCAGGAAGGGGAAAAAGTCGGGAGAGAAATAAGGGAGGGCAGCACGCCCCAGAATTTACCTAGTGCATCCGAAAGCGGGAGGAAGGAGCGCAGGCGGCGGGGCGCGCCCTCAGCCCGCTCTGCTCCCCGCTGTCCCCTCCTCTGCCCAGCCTCCCCCGTGCCCCAGGTACGCTGCTCCCAGCGCCAGCCTCCGCCTCCCCAGCGCCCGGGCCGCCGCCCGCTGCTGTCCTGCAATCCCTCCTTCCCGCAGCTCCCTCTTCCTCCTCTCCCCGCGGCACAGAGGCTGCAGCGCGGCGAGGAGCTGGGGCTGTGTCCTACTGCAAAACCCCCGGCAACAACCGGGGAAGGAAACAGAGTGTGCGCGCACACTCGCCAGAGATTAGACTTCTTGGAAGGAATCTGGACTTTATTCCCTCACCGCTGCCTCCTCGATTACCTGCTTGCAGCTTCCCAAGGTCAGCTCTCCTCATATTTTAACCCTGCTAAATGGGACCCAGAAAACTTTACGTTAAGCAGCTTCCAGATCCCCCCCATGGAAAACCCACAGCTCTCTCCAGGCTGCATTCCCAATTTTCAGCCTACATCCTGCCCCCAGAGATCTTTTCCATCAAGCTTCTCCTTGACCTTGGGCTTTATTTTCCCTCAATTGGCTAGGATGCCTTCCAGAGGATTGATCATTATTGTATTACCATGAACAATCCCACAGTGTGTGTGTGTGGGGGGGGGGTGTTAGTGTTTTCAGCTCCTTTTTTTTTTTTTCATTGTTTTACTGCTCCTTCATATGCATTAGGGTTTGAGGCTCCAACAAGTTTCTAACACTATTAAATCTAACAAGGGAACTGGTCCATTTGAAGCTGTTCAATCTCGGATTTTATTTTTTTTTAAACATTCCCTGTGCTGCTTCTCAGCTCAGTCTAATGGGCATTTCCTATACATATATTCTGATTTTGGACGGATTAACTCCTGGTATTCTGCAGCATGAAACATGAAGGTGACCTTAAGAAATGAGCTCACTTCTGGCCAAGTCTGCTAAGTAGCACTTCCAAAGACACCTTCAGCATAAAAACAAGTAATGGGCTGCTAAAAATCCATTGGCTTGACAAAAAGCCTCTTTTTTTACTCCTTCACTTAATGCCCATTACTCACTTCATTTGACAGTTTTGTGTTGCCTCATCCTCAGTCAGTCATCAAAATCAAGGAAATTTCACTACATGCCGGATCTCTTATTCCTGCCGGGACGCCCCTGGTCTTCTGGCACATGTAATGACATTTTCTTGAGAGAGGTGGATCTCAGGATTCTCAAAAGCTTCTCATGGCTACATGGCCCTCTCCAAGGCAGAGAGAGGAAGACAAAGAAAGAAATACCAATATAACTACGTCAGTTTACAACAGTAATGTATCTAAAGATAAGGTAAAATAGATACTGACCTTTCTTGTACAGGTAAATTTGAAGTAGTTGTAAATATCTAAGTCCACTATTTAACATTAATCACCTTCTCACCCTGATATAAGCACAGTTCGATTATAATAAGCCTATGATTCTCTACAGAGTCTTTCTGTTTTGATTTTTCCAGATTATTCTGTATTGACATTTCGGAACAAGAAGTACCATCTTCTAAAATGTTCTTGGCTCTCTGGAATTCAACTCATTTCTCCTGAACTGGCAGGACTATTATTCATCAAAACCAGCTGAAATATTAATGCTTCTTCCACAGAGATCTTCAGTGAAAGACTAAAAAGAGAGGTAGTTAACAGCAATCATACCAGGGCTGCTATAATACTCAAGCTGTAAGGAACAGGAATAAGATCAAGGAATTCCAGCAGATTTGCTTAAATCCTGTAAATCCGACTTAGAAGGGTAGAACAGCTAGTCAGCTTTTGTTTAATTCTTTCCCCACCACGCAATCACACACAGGTCTCTGCAGCAATGTTCTTAACCAGTGGGCTCAGCACCAGAACCCAGTTTTATTCCTCAGCAACGGCATCATGGAGCTCAGAAAGAACAGTGTCAATCCGTACATGAACTATTAGTGGAGTGATCCCCGATATGAACACGTCACAGAACGCATTTAAACAACCAATATAACAGTGAGATACAAAAGAAATGGAAGCAGCTGAAATTGCCAAGGACAATCAGTAACTAGAGGGGTTTTGTTTACAGCATGGGATCCTGAGGCAAAAGAATTGCTACAGTACTTTTAAAGGAAGCCCCATAAAACCTGGGTGCACCTGAAAAGCATTCTGTTTCCTTCTTTCTTCCTCTAAATAAATGAGGACTGGAAAACCTTAGCATAGTAATTTCAAGATTACAATAGACATGTAAAAGGTCAGACAGAAACCCAAACCCTTCACTGAATTTGTGAAGCAGTATGATCCAAAAACAGATGTTCACATTAGTGGGAGCTGTGCAAAATTTCAAAAGTAAAACCAGAAAAAGGGATTGGCTTCTCTGTTACAGCCTCTTATATAGGACAGTTCTTCGCAGACAGTAGAATTTGGTACATTCAGAAACAAAGGAACAGCAAGTAGCATTTCCTTTCAGTGTCTCTTGGACTGAAAATGCAGAATGTCATAGAACCAAAGTGTTTTCCCGAACTTAGATGTGGACATTATGTTCTTACTGACCTCAAGTTCTCTGAAACACCCAATTATGCCATAACAGCAACAACAGAACAAGCTACCCTGTGAATAACCCACTCATGAGGCCCTGTAAGTTATAGTTAAATGAAAATTTCAACAACTTGAAAGCATTCACCTGACCAAAATTTATGGGATGAAACATGTATCAGCCTGGGGCTCCAGAGAAGTCAGCTCCAACTCCAGCAAACTCTCCAGTCACCTGTGGGTAATCACACAGTCTGTGTGTGCCTGACTCCCTTCTTCCTCTGCTTTTTCTACATGCCTGAAAGAATTACTGGTATAAATGGTTATAACACTCGTTTTCCAAGACACTGCATTTTTCTCAGCAATCAGGAACCGGTGGTGAAGTTTTGTGGTACTATAGTGGAAAAAACCACTGCACATTGAAACTAATAATTCATTACATGATTTCAGTTACCAGTTCATGCTTGAACTTTCTCTCCCTCTTTTGTTTTTTTTGGGTTTTTTTTTACCAAAAAACAGTGAAACATTTTGTTGTAGATTATGAGTTGCCCAGTCAAACATGAGTCTTCCATTATTTTATTATAGTCCAGACAAAATAATTAAACTGATGTGGCACCTGCAAATCAGAGGTCCTAAATCATAAGCTTCTATGTTAAAGTTGTATCTGATACTTACCAATGTATTGTGTATTAACAAGGTACTTTGCTGGAGATTTTTTTCCACAGTCTACAGCCTTTTTGTACAGCAGCAGGAATTAAAAAAATTCAAGAGGAATCAAATTGTGTATCCACTCCTGTAGGAGTACAAGCATGAGATTACTAGCAATTTTCAGTTGGCTTAGTGTTTGAACCTGAGCACTTCTTGACAGCAGCTCCAAAGCTAGGTAGGAAGCTTACATGTCAGGTAAAGTCAACCCCTAACTGTTAGGAAATGCATTTAAATGCATTCCTAAAAGGTTTAACAGTGAGAACCCAAGTAGGCTAGTTCTGGCTAGCTGAACAACACATTGCAAGACCAGGAATCTCATGAACAAAATCAGCTGATACTCAAGATCAGTGCCTTTTGCTCTGGAACCAAAAGAAGGGTCAAGATCGACAGATCAGTGCTGAGAGATACCACTTGACATCAAAGACTCGCTCAAGTTGACTTTTCTTTTTTGCCAAAGACTCCAACTTTAATTGCTTGTCCCTTTAGTACAGCACATTATGTATAATGGGTGATCTGAGGAAACCTCCTCAGGAGCTTGTTCACTTTGCTTGAAGGTAAGTTTCCCCCGGATGACAGGGCGTCCTCATTTTGATTCCTGCGCTGTTTCTGAAACACAAAAAAAACCCCCAAACCCTTAGCTTATCAACCATATTATTATATTAATATATATTATATAATTAGAAACACCTAATTTCCAAACAACATGAAGGTCATTTTTCAAAATGTCTAGCCTTCAAAGTCAGAAACAGCCTAAAAGACCTCCTAATTTTCAGAGAATTGAGAATTGTTGTAACGACCTCACATATCCTGAAATTATTTGTTATGAGGATTACTGAAAACATTGGTTATTTCTCTACCAACTTGTCTCCATCCTCACTCCTGCAATCACAAAACTATTTACAGACTTATGATATTGGAATTTGGGAATCCTAACTCACCATTCTCCTGCTCTGTCTCAATAATGCAGGTATTGGATCAGCTATTTCTTAATTGTATGAATCAGCAGTTGCAGAAACTTGCCTATACTGCACATCTCTCCAATTACAATATAATCCACATGTGGCATGCAACCTCAGCTCCCTCACAGGACTTGAGCTCCAGACCCTTCACCAGCTTCATTGCTCAAATGAGTTAAAGGACCAATCAAATTGTTCAGAGAACATTATTACTGCTGGCACACAAAAAATGATTGGGGGCTTCCTCCTTCCCTACTACTAGCCTTTAAAAACACAAAAGAGGTTTTAGTTACTTCTGCCTTTGCCACACAGTCATAGAACACCCGGATCTCCTCGGCACAAGCAGCATCATTGAAGTCATTCTGTTTCCAGCAGGCCATCATTACTGACATCTCTGTAATGCACGTCGCCTCTAGAAGGGAAAGACACAACCAAAAGTCTCAGGTCTTTGGGGTTTCTATTCTAACAACCTCACAGTGCACAAAGCTCCAGAGAGAAGTTTAAGATTGGGTCGAGGCAGATGAGAAAATGCAGCACTAAAGATCTCAGCTTTGTTTTGGGCAGAGTTGTCGCCAGCACGAAGATTAGCGCCGCTGCAGCCATCCAACATCTGACTGAGTTCTTAAGGTACAGGCTATGCTGAGACGCAACAAAGTGTTTTATTTGCGTGACTCATATACGGAACGGCACAAGAAGCAGACTTTGGGTTGCAGTGTGAGGAAACCATCCTTTCCACCGAGCCCGTGCGCTAATTCCATGGCCCAAACCGGCCTCTCCCCTCTTCAGCCCTGCAGAGCACGGGGTGCCAGCAGCACGACCCTTCCCGGGGTTCAGCCGCGGCGGAGCGGCGAGCATGGCTCTCCCCGCGGGGGCCGGGCTCGCCTTCCCCCGCCACCGCTCCCCGGGCACTCACCTCCCGCCTGCTCCCTGCGGTTCGCCACCTTGTCGGCGAGCGCCAGCGGGCGGGGCGGGCGGATGCCCGGGGGCCGCTTCTTCTGTCGCCACTGGCCGCTCACCCAGCGGGTGACCCAGCCGGGGTACGCGGGCCCCGCCATGTCCCACCCGGCCCCCGGCGCCTGCGCAGCCGCCCTGTGGGGCGGGCCCTGCCATCCCATCGCACGGGAAATCCGCCCCTTCCCGGTGCAACCTCCATTTCCCACCCCCACCCCGTTTTTCCAGGCAAAGGGTATTCCGTGAAAATTAAGTAACTTCCCCACAGGTTCCGCGTTAGACGGAACGACTCAGTAACAGCTGCAGCAGTCCACACCCCAAAACTTGTTTTCTGTGGCAAACCTAAGGAAGGAGGAAACACACTCTGCCCTTCAACCAGAGCAAAGAAATCATGATTGTTTCAAATAATTCAAATGGAATTTAAGGAATCACAGAATGTGTGAGGTTGAAAAGGACCACAGTGGGTCATCTGATCCAACCTCCCTGCTCAAGCAGGGCTGTCCTAGAGCACATGGCACAGGACTGTGTCCAGATGGTTGAGGGAGACTCCACAACCTCTGTGGACAATCTGTTCTAGTGCAAGGTCACCCGCACAGTAAAGTTCTTCCTTGTATTCAGGTGGAACTTCCTGGGCATCAGTTTCTACCCATTGCCTCTTGTCCTAGTGCTTGGCACCACCAAGAAGAGCCTGGCTCCATCCTCTTGGCACCCCTCCCCTTTAGATTCTTACACACTCTGATGAAGCCCCCTCTCAGTCATCTCTTCTCAGATTCTTTTGCAACTGTATAGAAACTTTTCCTGGTGCTCCAAACTTGCATCACTTACCTCTCAATGCCTTACCTGTCTCCATTACAGGACAGCTGGATATGTAGTGCTCCTGCTGTTCCTTCCAAGAAGACACTGCAACTGCTACTTCCGAAATGGTGGCATCATTCCTACAGCCTCATAGTCAGTGGTGAAAAATCCTCTTGTTCCTGAAAGTTTCTTCCCTAGGATAGTTATGGAAGTCCTCAACTCATCTGGCAGGTTCTGGAGCGCTTATGTCCCCACCTGAAAAAGGGAGACAGTACAGAAGGCACAGGAACATTTCAAGGGCTGGGGTACAAACAGGTCTCAGCACAGCAGGAGGGACAGAAAACTGAGGAGTTAGACATCAAACATTGGGGACATAAGGTACTCAGATCCTTGCCATAAAGTAGTTCCTGAATAAGCCATTTTACCACTGTATCAGGGCTCTTCAGGCACCAACAATCTCCCTTTTGCACTGGAGGACATACGAAGGATCAATTTCCTTCCACAGGTTTGAGTTCTCTGACCATATACAGAAGGCCAAACCAAAGATGCTGGAAATAATTTTTTTTTTTTTTTGCACAGGACATTGATTTGGATTAAAATATATTCAATCTTCTAGCTATAGACATAAAAACCACTCCCCTTGCCTCTGCTTATTCAAGGAAGTTAACAAGACATTAGAAATTCTGTTAACTTCAGCTAACATCACCAGACCTATACCAGAATATTCTCAATATGGTTACTAGAATTTACTGCATCTGCAGACAATATATTCTGGTATGTCCAATTCTATAATTATTTTTGTGTTATTTTGAAAACAATATATTCTTAAAGTCCAATATAAAGAGTATGAGAAGACATTTTCATGTAAAAAAAAGATTTCTTTTGGCCCTCTTCAGAAGTAAATTTCCATCTAAGGTCCAAATTCAAACACTTCATCTGGAAGTTCTGAAACATTTGGTAAGCAAGGTGTTTCTCTAGTTCCATTTTTTCTGAAAAAACAGGAAACAAGCTATCCTTTGAGCTGGACTACTAGTAGAGAAGAAGCAAAACAAGCTGACACCTTCAAGTTAGGCTAGAGGCTTGCATTCTGCAACTCTGAACACTGGAGATCTTGCAAATCCCAAGGCAGGAACATGAAGTACATTTCAGTATTACAGTTCATGTAATTCTTCTTTTTGCCTCTTCTAGTTACCCTTACTGATATCCACTTTTCCCTGCTGCATTTGCCTCCTGCAATTCCTAACTAGACATGGACGAGAATAGTACTAGGACATAAGAGAAGCTGAACTGCACTCCCTGTAAATCAGCCTCCCTTTTTCCAAATCACATTAGCTAATGGTGGCATCACCTTCAGGGACGTTCACCTTCAAAAGCTGATCTCTCGTTTAAGTAATTCCAAGAAAAACGAGGTGGGGGAGGAGGGGAGGTTGAGGAATAGAAAGGCAAGCTACACAAGGAGAATTGTAATAGCTTCCTGTAAGTTACTGCTGTCTGCATTAGAATTTCCATTTTTTTTTGGCATTCAGTCTGGGATCGGAGCCTAAGAAACTCCCGAGCAGGCAGAATAAGGTACTTGATGGTGTCTTACACATGCAGAGATGTCTGAAGCAAGACACAATTTTATTATTAAACATGATTTTTTAATATTGAACATTTATTTTAAGGGAGAATGTGACACTACAGAAGCGGTGTGTTACTCAATAGCCCAGTCTCTTTCTAGCCTGTATTTTCTTTAGCTGATAGCACCGAAACTCTAATGGAAAGGACAGAAGTGCTGACTTTAGAGGGATAGTCAGAAACCAAATTCTCTCAGCAGTGAACCACACAGATGTTTCGCTGTGAATCCTGAATGTACAACTATAAAAAATATGTGAAAGTCTAACTGCATGTACAAGTTGTTATCTTAGATCAGCATAGTCAAACGCGAATCCTTGCCTGCATTTCAGCTAGTCAAAATCAAAATAAAACACAGAGATTAAAGTATTATATTTGAAAGGAATCTATATCAAAACTGAGTAAGAGCCAGGTATGATGCTACAGCAAATCCTATTCCACAGATAAATATAATGCTGACAATGCTGTAATAAAAAAAAAAAAAATTAGATAGTTGTCTTAAATACCTCTTTAAGAGGTGAGAAATCACATCATGTATCTATCCTTCACTTTCTGGTTTAGCTATGTAAAGCCTCCAGACACTGTCTAAAAAACAATTAGGAGATGAGGCTAAGAAATCAGTTGTATTGGAAAAAAAGAATAAAGTTGATATCCATCTCTTTTTGAATGGCCTGGCTCCAGCTTCCAGGTAAATTCCAGTACATTCACACAAATTTACCCTGAATGCACCAATTCTTCTCATATCATTTCATAATGCCCTCACTTACCACAATTTATTCTCGACTGTCTCACCCTGACCTTCTTCACCCAATTTAATTGGAGATCCCTTAAAATTTAAAGCACCTCCACTTTAGTAGTGAAACAAACCCATTTGGTGAGATTCCAGGTGGTTTAGACTTAACTCTTGTCTGCTGAGTTACCGTGTTTGGACAATATTAGCACTTAATGTTCTTCTACCACAGACACATTCACTAGCACCACGAGAGAGACATGTCATGCCCCACCCCAACTCCAACAGCAGCCTACCTTATCCTGAGCTCTCAATCAGATCAGTTGCAGCTGCCCTGCATTGTTCTCTCTACCTGTGTAGTTCTGAGCTGCCACCACTAATCCCTAACTCCCAGGATCTAGGAAATCCAGCCATTTACACAGCAAATTACCTGATGCCTCCTTATTTGCTCAGAGATGCCACGAAGTATCATGATCTGTTCTGATCCGCTCCAAGATCCCCAGAAACATCTCTAGTTGAGACACTTGTGCATTAAATGGGTATTTTCTGCAGGACAGAATGTATATAACAGCATACAAATTAATATGCCAGTGGTGTCAAAGCTCTGAAACAAATCCTGCAGTTCCATTCTTCTCCACCTTTCCTAATCCCTCTGCAGGGCCATACATCTCTCACTGCCAGCTCTGAGACAATGAATCATTAAGAAAAGTACACTTTGTTAAAGCCTGACACAGGCTTTGGCTCAGTTGGTCATATCACTAAAAGGATTTTGTCTCTGATTAATATCAACCTGTCAGTAAAGGTCTCTGGGCAGAATGAAGGAACCTGCCACCCTGTATGTTTCCAATTAATACAACTTCTCAGTAGCTGTCTGGAGATCCATCAATAATCTTAATTAAATATAACCAAAGGGATGACCACTAATAATTAAGGGAGTAGCTCTCTGGGGACAGTGGCTGAAGAGTGTGTATGGCAGGTCTGGAAGAGAGGCAGATGGCTGCTTGTCCAACATAGCAGAGGCTGTTTAAACACTGATGTCCCTGATGGCTGAATTTTAATTCAATTTATCCTGTTCCCAGTCCTTTAGGAGTAACTTCTTCCACACCAGTTAAAACTACCCTCTACCAAGGTGCAAAAGGGGCATTTCTGCTGTGATTCTCCAGCTGCTGCATTTTGCAGATCATTTCCAGAGAAAGCAGTTCATTCTCCTTTCCCTCTAAACATATACATCCACTGTTGCTTTGTTCTCATTCTACTTACCATCACAGGGGACCCAGAGCCAGAGATCTTTCAGTTCAAAAATTACTACAGTGACAGAAATAAGAAAAGGCAATTCTTTCTGAGCTCTAGAAATCATCAATATTAGGAATCAAATCACTATACTTCAGTGAGGTTATATGGTTCCTACACATTGAAGTCCTTGCTAAAGGACAGAAAGCACAGACTATTACTACTGTACACAAAATACCCAGCTGCTTACTGAAAAAACAGGCAGCACCAGGTATCACAGTGTTGGCAGGGGAATGAGAGTTGTAGCTTGTGCAATGCAATGCACTGGACTGCTAGATTTTTAACCTTCTGTCAGACATTTATTTCTCCTCTCTCACCTCTCAGAGACCATAAACATATCCTACCTTATCAAGTCAATTCTGAGACACAGCATCAATAGAATGTACTAGTGTTTCATGTAAGCAGTAATAAGGAGATATTTATTTTTAGAACATTAATGCTAATGAATAAAGCTATCCTGACAGCTTTGAAAGCCTCCCTCTAGTCACACAGTAAAAAGGCAAAATGCATGACAAACAGTGAAGCCACTCACCCTAGTCTGCAGAAGCCTACCAAAGGGTGTACAGGAGCAATCTCTTAATCATCCTCAATATTTGGTATCTTTGCTAAAATTCCTCATTAGTCTCAATCGTGTGTTTTTATGAATATGGATACCTGCATTGTAAGAACATGATTAAGACAGGTGTCAAATACATCTACCACATCTATCACATCTGAGTATCATGCAGCCTCACGACATGAGTGATTACATTCAGCCACCATCTAACTGGTTTGGATTTAAAGCAGTGAAGTGAGAAATCCAGTTAGCAGTCAAGAACAGAAATGAGGAACCTTTTTCCAAAATATTAATTATTGCTGCAGTGACCTTCCTCCTTGTCTGCATTCACATATTTGCATTAGTAGAAAGACAACTAGGATTGTAGATTGAATTTACTTTGGCTAAGACTGGTAGTACTTGTGGGCACTATATAGCAAGCCTTTCAAATGCATTATTAAGTAAATTGATTGCAAACTTTTCAAGGGTATGAGACCCATCTTCTCCTCCTGCCTCCTCCAAATAACAGGAGAGAGATGAAAGCAAAGATCATGGTGGTAGAACCACCTTTATTCAACATTTTGCAGTCCTTGCTGTGCAGAGAAGTAGATGTTGTGAAGGTCAGCCAGCAGGCTCGAACAGGACTGCAACCCAGCCAGGCTGGGGAGGATTCCCACCTCCCCTGCTCCTGTGGAGTTTGCCTGGCAGCTACACAAGATATTCATACTACGCACTGGAGTAGATATTTCAGCCCTAATTCTTGCACACCATGTACAAAAAGTGAAACACATTTAGTATATTAACAGAAGCAACAGACACTGTTTATAAATCATGGACGTATTGTGACATACAATAGACAATAAAGCCAGTATGATCTATTACGATAGAAAAAACTCTCAAGGCTTCCACCTGGAAAGGCACCACTGTTAAAATGTACTTGTCTTTGCAGAAAGCTGCACATACTCCAAAAGAACAAATCCAATGCCTCTGAATTGCTAGCATTAAGGAGATAAGAAAAAGTCAAGGTTATAGATTTCAGATTTGATGGAAAATTAAAGGAACCAAGGCATACCAATTTTACTTAGTTTACACGATACCAGCAAATACACTTTGTGGTGTGAACTAATTTGTTGAAAGCTGTGAATTAAATAATTTGGTTTCTCATCCCATTGTACATATCACCTGGTAAGTTAGCAAAAGAGGAGAATTAGTCAGAGAGTAAGTGACCTGTCCATAGCTATTCAGTTACCTTGAAAAGTAGGAGTATTTGAGTCGTGCTTACTTGGGGCAATGAGACTTTATTGCTGCAATTTTGTAAGGCACAATTGTTCTTCACAGATTTGTCTTTTGTAATTCCTCCACTGCAAAAGCCGTTTTTTAACAGCAGCTGAAAGTACATCTTAATGAAGAGAATACATGATTGATAAAATACATATTAAAACAATTAATATTCTGGAGACTTAAAAAAATTCCCTGAAATAACTTAGAGCACTTGAGCAAAAATCTGAAGAAGTGCTCCTCTGAAGTCATCTAAGCCACAAGGTAAATATACCAAATGCAAAAGGAGAATAAATTAGTCTTTTGCCCCACATGTTGACACCTGCAAGTCAGGAGTAGCTTCACACCACAGTGCCGAAATTCAAATCAAAGCAGTTGCTAACATCTCCACTGCTGGAATCCAATCATAACAGAAACTCACTCACTTCTTTCATGAGAAAAAATTGTCTTTGTGAGAGAGGTTTTCTTGTATTTCAAGGCAAACATTTGAAGCGAGGTAAGAATTCACAGTCTCAACTTTCAATGCAATTTTCAAATCTTACAATAATGGGTCAGTGTTGCCTTGTCCTCTTGAGAAAAATCTCATGCATATAGTCCCAAAATCTTCCCTGATGCGACTCATTGCGATGAATCATAGCTGTGAGGGCCTCACCCTGATCAAGGCTTTGCCAATAATCCTGCAGCCACATTTCTTTCCAACTGAAACAAAAAAAGAGACACCACCACAAACCATTAAAAAAAACAAATGAGTCTGCAGCTGTAATATCACTGAAACCATTGTTTTTCTTTCACCTAAGAGAAAAACAGGCCCAGGGATGGTGATAACAAACAATGCTATTATTGTGCTCCAAGTCATTTAAAGAGACTTGCTATGGAAATTCTCTACAGAAAATACAATTTCACCATGAGCTTTAAAACATTCTAGAAGTATCAGCATATGACTACAGTGTTAACCAAAAAGACTAAACTGTTAATTGTAGAGAATAAAAACTTCTATTAAAATAAAATCTATCATAGAGTCCTGAGATTATTTTGAGAGTAGCCTTCCAGGGCCTGAATGCGTACAAGAGCTAGCCTTAAGAATCAATTTTTATTCAGACAAACCCTTTAACAAACTCAGGTTATACATGGCAGAGACAAAAATCATTACGTTCCTCAATCCTGATTCTATTCTTTATCTCCAAACTCCTTTTCAATGTCTCCTTTTCAATGCATATAGTTGCAAACTTTTAGTAGCACAGATTGTATTACTGCAAATGTCCACAATTCCCTTCCCGTTCATGATGATGTGGACTAATTCTCTCACTTGTGTTATATCAAGGAATGGCAATTATTTATTTCTTCTCCATTCATTCTGCTATCTAGCCACATGAGCCCATCACAAATTTTGGAAAGAAGGAACAAACATGATGCTCTTTATAATATGTCCATATACTTGTTAATTTATATACAGAGCTTTTTGCTTCTTCTCCCTTCAAACCACACAAGTAAATACAGTGCCTCCTACATTCACTCTGTGCACCATACACTGAACCAAGTGTGACTGCACTGCCCAGAAGCAGATCTCACCCACTCCAGGCAGACAGAAAGAAATGCACAACACACCTTAGTTGCTGTCCCTGTGGACATGCCCTGTGTGCCATAGGAATTAGCTTTCTGTGGTCAACAGCGCCATCTGTGGTGGTACATTTCTGCAGTGTATACCAACATAAACCTCAAATAAAGCTTTTAACATAGATTCCCATGTGAAGAATCGTAAACAGAGGCTTATTTCTGGTTCAAAAATTCAGTATCTGCCAAAAGGTCCCTTTCTAAACTGTAGCACTTGGACGTACTATGAGATCACATTGCTAAATTCATTAACCTTTGTTCAAGGACTGCCAATATGAGTAACTTGTTTTTTACAGCACTGAATAAGGGCACATGTCTATGTGCATTAAGCACTAGATCCAAGACTAAGAGGCAGTAAGTAACAGAAAAAAAGAAAATGTTTCCCAAATGAACTGTACAGAAACAACACTAACAAGAATTTCAGTATCTGAGTGAACTTTCATCAAAAATATTAAATAAGAATACTTTGATACTTCTCTTTTGAAACGGCTATTATTGTGGGATTTTAAAGAAAATAATTTCACTCTGATTCTGTAAATTGGGGAAAATTGGCACCCCAGGATGAGCAGGAGTGCACAGATCTCCACAGACTATCAACTATATACACCTGAAACATCGTTACCATGAGACACAGATCTATCTTTAATCCTGGATGATTACTGGATTCTATTGCAAAGGAATTCTCACATGCACAAATGGCAAATCTCATACACTGTTAAGCTGATTTTTCTTGTCATAAACTGTGACATTGACATAAAATGGGACCAACAAAACCATGATGGTTTTACAACATTCCTTTATCAGTGGCACAGTGGCTTCTCTTTCCTTATGCCACCGCAGATGAAAACTTTAGGTAACTGGAAAGGAACCGTCACTTAAGTCTTCTTGAAGTTACCTCCTCAAGCATCCCACTTTCAGAAAATGAATCCTTATCAATGAAACAAACCAAACATTTCTCTCACAGAGATGGGAGTCCGAGAATAACTAGAGGTTCTGATTTGCACTACCTAGAAATTCCACTCACCAGTAGCATTATTACACCAGTAACCCACTATTTTCTGTACAAAGAATTCAACAGATTGTAGTGACTGACTAACACAAACGGTTGTTTTACTGCCTTTCTTCGTAAGCTCACTTGGGTGTGAAGCCTGGGTGTCAAAATACAAGTGAGGCTGCAACCATAAGGATTTAGAAACCACGTCTCCACACCTACAGCTAAAAGGTGTAAGTGTGCTGCAGCTACATAGACCTACATAGAGAGACATTGTGATGCAACAGTGCTATCAATTTAGCTAATCTGTCAACCCTAAAAACTAATTACATCTGGGAACAAGAGTTACAGAGCATGCAGATGAGCAGCATAACCTTATTGTAACTGGGTACTTGTGCTAATATAAACTCCAATTGCCTTTGTTGTTCTCAGAGTTCCAGAAGGCTCCAGTGCTCCAAGTCACAGCGTGTGTTTATTGTCAGACCTTGAATGTTGCAGATAGTCTATCATTTGTATCTCCCCTAGGCCTGTGTCCTTTTTACACAATTATGTTTTCTAAAGTAACAAACCACTCGATTGACTGGCTCAGTAGGCAAACATGTAAATTGATTACACTGTCGAATAATATTACTATCGAACTTTGACAAAATATGGGCATGTTAAACTAATGCTTTAGTGGCAATTTTATGTCACTGTCGCCATATAGAATTCTAAGTAACCATGTTCCATTTTGCAGATAAAACCAGTGAAAGCTCAGATGCTTATCATATAGAAACCACTGCATTTCACTGGAGATGCCCCTGATCCTGCCTCAGAAGGTATGGATACATATCTTTCCAAAGTAGATAGGAGCCAATGTAAAAGCTTTCCTGGAACAATTTTTCCAGACACACCTCACGGCTACAAACAGGGGAAGAATAATATCCTGTGGGTCAATGAGTCATTGAAACTTCCATGGACGCAACTGTAGTTTGGATTATGGACCAGTTGTTCCAAACTCCCTGCTGATGACCCCTGCACAGAACGATGGAAGCAACTGAGCCTGCAAGCGGCAGCGGCAGCCACGCTATGTGTGCCTTCACACGTGCTTCTCTACTGCCACCTGGTGCCCAAGCAAGAGAAAACCTATGGAAAAGTAGGGAATGCTTTTAGAGAGTAGGATGCTGCAAGGAGAAAAATCTTGAGACTTCACTGAGAAAAGGCATTACTATAAAAGAGCTCCAGTAAATCAGTCAACCAACAGAAAACAAAGGATTATGAACACCTTTTACTTATAAGCATAACTTTTCAGTTAGTCATTATGAAAACTAATTGTAATGTGAAAAATGTTTTTTGAGGATAAACATCAGATGCTTTGTGAAATAGGTGCTTCCTAAAACACGCTTATTTTCCTGTTTTAATTTCAGTTGGCCATTTTTGAAAGCATCCCAACACAGTAGTAGTTCCCTACACTTAAAAAATTCTTCATACTTTTTCTGGTGAATGGGTAATGTAATAAAAACATTTTTAGAGATTCATATCCACAAAGAACTTAGTTCTGGGTTAGTGTACTTGAAATTATGGATTCTACATTTTCAACACGCTGTTTCTTCTAACAAAAGAAATCTTGCACTCCTAACACTAATTTTAACACTTCTAAGCACTCAATCCCTTAGTGTAGAAAACTATTAACAACGTCGTAAAGCAACATAAACCGGAATAAAGTACATTGACAACTTCCTTCTGGAAATGCATGAGATTTTCCCAATATTTTAAAAATTTCAGTAATGGAATACTACAGTGAGACTGACATCAGAACATTGAAATCTTTGGTGATGGCTATTAACCTAGACAAGATCTGCTATACTGACAGTTTATCTGTATGGTGGCTGTCTGATGGCTTATATAGAGTGAATTGCATGCACTTGAATAATTGCCTAAAAAGACAGGAACTGGTAATGCAAAGGTAATGCTAATGCGACGGTACAGGTAATGCAAAGAAAAGTGATAAACACAGGGAATCCAAACCTGTTATACTGTAATACACACCTTAAAAAGTCCACACATAGTTTACTAACTGCTAGAACCCTTCCTCCTATCAACTGCAACTTCAAAACACTGTCAATGGAAAAGCCCAAAGGTTTGGGAACACCCCAAGCATTAACTTCTTTTGTACCAATGCAGGTATAAATAGAGTAGATCATGCAATCAGCACTTTATTCTGCCTGTCAAAAGTGGTTGCCTGAGGGCTGGTGTAGTTAGTTCTCTGCTGACAGACTTGAGGGCAGCTCATACTGTAGGCTATAGGAGATTCCAGCCATCCCTGTGTGCAATCCCGGGGACATGATACTCAGCCTATTCTCTGTCCTGCGCAATCCCTCTCCTAAACAAATGGGATGGCATCCTTCAACACTAGCCAGAGTTTTTTCACACAAAAAAAACCTAAGTCTTGTATTCTGGGGCAAGCCTAACATCTGACTGAAGTCAGGGGGAGCCAACCAGGCCTGCACTGAACAGTGGCAACCCTGCTCTCAACTCAGTACTTTGGAGTGAGTATAGAGCTGCTTTCACCCCAGGGCTAAGTGCTGCACCATCACTGTACTGAAAATATCCCTCCCCCAAAAGAAGAGGCTAAGATAGACAGAGAATAACCACATTGCTTGAGGTTACAGAGCATTTTAATAGAATATTATGAGTGTCTCAGGCTCCTCTTTCAACCACCAATACCACCATCCAAGCCTCTTAGCCTCAGTGTTATACAATATTAGCAGAACTACCACAACACCCACAAGACGTATTATAAAATGTAACTAGAATTGTATCATGAGCTCCTTCAAGTATAAGGGATTATTAAAAGTTACAGCTACTATTATTTGAAGCTTTTGTCCCTTCAAAAACCGTAATATTGGTACATTACCTGTCTCCTTCAGCAAGGTCTTCAACACTTCCAAAACCAGGGGTTGGCATAGGACATCCCATGTGCTTGAACTGAGCTATGTGAGGTCTGGGAGCTGGGATTTTCCCACGGGACTTTTTGTGCTCCTGCTCCTCTTTGACCCGGATGTTCTCCCTGTCACAGATGAAACACTCGAAGCCATTCAGATAATTGGGCAGAGTCATGTCATTCACACCCCACTCCCGCCTCTCCAGGCTCTCTATCAAGAACTGGTTTTTGATTCCACCAACGTTTTTATACTCTAGATACTTCAAATATTCCTCTCCATTCTTGTCCAGGAAATCAAGATACTTTGCCAGCTCTTGGGGGCTGTCAAAGTCGTCTATAAGAATGATGGAGAGGTTGTTTGGCATCCAGTCCCGCACAGCTGGGGAGCCTCGGTACACTGGGACAGCCCCCAGGTGCATGGGACGCCACAGCTTCTCCGTCATGTAGTCATCACATATGGCATTCTCCAAGGCCAGATGAAACTTGTACCTGGAGATAAAAGTCATAAACTCAGAATCTTCTGTCGTGGCTGTAGAAGTGTCTCTCAGTCGTTCACTGGGAAGCTCACGGTTATGCAGGCATTTCCCATAGGAGTCAACCTGAAATAACAACCAGCATCTTTAGAAAGTGATCCCTTCACCCGGAACTTGTTTGCAGAGCTTGTAGTTCATGTAAAATTCCTAAGCTGGATCTGTCCCTAGCTACCTTAGATTAGCTTCACTTTTACTCCAAGTTCTTTCCCTTATGGCTGTTCCTAGAGTCCTGCTTCCACCAGCTTTAGAGGAAACCAAGTGCTAAGTTTCAAAAGCATCTTTAACTATGCTACAGATTGAGGGTTGGGGGGAGTGTGCAGTGCCACCCAAAAATGTATTTATTATCAAATAAATCAGAAACTGACAAGAAAGGAACATAATTTGACTCTCTCTCTGATAATTTAAAAGCCATTGTTCTACTTAACAGAGACACAGTACTTTTCCAAACAGTTATTGCACATAGTTCCTGCCAGGCTCAGCGGGCTGACAAAATTTTTCCCTTTGTTAGACTGAGAAAGGTTGGTGCAAAGAGCTAAAAGAATATTGTCTAAAAATGAAAGATAATATGCTTGAACTGGACCCTGCATCTTTGACAATATAGTCATATTTTAAAAATCCTTTTGTCTTTGTTTCACTATGGACTACATGATGAACTTGCACAATAACTGAATCATGGCCAATAGAAACAACAGAAATGACTATGAAAAAGACGTTTCTGGCACATATGAAAAACAGATGCTTTTTATCAATCTCCTATCCTTCAGAATTTTTAAAAGAAAAAAAAAACTAAACAACTTTTTTCTGCTTTAAAGAAATTGCATTATTTTACTTTATGAAGCTACTCACCATCAGCTGTGCCATAGCAGTATAAACTACCATAGAAACAACATGGTTCTACCACAAAACAGGTAAAGAGCAGATTCTCAAAATACAGCAACCTGACTTTTTACTGCCTGCTTGTACTTTCAAATAGCAGCAAGGCTTGTAAATGGAAAACCTTCCTGTACGCTAACCTCAGGGTCCGGAGATTTCAGCAACTTCTAGCACCTGGTCCAGCAGACTAAGCTTATTCAGGTTTTGCCCAGCTTGCGCCTGATCCCGAGTCTGGCCAACTCCACAACTAACAGCTACATCAGGCCTACCTACTGGCATGCGGTGTTGTCTAGATCACGCTTTGGGTAGGAATACAACTAGTTTTTCTGTCCAGCTTGGAGTCAGCATAGCATCCCGTTATGACTCGTGTCTTGGCTAAAAACAAGGACAAATAAACCCCATTAAAAAGAGGCGGCGGAGGGGCGCCGCCAGGTGCTCCCAGCACCACGCCACAGCTTCCCCTGTGGATGTACCTGGATGTACTTCATGAGCTCCCGCACGTAGCGGTCCCTGTCCGAAGGCACATCGCAGTGGGACTGCATGTACAGCACGGGCGCGTAGCCCCTCCGCCGCCACGCGTCCTTCTCGGCCAGCGGCACGGCCGGGCCCCGCAGGTACCCCGCGCCGGGCAGCCACTGCAGCGTCAGCGGGTAGTCGGACTCGCGGCGGAAGGTGGCCGTGTAGTTGAAAAGCTGGATGCCGGGCGGGTGCGAGAGCACGTAGTTGTTCATGGGGGACTCCTCGTGGAAGAGCGCCCAGGTCTGGTGGGGCAGGCGGGGCAGCGGCGCCTCGTACGCCCTGAAGTCAGTGCCGTAGAAGATGAGCGCCTTGGTGCGGCGGTGCCGGGCAACATGCCGGCTGCGGGTGACGAGGCAGGAGCCGCGCGGGCAGTCGATGCGCTCCGTGTCGCCGGGGAAGTGCGGGAAGAGGCTCCCGCTCCACCAGAGCAGGATGGGCAGCGCCTTGTTGCTCCGCGTGTCGTTGTTGCCGGGTCCGCGGTAGGACGCGGCGGCGACGAAGGCCGCGCCCGGCGGGACGGCGTCCTGCGCCCACCCCTCCGCCCCGCAGGGCTCCGCCGGCGCGGCAGCTCCCGCTGGCGGCC
>VYXB01002818.1:893059-932472 GCA_013397135.1 Pachyramphus minor
CCCGCCCCGGCGGTGCCGTCACGGGGCGCGGAGGGGCCCGGGCGCGGGGCCGGGCGCGAGCGGCACCGCCTTCCCGCTCTGCCACCTCAGACCCTCAAGGAACAGTGGAAGCCCGTAGGGGCAGCGACACCTGAGGCGGGTCTGGCAGCGTTCGTGGAGCCTGGGTGCAGGGGCCGGACGAGGTGACCCAGTCGCAGGGCCCTTCCAACCCCTGTCCTGTGGCTGAAGGGACTGTAAATCCTCTCTGCCTCTACCGCTCCTGCATTTGTCTGTGCACACACCTGCCCCAGCAGTATCTGTAGCTGACAGGGAAAAGCGCTGGCACGAAGACAGCTGCAGAGGTGGCTGCTTCTCCGCAAGCAGGCGTTTAGGTGTGGCAAGAAAGAGCAGCCAGCTTAACTCCTGCTGAAGACCATTAAGGGAGCGAACAGAAAACACCTTTTAGTAACAGAAATATTGTGCGGTTTGGTTTTTTTTAATGTCTACAGGTAGCTTTAAAGCTTCCTTGAAAGCTGCTTTTCTCTACCAACCTTAAATAATTCCTATGGTATTATTCTATAAATGGGAAACTGATTCGGGCTACACTATGTAAATCCAAGGAAGTATGCTAGAATTACCACTCAATTGTGTAGTTACACAATTGCTGTAAGACTCAATTCCTTAAGACCTAACTTAATATAATAACAATACTTAGGAATTACCAGTTATAATACATCAGTTAATATGGACACAAGGCAAAGAACTCTTCTTTATCTGAGTAAAGAACAAATTAAAGCAGGAATTTTTTTCCTTTCCTTTGAAAAGTTCAGTTTGAACACTGCTCAGGCCTGCTCCAGCAGCACACCACAGGGTCCCGCACTGAGCTCCCAACAGAGCATAACAGACATGGGCTCTGCAAGGCAATTCCCACCAGCATCAGAAGGGGAGCTGCACAATTTACTCCATATGATTAATGTACAAGATCCACAAGGCCCATTATCACAATACCAATTCAGTGGCAGATGCTGGATATTATGCACTGCCTGTAGGAAAGTAATCTCAAAAATATTCTACAGCAAACTTGGTATTGTTAGATATTTAGCAATGATTGTCATGTGCTTTCATACAGATTGTTCTAAGGTTATCAGGAAATTGTACAATATCAATGTTCAAGGCTACAGTCAAGTTACACTGCCAGTTCACTCTGAACTTTATTTTTGCAATTAGTACCCCTTCCCCCCACGAAAAAAACAAAACAAACCCCCAACCAATCCACCCAGCTTTCCTACCTTCTTAATGCTAAGATAGGAGCTCTATATCTCTGAAAAGTTAAGAATACAGAAGTCATTGACATTGCACAAGTAAGGGCAATACTTGCCAAAGTAGACCAAAAAAACCCACTTCAAATCAATGATTCAAGCTGTGTTAGCAAAAAGGGAAATCTCTTTGCAAAATGGAAGTTCAGAAAGGGCAGAAAGTCAAAAACCAATCACTTAAGCAAATACTGAGACTGAACAGTATCTTTTGTCTGTTGACTCTTGTTGAATTTCTTATCATCTAGTGTGAACAACAACGAAAAAAAGAGACTGAACTTGGCCAGCAGAAGATTGGATTATAAAGGACCAAAGACTTCATCCCCTCCCATTTCCCCCCTCCCGCAAAATACAGGGTTTGGAAAAATAAGCAGTGTTTATTTACTAACAATGACATAAAATACATCTTAATATATTTTTATTTCTTTACAAATTAAAAGATGCATTGGAAAAACGAGTGAAGAAAATGAAAGGTTCATTCATGATTTCTTTCCACCCCCACACCCCCCAATATTAATACTAGAAATTAGTATTTGTGGAAGTCTGTGGTTGCTGCGCCTTATATTTCTGGGAAGTTCTTTTTTTCCCCCTCTGATTAAAAATCCTCTAGATTTTTTGGTTGGAGGCAGTACATGGAGTAAAAAGTTGGCCACATTCATACAAAAACGCTGAAGATTCTGTAACTACATCTTGAGTTTCTCCATTACAATTTTCATATTCCCCTTTCTGTGTAGTGATGGGAGGGAAGACAAACTAGCAGCATTAGAAGAAAAATGGATTTATATACATGCTACAGGATATGGAACTAAAACCACAGCCAGATATTTTCTGATCTTAACAAGGACTTTCCTATGAAATATCAAGCCCAGATAACATGTTCTCTAATCCATCCACATTCTTCCTTTCACTTTTAGTGCTATTAGTAGCTTAAACTCTTGGGTATTGGAAGAACACTTGTTAAGTGTTCAAGCTGAAATATACAAGCCCCCTTTCAAAAGTGAATAAACAAAGCCCTTAGAATTCTGAATTTGATTACACTAGCTCCCTCTTCACAGGAGTCTTCTCATCCACCCTTGCAAAATGGAACAGCAGACAGCCAAAGTGGATGGATTAATCTGTCTGAGGTATTTTAGTTTAACAAACAGGCTTATAAAAAGGTTTTGTGCAAGCTGATCAGTAGGTAGAACAGGGGAGGGTATAAACATCTAGTAATGAAACTCTTTGCTATAGCCCAGATGCTTTCAATAACCAAAATCAGGTACTTGGGATACCTACTACAGTACAGTCTAAATCTTAAGTTTTTGTATCTCCTTCCTTGTATTCCAGAGTACAAAGCAATCTCAAAAATTCGCATCAGTATAAATCAAACTCCTGCTTGTTTGCTATGATTCACAATAATATGGTTGAAAATGGCCACTTCCTTATCATCCAGTTCCTACACAGCCCCCCATCACCTTGTTAAACCTATTTTATGCTTAAGGTTAAGAGGATTTTGTTCCCACCACCATCTGATAGACAGGTAAGCTCTGCAGGAGAGGCCATGGAAAATGGATTGAGTAGGACAGTAGAGAGCCGTGCAATGAGAAGGAAAGCAGTCACCACACACACCAACAGGAAGTACCATCTCTACTCCTACACTGTTTAGAAGCTGTTGATTTTTGCCCACTGAACTATTAATTACTCCATTACAGATCTGCACAGCAACTTATAGTACAGGGAAGATTGTGGAGAGAAATTTGTCCTGCTGCCTCCTCACTTAGCATTCATTTCATTTTTCATGGCTTTCTGGTTCAGACAGCCGCATGATACATCTGTGCTCTAACACATCATGTTTTTCTCTTTGGAGAAGACACAAACTGTTTGGCTGCTCCAGCTCCCATCACCTGACCTGCCTCTCGTCCTCCCCACCTGTGCATCACCTTCACACTTGGAGCATGCACACACACGCACACGAATGCACAGCAGCTACCAGAAATTTTGAAGAGTTATCGCTTTTTCACCCAATGTTGAATCATGTACAGTGAACTGAAAAAAACCTACATTCATTACGACAGGATTAGCGAGCATGGGGTGGGCGGTGAACTCCTGCCAAGCACAGGAAACAATTTAGATGCAAGTAAAAGACCTGGTATCAAAGGCCTTTTTCTTTTTTTTTTTAGCCCTCACCAGGAAAATATTTCATCTCTCATACAGGATTGGGAAAGGTTGAAGGGATTTCTGCTTATGCAACATGTATTAAAAATTATGGAATTGTACAGATTTCTATGTTGTCCTTTTTGAGGGCGCTGGGCCTTCTGATCAGGTCATTAGCGGAGACTGAAATGTCACTGCTGAGTTCCAGCACCACTCACTCCTCTAGCTCAGTAGCTGCCGAATCTCCTTGTGCATGTGACACAGGAAGTCCACATATGAAGCCCCCCCACTCAGGCTCTTGTCCTCCACCAGAAAGTGTTTGAACAGCATTTCCAGCTTATCTTCTTGCTTCACAATTATCAACTACAAAACAAAAAACAAACAAACAAAACAAGAACAAAACTAACAGTGAGTAGTTAGTAGAATTAGTCTTCTTGGGGAAAAAAAAGCAAAAAGCCAAATGGCTCAAAAACCCAAAGACAGATAATCAGAACCATAGCATATACAGCTTATGTGCTTTGACTTCTGTAAATCAGATGGGTTAAGTCTCAATCCTTGCTAAATAGAAGACAAATACTACATATGTGGTTTGTACAGTAGTATATTGTAATAGGTCTGAAAAAATTAGTGTTAAAACTATGGTAAGCAGAAAACTTGTGATTTTTTTTTTTTTCAGACCCTTGAAAACTTTGCATTGCATTTATGAGATTGGGAAGAATAAGTTCAGCACTGCAGCATTACCAGGTATCACCTGGTCTACAAAAAGGGAAGGAGATTTAAAGCTGTGAATGGGGGACAACATTTTTACCTTCATGTAGCGGGATCTCTGCCCTTGAAGCATGTCAACAATAGATCGTACTTTCTTTGAAAAGGGGTTTTCCAAGACAGGCAGGGCACTCTGGAATGAAAGATATCCAATCCCCATTAGTCATGTGAAGTAGAGCAACGTTAAATAAAACTCAGCAGTTTTGTCGTATTATATAAGACTATGGACATATCTACCCCCACTAACATACAATCTCTTTGACCTCAGCTACTTAAAAGAGAATATAACATGATATCAGAATTAAAGGTCAATTATTTGTTCCATTTAGATATCAACTGTTCTCTTCACTGTTAGTGATTTGGCTTGTCAAATAAGCCTAGGCAAAAGCATGCCCAATATGCCCAGACTAGGGACATTTCCACTAGTTACACATATCTGTGCTTCTCTTGTTCCCAGTATGAAAAATGTAACACTATTTTCTCAACTGGCTTTCTCATTGTTTTAAGTTTTGGGTGACTATCACAGCCAGTAGCTCCGACACTGCCATCCTGCTCACCAAGGTGTTGCTAATCTGACCGAAGGATGACACTCCAAAGAGGTTCTGGATCAGGCCTTGCTGCACGCTGACTCCCACCCACACAAAGATGTTCAGCCCATTCTCCAGCAGGTATATGTCACCCTTGGAGAGACGCTCCTCTGAGTTCCGAATGGCTGCTGGCAACGAATCACTGTCAACATCTGCTTTGGTCTGTTTTAGAGTGAAATAAAGGTTAAAATAAGTAAAATAACATCAAGGTTATAAAACAAGAACATCTTATGAAGTCCTGATAATTTCTGCCACTAAGACCCCACTGATTTTCTCATTTTTAGGACTCGTAAGACTACAATAGCTGTGACTGAGGTATCATCTTCCTTAGTTTAATTTTCTTACTGAATGTGACACAGAGAGATTATTGGTCAGCAAAACAGAACATAATGCTTCTGTGAAATTACTCTGAAGTTCCAATATAACCTTCTGGACTGGGAATGTAATTAGTTTTTAGTATTATTCCAGCAACTACGCTACTGAAAAGTCAAAACGGTACATAGAATTGCCTTTCAATGATGAAAAAAAGTTGTAAGAAGCTTTGGGACTTTTTAAAAAAGTCTATGAAAGGATTAAAAGTGTCTTTGCCACTATTCATATGCTCACAGCTCAGGAAAAAAAGTATCCTCCAGCAAGTTCACAAGATGCAGTAATGCATCTATCACTGAGTGAAATTCAGTGAAACATCCCAACAGATGGAATATCCCGAATACTTCTCAAATTACTTTCCCTTGCTAACAAGTAAATGCCAGTCCTTAAGACAAGTCAAGGCAACAGCAAGTCTCAAGCAGTAAGAATATCCTGAATTACTCACCAGGGGCAAAAGCCTGGGATAAAAGAAAACATTTGTTTCGGCGACATCCATGGATGTCACTAACTGCCGAATGTAGGCACGGTCATCCGTTGTGACCTCTGGACCAGGTTGAAGGACGTCACTCTTCAACACACAATTCAAGTACACAGGAAGCAGCTTCATGCATTCAGGGAGGATCAGCTACAAATCACAAGCAGACAGAAGTTGGTCAGCTGTCTTGCTGAATAAGCCTATGTTTGACAAAATGAAGCTTGCATGAACCAACAAAGTGCGGTGCAGCTGTGAGGAGTGAAAGCCGATAGCCTCATTATATCATGGACTTGCAAAAGAAACATAAAACTTATCCCTGAAGAAAGCAGTGTTCCCTGGGCTCCAGACAGATATTCAAGAAACCATTCTCAGCTATAGTTTTACTTGCAGCCTCTCTACTTTCCTGACTCTTCTCTTTGCAAATTTCTCCTGCGCAAAGCAATTGACTTTGAGTAGGCTAAGTAGGAAGATGACATCATCACTTTTTAATTCCATAGCCTGGTATTCAAGCAAAAGCATCGCAGTTTACCTGTCCAGCAGAAGAGGGACTAGCACAGTTCTTTCGATAGCAAGCGAGGATCTGGGCACACTGGTTTATCAGTGCATCTCGTACAGTCTTTACTGGACTACTCAGAACTCCACGATATGCTGCACAGAAAGAGACAGACTGCTGTCAAGTGAGTGCTCATGAACAGCAAAAACCCCAATACTACTTCCACAAAGTAAGTCTAAACAACTATTGTTTATGGAAGTGTTTATTCCTTCCGCTTCAATAGGAATATATCACCACTTTGCTAAAAGTCTGAAGACCCGAAGAAGCTCATTTACTCTGTTTTATTACATATTCTTGAACTCGCTATCTCCCCTGTACTTAAAATACACTTATCATAATTGAAAACATCGAGTTCTATAAAAACTCCTTTTATAGCCTGGTCATCTTTCTTTAAAGGTCTGAAAATGGACTGTTCGTCATTTTAATGGTAATAAACATACACAACTCTAAATCTTCGCTGGATTCCTAGGCTTTTACTGCAAACTAGAATGTGTAAATAGGATACAATGCAAGAGAGTACGATATTTAACCCAGGTCTATGAACAAAGGCCACTACTTCCTCTTGCCAGAACATAATTCTGGAACAGTTTAAGAATGTACTAAACCAGTCCAAAAATAAATGCAAGGATGAATTCAGACAACTGTCAATACAAATTGTTACTAAAAATATTTAGAAAAGAATTCGTATGAAGAATAAGCCTACACCCTCCATCTCTACGTCTCATCCTAACCAGGATTGGTATCATCACAGCTCTATGCTCTTTCCCATAACTGACTGAAGTATCAGGATTCCCACCTGACATTTGAAGTAAGAAGAATAAACAGGTGTCATGACATGGTAAAATGACAGGCATTCTACCAACAGTTAAAGCTTGCAATTCTTGTTACCATAATTACCCTTACCATACTTAGCCAAGTAGTTGATGAGCGTGTCTGTCTCACAGTTTCGATAGAGGTCAGCAAGCTGTGTGCAACAGTTCAAGGAGAGGTTGTGAATGCGGAGTCGTCGCTGTCCTGCACAACTTGTATATAACAGAGCACACTGTAGGAGACAAAAATGCCAGGATATAGAAAAATGAGGTCCTGCTACAATAAGAACGGCAGGCCTTCATTAAAATCTAGGACTCAGCTGCATAAACAAATTAGATAATTATATAAAAGCCTTGCACAATAAGCTAAAAGCATATGCTAAGAATTGGGGTCAATAAAAAATAACAAGCAGCAATTTTAGCAGTTGTATTAAGGGACCTGGTCTTAGAAAATAAGACTGTAATTTGAAGCAGTCTAGGTCACCCTGAGAGCAAGTACGCTGAAAGGTCAAGGGGGGTATAGTAAAGTAGAGAAAGAACAAACAGTTGCTTGAAGAAATGTCTAATAATTCAGTTCAACTGTCAACTCATTACTTTCTCCTAGAAAGCCTACCCCCCTCACCTGAAGGAGTGCACCACTGTCTTCACTCAATTTGTCATCATGCTTGAATTCCACTGTAATTGTTTTATCACAGTCCAAACCTGCCATCTCTACATCAGTTGTGTTGCTCATATAGAAAGCTCCAAAAAAGTCAGTTGCTCGAATACCTAAAAGTGGAAAAAAACTCAACATGAACCACAACTTTCAACAGATTAAAATGACAGACAGCCTTTGGAACTGACACTAAGTTATCCTGGCAGATTGCAGCAGGGATCTTTCCACAGTTTCAACAAAGTCTTAGAACTACAAAGCTTTAGCAGAGCTTTTTGCATAGCCCAGCGTCAATACATTTTAAATTAGGGAAAAATCTTTTACTTCCCATGGGACATGCTTGAAGTAGTCAATTTATTAAGATTCATCCGTGCTAACACCCACCTGTGCTTGTGCGCACTCTCATTACGGCATCAAATCCCACTTCTTTCTGGACATCTCTTCTCAAGTCGTTCAGGAACCTATCCCGGTCTGTCTCCAGCTAGAAGACAAGCAGTAATTGAAGTTTCATATTCCCATAAATCAGAGCTGCTTCATAAACCATAAAGTGATTTAAAACCAGATGCTACCTCCTGCAGTCTGACTGTATAAGTCAGCCGTCATACACAAGGCTCAGTGCCCTGCTAATAAAATACTGTGCTAAAAGGTAACAGCATAGCATTGTCACTTGGGGATTTTGTTATTAACAGAGATGTTTGTGCAAAGACACAAAGCTAACAAAATCATTTTGGCGAACATCTTAAAATTTAAGTAGTCATTTATTTCCAGATAAATGCCTCTTCTGTACAATTCACACTATGAAAATAGAACACTTCACTAAACAATAATTCCTACTTCTATCAAATACCAGTCTGAGTCAATGTCACTCCTACCTGGAAATATGCATACTTATAAATGGAGCCTCCAGTCTGGTAAGGTACTACACCTAGTGTAGCCACATCCAAATACTGGTTTGGAAACAGAAATAGATCCACACAGCAGCCCTGGGCCACACAGTCCTTCGCCAAGTTGTTGTAAAAGCTTGTCTGTGGTTGAAACAATGTCTAAGAAATGAAATCAGAGATGAGAAATTTGTGGCAAGAAAAGGAAAGTGAGATACAGTTTATAATCCTAGTCAGTACACTTTTATGCTTTAAGTCTCTCTTCAGGGAAATTAGGATCTAATTAGGATATAAATATCCTAAATTAGGAAATAAATTCTCTGTGAGTCTGCCTTTGAGAACTGTTAATTATTATGAAAATTATTACACATTTTTCTTTAATTGTAAGTTCAGCACATTTACTTTAACCCAGATTCGGTATTTTACCCTGTATAATAATCTAGAGCTAACCCTTCTTGTTCCTAGACCAGAGCTGTCCTTATGATGTTATGTGTCCACAGCCCAGCTTACGAATGGAATATGTTAAAAGATATTAGCTGGGACTGTTACATTTTGTGATGGTCTTGTGATTTTTAAAATGTTGCTTCAGTTATTTTATTCCATAAAGAGTGTAATATACACCCTTATTTAAGGATCATGCAAATCTTCATTACCTTCTCCTTATCTGTGTTGAGCAGTTTCCTATCATCCCTGTTCTTTAACTTTCCTGGGGCCTCTGCGATGGGCAGAGAGGTGTGGAAAATGAAGAGTTTGCCAGCACATTCAGCTGCCTGCAGGAAAGTGAGTACAATAATGCAGGTTAGAAACATTTTAAAAATTGTAAAGGAAACTGCAATTCAAAAACAAACATTCAAGTATCCTCATCACACTTTTACGTCAGGGTGACTCTCTCCAGACACACAGGCTGATTGTCACTTGGTTACCTCCCTGTGGTCCAACACAGGGGGCAGAGATTACTGGTGAGTTACAGAAAGGCAAGTTTCAGTTCTACTGGATTTGTGCTAGTTCCATGGCAGGGAGAAAAGGACTTGCTCCAACGGGACAGAACAGTAAGCAGGACCCAGATACAAAAGGTTTTGTGCAGATGTGGGGCACTGGCTTCTTTCCTGATTTGCAGGTAGCTGAGTTTGTGGGAAAAAAGTCACAGAAATGGCAAAGAATTTTGTAATCTGAGATTCAACAGATCATTAATTTTGAATCAACGCCCCATCTCAACAGTAGCCAATGCTTAGTAGGTTATTTTATCTGACACATGCATAACTGAGTATGTAAAAAAAAATATCTATCAGTAATTTTTATTATTTCTTCACTGAACAACTGCCTAGAAAACTGAGTTTAAGAGAGACTTTTAAGGATTATCCCCATGTACCCAGCACTGAGAAGGCTGACCTTTTGGGCTCCTCACTACAAGAAGGAGATTGAGGTGCTGTAGCACGTCCAGAGAAGGGCTACAGAGCTGGTGAAGGGTCTGGAGCACCAGTCTTCCTTGAGGAGCAGCTGAAGGAACTGGGGTTATTTAGCCTGAAGAAACCTTATCGCTCTCTATAACTACCTTAAAGGAGGCTGTAGCCAGGTGGGAGTTGGCCTCTTCTCCCAAATAACAAGCAAAAGGACAAGAGGCCTCAATAGGCCTCAAGTTGCACCACGGGAGGTTTAGATCAGATATGGGGAAAAACTTTTTCACTGAAAGGATTGTCAAGCACTGGAACAAGCTGCCGATAGAAGTGGAGAAGCCACCATCCCTTGCAGGTATTTGAAAGACATGTGACTGTGGCACTTAGGGACATGGTTTAGTGATGGACCTTGGCAGTGCTGAGTGAATGGCTGGACTTGATCTTAAAGGTCTCTTCCAACCAAAATGATTCCATGACTTACATGACAGACAAATAGAGCAGAAGATCAACAGTTTTGGAAGGAATCATACAGGTAATTAATTCGATCAGTAGATATAAGTCAGACTTAAACATGCTGAACTTCATCTGGATGAAGTACTAGAACAGAAGAACTTTAGGAAAGGTTTACTTGGTTAGCACATTATTGCGGACAACTTCAACAAATGGCATTCTCTCTTTTTATTCAAGATTCTACCAGAATCTTACCAGAATTGGGTAGAGAACATATCATAGAATCATAGAATCGATTGGGTTGTAAAAGACCTCAGAGATCATCAAGTCCAACCCTTGGTCCAACTCCAGTCCGTTTACTAGATTATGGCACTAAGTGCCATGTCCAATCTCAGTTTAAAAACCTCCAGGGACGGTGAATCCACCTAGCTAACTAGCTAGCTAGCTACACAAAACTGAAGGTACACGCACTCGAAGAATGAGCAAAGTACTCCTTACATGTAATGCATCTACCACAAGGAGCTTACAAAAAGGTTTAGAATTGTCTTATTAGTGTGTGTTAGCAGAATATGAGCTTCAAAGTACTTGGGCTGAAAAAAGTTTGTCATAACACATTTACTAACCTTCAGCGCCTCCAGCCCTGCTTGAATCACAGGTGCAAAAACAGTTTCTGTTTCTCTTGTGTCTGCAAACATTTCTGGAATCTGATCCAGCAAACTAGCAAAGAACAAGAAAAAAAGAGGAATTCAAGATGCCATTTAATTGGAAAAGCCACACAGTTGTAGATGATGATCTACAAGACTGAGGTGGTTTAAGCAGAAGTCCCCAACACGTCTATAAATTTACATAACTTTTACAGTATTTGACATCTCAGCTATGAAGAAAAATCCTTTGTTATTCTTCACTGGCTTCTCTCATCCATATCCTTAATGTTTGCTGTATAGCCTCAACTGATGCCTTCTTTACAGCTCTTCTGTATTCCTTCTCTTGTAATATATCCCAATATATATACGTAAATAAATTCTTAGGAAATACTAGTGACAACTGGCCTCTGTTTGCCAAGCATCCTGTGTACTATTCAAAGATTAAAAGGTTTAATCCACAGTTTTGTATTTAGAATTGGTAATGCATTACAAAACAGACTCGAAACCTTCTCTAAAAATATGCAGTGCCAGGTCTAGATCCCAAAACATAGTTAGCTACACACCACAGTTTAATTACAGTTCAAGTATCATGTTAAATAGTTTACAAAAAACTTTGCTAATTAGTTTCTTCTAGATTTCATCTTCTCTAGCCCATTTGTTCTATTTTCTCCACAGAACCAAAACTGGACACCACTGTTGTCTCAGTTTGCAATTATTTAAGCAGTTGCCTAAAAACAGTGACTCAGTATTCTTATAGCTTTCACTCTGCATCATTCTAGTTGTGTTTTGTTGTGGCTTTGTTTTGGGTGGGGTTTTTTTGGTGTGCGGTTGTTTTTCCTTCTCCCCAGAAATGTTCTTCTGCACTAAATCCCCTTATATATATTTCCTGCCACGCTGGACTATGAGCCAAATATACCCTTAGCCCATGAATTTTCTCATCCTACTTTGCCAGTTTAATCTCAAAGAGTATATGAAGTTAAAATACATGGAGAGACTTCTATGTGAGTAACATAACAGTTAACCACACAACATTTGAATCTACCAAACAAGTATTTTACTACAAACATTGTAAATCAATTTATATTACCTGGTAATAACTGTCCTGGATTCATTCACGTTCACCAGAAAACCATCCAGGAGTGGCACAAACATATCTGCCACATCTGAAACAACCATCATTTGTGGCTGTGCCAGTGAGCTCTTCACGTTATAGAAGTGTAACACCTTGTTGTAGGTGACAAAGCCTACTCGAATGGCTGATTCTTCCATGTTGCCTTCCCTACAAGAGACATACTTGTCTTCACATCTAGGTAGATAGGGAAACCATTGCACATAACACAGTAACAGAAAAATGAATGGAAGTAAAATTTATTTTCACCTACAAGGGTATCAAGAAAAATGTTCTGTTTGGTCCTTTTCTGAAGAAAATCTTGACAGGATTATCAAATAATTTCTTAATTTCTATGACTTTTTAAGGAGAAAAAGTAACAGTATCCTCCATTTTCACTGGCTACAGTAGTTCATAATATACCTACCTTGGCAGGTAATCTAGGAGTGACTTCAATTCTTCACATATTAGCCTCACTAAGCCACTCTTCACAGCATTGTAAGACACATCAATCATGAAAATGAAAGCAGGTGGACTGGGAAACTTGTTATTCTGTGGAAGAGGGGGATGAAATCACATTACTGCCAGGTAATGTAGCTCACGTAACAGCTCTCTAAAACAGACAAATGCTGGTCAAAACTCTAATAGCTTTCATGGACTTACGTACTCATGAGCAGCACTTGTTTCTTCAGATCATTCTCCCACCCTTTTCCAACTAACAGACACGTAATCACATTGTGCTTCAAATGGACTGGTATTAAATGCCCTAGACTGATTTTACCACTGGTCGGAGAAGAACAGGCTAGTTGTAACTAAATCATCCATTTACATGACTAGGCTGGATCACAAAATCAGACAGGGAAGATTCCTGCCAGTTCTCAAGACTTTGGAATCTGACCAGACTCTTACAGATTCAGCAATATAAAGCAAAATATTTTCCTCTCCAAGAACTGCAACCTTTTCGTTCTTAAAGCTGGGAAGATCGCATCTTGTTTGAATTAAAAATTATTATTATGCTGTTAGAAAATAATTGGTTTTTAATCTTAACTCAAAGTAAAGCTGAGGCATCAGGAGGCAACCAGTATAAAGTTGCAACATTTAGACTTCTATTTTCCCAGCATATATTTCAGCAGAAATGTAAGTTGTTTGAATAAATACCTTGCACATATTTTTCCTATTCCTTAGAAGTTAATTATTATTTAAATCTTTAATTTAAAGGCAAACCCACTCCGACAACACGTATTTCTACATTATTCTTGTGCTTTTAACCATTACGGCTTTATATGAAATTAAGTTCAATAGGTAAGGTCTGCCTTAGGCAACAGGTGGCACATTGCATATTTACTATTGTACTTGCCCTGAATCTCTCCCTTTGCCCCCCAAAGACTACTGCACAAGAGTCCCTTCTGTAGAATTCCTAAGGTAACAGCAGCTATAGTTGCTCATATGGCTCCAGAAAAAAAAAAGACAGCTATAATAGAATTATGTCATGTGTGATCAGGACTTGTCTGCTTTGGAAAGTAAGCAGACAAGCATCTTACACAAAAAAGTGGTATGGATTAATGCTGATAATTATCTCTGCCAGATAGAAATCAGCCCCAGACAGTTCATGTCATTCTTACTGTTCAGAAAATAGCCTTTTTATTTAAAAGCAAAATAAATATAGTAATAAACACATTGTACTGTACCTTGCAATAGTCAACTGTTGCTAGAAACTCATAAGACCCCAATGACAACTCAGGTCGGTCATAGAAGTCTACTCGCTTTCCAGTATGATCCAAATGCTGGAAGTAGTGAGGTGGCACTGGGAAAGGAAAAATCATCAGTGACATGCCCATGATAAACACTGTGACTAGAGAGCCAATATGACAACAGCTGTTTCAAATAAGACTCCAGGAAAGTTAGCTGGCACTCCGGGCTAGTACATAAGTATTACTAAAAATATTACTGCAATTTAAGAACATCAAAGTAAAAAACCATAAACTTATTCCAGTTTGTCTCACGCACCAGAAGACACGCTATATAGTCAATGCTGTATTTTTCTTGAATCACCTTTCTATTCTCATATTACATTTCGTATTAGAAATATCACTACAACACACTTTAAGGATTATTCTGAAGGATTTAGTCCAAAGGAAAAATATAACCATCTCATATAAGTAGTAGCAAATTACTTAAAATAGAGTTTGAGGCAAATTACAGGCTACAACATTACTGACTCAAATCAGGCTTACTAAAATACTGAGTTCCTTATTTTGCTATATGAGTTGGTTTTTTTCCCTTTCCTTCCCATGCTGCATAAGAATAAAGCCTCCAGGCACTGTCGCATGCAGAGGCTGCCCTAATCCTTTTATCAGAATAGACAGGGTACTTCTTAAGGTGGATTAGGAAAGTCCAGCACCCAGTACTTCTGCGCTGGTACCAGGCATCAGAAAATAAAATGGGCAATAATTAAAACTCAGGTTTTGCCTACAAAAGTCAGCTGCAGAAACAAAGCATTTCTCTCGTGCCCCAAGAACTACCATGACAGAGTCCCTCCTGCAGAACTACCAGGGTGACAAAACGTATTCAACCAATAGCTGCCTATATAGCTCCAGGGGAGAATAAAATGAGATTACCTGTAATGACCATATCCATCACATTTAAATTATTCTAAACATTCAAAGTTTCAGAAGTTCAAAAGAAAAAGTAATATCATTAAGACTATATATAAGAACCTATCACTCTTCTCTCCAAGTACAACCTGGTACAAACTAATGGCCTGATTCTTTTTGCAGAGAAAACTAAATTTGTCGTCAAGTTTTAGGTACAACTACATTGTATTCTCACAGCATTGCTTTCATCAGCAGTCTCTCAGCATCCTTCCCTTTTCTCGGTTGTTACAGGTATAGCCATTCATTCAGCTGCTGAGTGAGCAGGGACAGGGAACGTCCACAGGCTGAAAATCACCAGACAAAACTGGTTTTTAAGGTTGGCCATTTCTAATCCCCATTTTGGTTAGTAAAAATAGCTGTACAGCATGACTGAGGTTGTAAGAACAGTCCATTAAAAGCCATCAGTGTTACCAAAATGAAACACTGAAAACATCATCATAAGGTTTGTTGTACCTTACATCCCATTGTGCCTTCAAAACAAATCTAGAGATGTCATGCTATGAGCAGCAGATTGTAAATTCAGCTTAAAAGGAAGCATGTTCTATATTAATTTAGAAGAGCAACTTCCTGGCCTTACTGAACACTCCTATTCAACTGTAGCAGAGTTATCTGCAATCTCATCTCTAGGCACTGTTTAAACAGGCTTTGTGAGGGAAAAAAGATCCTAACTCATGCTACTGACTATATCTACATCTCAGTCTGTCCAAGTAAAACGTATGTGTGAAATACCATAAGAAAATACAGTAAACTGTTTTCCAAACCACTAGGCATTATGCTACAAAAATCTCATATTAAAAACTTGGTACAATACTGCAATGCATAAGCACCTACTTAATTTGATCATAATTTCAGAACCAAGCACTGAACATGCCTTATAATGATTTTTTTACAAGACTAGACACACACTAACGCACAGTATTCATTGTAAATGATCATAACACGATAAAGATTTATTTGCCTGCATCTTGTTCAAAGAGAGCCTTTCCAAAAGAGCTTATAGACTGATTTCCAGAAGAAATCTTACCTTCAGTGACACAGCTGCAGAAACAACACTGGAACCTCCTTCCACCCTCAATGAATTGCATAAAAGGGCACATGTAAGCTTTGCACCTATTACATCGGACAGGACCGGATTCTCCATGGTCTACCAAATAAGGAAGGGTCTGTGGAAGCAGGAGAAAAAAAACATGAAAAGAAAGGTCACATGATGATGAGAAAAAAGTGAGCACACATAATGCAGAGCTTAAAACTATCTCCCTGTACATTGCATAGGATTTAACACTTCGGCAACTGTGGGAGAGCATGCAGGGGATGAGAGAAGTCTGAACGAGTATTTCATAAATGCTTTGCAATTCAAGCTCTAGCACAGCAGCTTTTTATGGGCGAGTCATTAATGGGCTATCCCATTTTGTCAGTAGCCTGTTTGAAGAACATGACTGCAACACACAGCAGAGATGTATCCCAAGTGTACAAAAAACACTGAAAGAATGACTATGATAACCTCATGGGAGTGGGCATACAATTTAAAAAAAAAAAGGTAACTCTTCACCTCCTATCTCCTTCCCTTGTAAAAAGCAAGCTTTTTGACAGAAGCGAAGCCAGTCATTGCATTGCATATATTCAAGAACATAGAACATCTATCTTAAAAAATTTTGTCTGATAAGACTTAGTTTTGAATTCCACCATGAAATACATTATAGACACAAGTTCTTGTTGTCTTGTCCCCAGCAAGTCCTCAAAACTCTACAGCAAGTCCTCAAAACTCTTATGAAGTGATACCATTTTTGAACTATTACTGCTAATATAATCTTTTTGCATCCAAACCAGAATAAGATGCTTGGCAACTTCTGCAGCTTCTCAACATCAGAATGAACAGGAAGCACTTTAAAGCGATTGAGAGAGAACTCATACAAGTTACAAGCTGCATTCATAGTTCAAAGCACCCTTCATAATTACGAATTTAGCTCAAAAGAAAGTTTAAATACTTCTTTTTAAATTTTGTCAGTAAAGGTGTCTGGTCTTAATTCTCTCAGTTACCCTAAATCTCTGATCATGTTTAATAGACAACATATTCACTGTTGAGCAAATGCTCCAGTCACTTTCCTCTTCACGCCACAGATGTGTCACATCTTTCATTCAACCCCACAATGGTTTTGCAGCCACAGTTTCTCATTTCCTATAGCCCAGGCTGACCTCTTCAGAGGAAACAAATTTTGAAGTTTTCTGAATGGCACTGCTATTGCACTTCAACACAATCAGCCTTTTTCCTCAGCCTCTCCCCTCTGTGACATGCAAGTAAACTACAAGGGTGCTGTAAACATGCAGTGCTATGTATAACTTGTTACAAACCACTTACTCCCAGAAGACACAGAGATAATTCTTTCCAAAGCCTCAAGCTTGGTTTTCTGAACAGTGCCTTAACATTGGGCAAAGGTCCTGTATTTGGCAACCAGGTGCTAAATTTTTACATATTCTAGATTTACCTGAATGCTATAGTTTCATGAGATATTATTTTCATGAGACATTTATCCTCTCATTACTGATGTGTAAAGCTTTAGCTCTATTTACAGTCTTACTGCTCTGAACAGCTGAGTCTTCATCTGTTGGAAAGGCCCCTCCACAGGGAGTCTGCCCTCACCATAAAGAACTTCCAAATAGTAGAAGCTGACTGGTCTCCAGAGCAATTTTCTTATCCTAGACATGTTTTTTCTGGATACCACAAGTGTTTGTTCAAAGCCTAAACACACCAGAAGACCAAACAACTAGTTATTTGTAAAGCTTCTCTAAAAATGTGCAGCTCCACAAGCCTCCAAGTTTCTTAGATAAGACAACATTCTCCTACTCTGCTCCTTTTAAGCTTCAGCCACAGCTCAGTTTCATCACAGACCAGTTTTTGAAATTCAAACCATAGTTTAAAGACACAAAACACCCTTAAAAGCCCAGAGAAAATTGCTTTCCTCAGCAGATGCTAAACATAGCTTTAATGGGGCACAGAACACTGCAGACGTAGGTATCCAAATTTAATGAGCCCACTTGTCTTTACAACACTGCTCCAAGCAGGCTAACACTACACAGTAGCCAGAGTATTTAGACTATTTAACAAAATGTCTAACTCTGTGATAGCCTTGAAGCTTTCATGTTCTTATCAATGAAACATGAGTGGGTAAAAGGCTAACCAACCACACATTACACCTAGAAGGCAGCAGAGTGCTGCAGAGGGAAGGACAATCAAGGTTTACCTAGTCTTCATTACCTAAACATGCCCTCTCAACACATTCATTAAATGCTGTCATCTAACAGCATTTTCCTGGCAAGTTCCAAGTACATACAGGGCACATGTAACCCTACACACGGTTCTCACCTCCTCCGGCGGCAGAGTAGCCAGCGGCTTTATGACGGCAGCAAGGGGAACTTGGGACTGTTTGGCCATATCAGAGGTGCAAGGAATATTGTAAGATGTGCATCTTATGTAGCGGGGGCTTGCATTACCTGGGGGACAAATAAAAAATCACCACAAATTTCAGTACAAGTTAAGGTTATATTCAAGAGCAGAAACAAAGACCTTCGGTTGTGTTGTTAAGCCACAGACAGATACTAAGAGCTTATCTAAACAATCAGTTTCAATCTATGGAAAACCTGAATTCCAAATAAAATACCTCTTTATGACTAACTATGTAACATAGAAGTCCTTAATTCAAAACAAATGAACTTGACTCCACATCAACATATATCTCTACAAAGGCATTCCTGTTTCACTCTTTTTGCAGACTAAAACATACTGTAGGCAGAAAACTCTACTCAAACTTTTCTACTGCTAGAATCAGATTCTGCATTTTTTTCTGGAACTTTAAAACTCAAAAAAATTGTGGGAGATTAAAAGGCAAAATATCGTTTCTCTATTTACATTCCACTTAGTTTAAAAAAACACAGTTTCCCAGTCCCATTCTAATGCTATTGATAGTAAATATCAGTTCTGAAGTGTTGTTTATATTGTTCTCCAGAAGAGGCTTCATTTGCTGCTTTCTGATATCTCTGCTAATGCTGGTCCTAGGTATCTGCCTTGGAAAACATTTTTTTTCCTGCAAATTGATTACTAGCTACCAATCAATCAGGAGAACCTACAGTGAGATCAAATCAACATAGGACCTGAAACTAAGCTTCTGTTGGTAAAACACACATCCCCAGCAACTGAAATCATTCCTCAAACTTTTCCTTTAAAGACATGGTTTGTGTTTTGTTTGTTTAGGAAAAGAAAAATATTTACCTTGATCCTTGACCAAGAAATTTGTAGTAACAAGAGGTGGGACCTGCCCTCTCACTCCAGTGACGAATGGTTCTGACCCACGGTTACTTCTGTCATCTTCAATCACTTGAATCTATGTTGGAAAACACCATGTTAATACTTGGAGGCTTGGTTTCAAACTACTGTAAAGTACAAAATCTGAAAGGCAATGAAAAGGGGACTGGAGAAAAACATTACTATCTCTAAAAATAAGAAGGTCTAAAGAAAGTAAGTTTTGTCAAGCAGTCACCTCTCAGTTTGATTTCAAACAGTACTTAATGACTATCAATAAATTACAAGCTGCAAATAGTTTTTTTCCCCTAAGTATTCTTAGTAGCAGCATATTTTGTGTTTCATGTCTGATCTGAACTCATAAAAACCAAACTCAAGAAAGGAATTTTTGGTAGTATTCTCCTGTATGGTTCTTTAAAATTAGAAGCTTCTGTAATCCTCAAACCAGGTAACCTGGTTTTTTCTTTCTGTTTTGTTCCCACTATTTTCATAGTGCATTTATTTCTAGCCACTGTAACTCTGACCTAAAGACAGATTCTTGCAAGCTCAGGTGGAAATCTTCATTACTTTGTGGTGCTCAAGGGTTTGTGATTTGAATTCTGGGGATGTGGAAAGTGAAGTTTCAGTAGAGTTTTCAATGAATTAAATTTAAACTTCAAATCCTGTAAAAATCTTAAATTTCTTAATATTTCAAAAATCTTCATTATTGCAAATATGCTTAAGATAATGGAAATTTATTAAACAGTTTTAATCCACTAAAATATTCACTGACCTTTGCCTAAGAACAGAGAATTTAGTTGTAAACAGTTTAAACTGTATTTCCATAGCAATAACTGAATGAAAGATCTAAAGTTAACATTCATTCTTCTGATCTTATTTTGCCACCAAACACATATGCTTTTGCCTACAGTAAATTCTGAAAAGCAGAAGTCTACATGGCAGAACTTCCACCCTCGCGCTAAGGATTCCAAGCTGCCAGCAGAAAGCCTTCCATAGCTTCAGACAGTGACTACTCCAGGATAAATTTAGTCACGTTTCAAGTCTACAGACTGACTGATGCTGGTGATCTCACCACTGGTACCCATCACATAATGAACTTCGACTAAATGACGAAGAAGTGACACAGGGTGACAAAAAGCCAAATGTGCTTTGTTTTTCTTCCCATCCAAAAGGTAGCTGCTTTTTAATTTCTTTATGTAAGACTCTCTAACATAAACATTAAATTTTCAAATTCAAAATTTAATGGTTATGTATGAGCACAGATAATGAGAGAATGTTTACAGCTCCCCATGCCTCATACTAAGGTGACTGGAAGATTTATATCAGAATTAACATCAAAACAAAACAGTTCATCTGCAATTTTAGAACTTCAAAGCACTGGCCCAATAGTGGTGTATCAACAAGAACAGTAACCAAATTCTGATCCAGACTGCTGGAAGATATGGCTACACAGGTTCATGCTGTGTATGAGACACACACTGCATGCACATTTATACTGCTGGCTTACACTGAAAATGCCAGTTGGAATCTGATGAAGATGATATCCTAAAGATCAGACAAAGAAGGGGAGACATTCTTCATGATCTGTTTCGGAAACACTCCGCTTTCTATTGCCTCACCATTTATCACAGAAGATTTTAATAACCTCATGTGGTGTAATGTTACTCATTTTGATAAGGCAAGCAGAAGACAGCAAGGAAAGGATAAAGGATTAATGATGTAGGGTTAGCGAGGTGAAGTTCAGGTTTCAGGCATGCACAGATGGTCACCAACACACAGACTACAATTGACATATATACAGCACTTACTGGACTAGGAATTGCATCTGGGTCTATTCTGTGCCTGGGTTTCTGCTGGGGTGGCAGCTCATTAAGTTGCTATTTTTTTTAATAAAAAGTAAGAGCGCCACAAAAAAAAAAAAAAAAAAAAGGAAAGAAAGAAAGAAAAGAGAATAAAAAACCAAAAAGTAACAGTGTTACTTCTCTCTACCCACACCTGTAGCACTGGAATTAGATACATTAGGATATTGGTTCATGCAACAGCTTCTGCAGCATACACTGACCCCAAAACCTGTCTTGCGGGGATATTGGGCCTCGGTTCTAACACATTGCTAACAGAGGCAGGGGCTCACCTGCTCATTTTGGTTAGAACTGGGGATTTATGCCTTAAGAACATGCTAACATGAAGGCAACTGATACAAGCCATTTGAGATCCATTTAGTGGAAGAGAGGAAAGGCAGACAAGCAATTTAAGACATATTCTATAAAAAAAAAAAGAAAGCTTTACATAAACGTGGAGTCTAAACAGATAATCTTTTTTGAGTGGAAGTAACTTCTGAAAAACATCAGACCTAAGATGTAACTCAAAACTAAATCATTTTCACAGTTTTGAAGTACAGAACAGCACCACCAGCAGAGGAAGGAACTAGTGTAGTAGACTAGGCGCAATAATACTGCGAGGCTCAGTTTTACATGTTTGCTCAGCTCATCCTTTCTCAGAATCTCCATTCTGAAAGATAATCCCAATTTGAGAAGCTGTCCATAATTGAATGATATAGCATCATGACTTCATGACCCAAAAAAACCCCACAAACCAGCTTTTTGTCAGATTATAGGAAAAGCACTACAATCACCTCCTACTAACGATATTTTAAACGTGGATCATACAGTTCACAGACTGTCACCATAAAACCTGAAATTAGTTCACCTTGGAAAGTCATAATGCAAGAATCCAGATACGGAGAAACAAGCTTAATCAAAGCCCTCAAGGATTCTCAGAAGGTAACACAGTACAGAAAAAGGCCTGAGGAATTAGAGGAGTGATTTCTATATGCGGTGCCTCTCTTTAGTCACCAAGAAAAATACTGTCTGTGCACTTATTCATAAAAGCAGAAGGTGAATATAAGAGAAGAGTAAGCAGGAAAACAGACTGATGTTCCTCAGAACAAGAAACCTGTTTTCAGCTTTGGTTTTTGTCAGGTCTGTTTTATGCAAACACACTATGAAAGAGGTGACACTGGAAAGAACAGGTAAGCTTACAGGGCTAGGAATGGAATCTGGATCCAAGCGTTTTGGTGGAGGTGGTGGCCCAGGTGGACTTCCATAATTTGGTGTTCCTGGATAGGCTCCTCCATAGTTTGGCTGGGGACCCCTCACCTGCCCAAAGAAACCTGAACAAGAAAGGAACAACAGAATCAGAGTGGCTTAATGGTAGGTGTTTCCTCGTTAGGCACTTCCCACTGTTCCTTCCATTATAAAAAAAACCCTCAAGAAAAATAAAGTTATGTGCTTTTCAGTTAATTAGGATTAAACATGTTTATCACAGTGTTTCAGCTTAGACCTGTACATTTCTACCAACAATCCAATAAATTGATGGATACAGTCCTCAAAACCAGACTTAAAGAAACACAGGCTTTTAGTCTGAACTCTATTAACTCTACCCCAGCCCAAACAGGCACACCAATGTAACTAGTTTTAGAGGAACAGAATTACAATACACATTAAGATCACGCACTATGAACATTTAAATGCAGAACTGTCTAATAGAAAGTGCACACATAACTGCCAAATAAGCTAGTGGATGACCTCTAATTCTTCAAATTAAAGATATGGAAGGAGTTGTCTTGGGGAGTTTTGGCTTGTCTGAGGTTACGTTAATAGGTTAATGCGTGATTTTCTCTTTTTTTTTTTTTTAACTACCTGAATTTATTTGATATTATTTTAGACAATTCCAGTCACTTACAGAGTAACAGCATGATTTAACCCATGAGTATTTTTGCAGTTTATAGGAATTTGGACAGATATTTTTAAGTAATTTACCTGGCTAGTTGTGCAAAACTGCTTGGAGGATGGGATTCTCAATCCTAACATTTGCACAGGATTACTTTATCCTACCTATCTACAGGTGTTATTGATTAAAAACCAGCCAAAACTGTTGATAATTCAGAAAGCTTATCTAGTCTTACTTCTAAGCCCACTCATGATGTGCAAGCTGCTACGAGGAACAAAATACAGTTATGTGAATTAAAGGAGAAAATATAGCAATTCCTTTTTCAATGTTCAACAACTCCTCTCATACAGACTGTATATGCACAGCACCACCAATTTCAAAAATAAAAAATAAAAAATAAGGCTTTTCAGAATTTAGATGTCTATTTTTGAACAGATGAGGTTGCAGACATCAAATAAAAATCCATAATAAAATTTTGATAACAAATTCTGGTCTTATTATGGTACTAATTACTAAACAGGTTTTGGTCAAGTAAGCTAGGATTCCTTTAGTTACATTAATCTGATTAACATCTGTATGATAAAATATCTTAGAATGACACATGCTATTGTTTGTCTTAGACACGAGCATAGGGAAACAAGAGAGAAGTGCTGAAGTGCAGCCAAGAGCCCACAAACAACAAACTCAAAATTTAGTTCTCAGTTGGCAGCATACAGAGAACATGTAACTTAAAATTCCTACACTATGAATACTCACCATTCTGCTGCATTTGGTATCCTGGCTGAGGAGGATGAGTGGGAGGGGGTGGTCCACGGAGGTCACTCATGGGAGGCCCAGGGTGCAGCCCTGCCATAGCTGATGGAGGTGGTGGTGAGGGTACATGGTTAGGCTGGGATGATGGTGGTCCAGCAAGTGTCTGCCCAGGCGGTGGTGGGCCTGGCATGGCAGGTGGCCTTGGGGCACCTGTGGTGGGAGGGTAAGAGGAAGGTCCAACCCCTGTAGAAGGGGGAGATGGTGCAAAACCAGGGACTTGAGTAGGTAGGCGCTGAGTTAATGCTGTCTGACCAGGAAATGGAGGCTGTGCCACAGGAAGACCCTGAGGCACACTGGTAGGAGGGGGTCCTGGGTTTGCAGAGTAAGGTGTGTAGAGACCAGATGCTGTTTCACTAAAGCTTCCTGAGACTGGGGGAACCGATGTTGGGGGACCTGGTAAGAATAAAAGAAGATATAATACCATTTTCTCATATCCTCAAGACAGTTAAGATGCAAGCAAGACCCATTTGCTCTAGATTACCTATGCAGGTCTACCAGTTTCTCATCTTCAGATCGATTTTCCAGTACTAGCAGAGACAAACCTTAAGTGACCATCTTCCTAGATTGATCTGAGAGCTGAAGCTCATTCAAAGGATCTTAAACTTGGTAATTCTTTCATTGTTCTCTCTCTCTCAAAGTCTGAGCTGCTTATTTTACATAAGCAGAATACATTTCAGGATTCAAAGCCAGAAAAAAGGGGCAAAGCCAGGAATACACAAAACAAGAACCACCACAAATCTACCTATGAATTTCTGGAACTAAAATAAGTTTCTGTCTCTAACTCCACACTCAGTTGGAGCCTGTAGATCAAGAGTGGTTTTGAGCTTTGTCGTTTTAATAGCATGAAACTATCACCATCTGTATTTACCACTGTACTATTTCTGAGGATGATATTTGACAAACACACATTACCAAAAGGCTGAAGAAATCTGCATCTCCCTATCTACTCCTAATTTTCCTATAAAATCTGCCTTACAATACAAGATGCTTGTTAAAAAGTACTTAGCAAAACAATTTAAAAAAAGTGTAGTCAATCTACCTTACACATACTAAAGACAAAACTCTAGTCTTCAATTAAAAGAAAGTATTGTAATCTATAGCAATGAGACTGTAGACCTAATACAACAGAACCATATATCTAAATTCAGTTTATACTGTTTAAGTAAGTTTCTTCTCCACTTCCAGCAGAACCCTTCACAGGGTCATACAGAGTAATTTCAGCCCTTTGTGATTTATGGGGCCCTTTCTCTGTTTTGTTTGTTTGTTTTGACTGGGCTGCTGCACAGCAGTAGCAAGGCATATAGACTTGCTACATACAGTTTACTCAGGGAGACCTGTTACCCTCCTTTGTTATTGACATCCAGCAGTGCTTCTTGCACTGTCCCCTACAATGATCTCAGTTCAGTTTTCCCCTATTATGACATTATTAGTTAAGAAAACGACTGTTTACTATGGCAGATATCAACAGCTAGACAATTCCCACAACCATATGGCAATGAATCATTGACAAGAAAAACCTTTTACCCAATTACCAGCAAAAGCGAAAATCAATAGCACATTTCTGTAGCCAGGAAACCTTACCATATCCCAGTCCAGCTGGGGGAGGAGCAAAGGCTGTAGCACGGCCAATTGTCATCCCTGCAATGTGATTGCTGAGCTGCTGCACGCTGGCTGGGGGGGGCCCATATTGCTGTCCACTGACAGATGTGGGTGCTGAACCTGCCAGGAATGGCTGGGTAGCAGGTGGCCTGGGAAGGAAGATGATAAACTTAACTGATTCCTCATTATGCAAGATGTTACCATTCTCTGTGGTTTTTAAAATTGTTCTACCACACAAACACTCGCTGTGTCTCAATTATATACACAAAGCACCATAACTCAGTTTTGGAAAAATAATTACATATCCTGAAGGGATCTGAATCCCTTTCATCAAAAAAATCTATTGGCTCTTAAAATACAAATTCTATATTATTGTTAATTCCATTTTATTTACCACAACAAATCAGAAATGCTGCAATGGAGTCTACAGGGTGAGCAACAGTAAGGCCTGCACAGCTATGTAAAAAATGCTCTCTTGCTCAAAAGATTTGGACTCTGCAGGATTGTTGCCACTTCCACCACTGAGGCAGGTTTTGGAGATTTCTGGAGAAGATAGCGAAGCGCTTTAGTTGAAGATAACTCAGGGACCCGTAATGGACAGAAGAGGACTCAGAATAGAATCTATACTGAGAAATTAGCCAGCAGTGACTGCAACATGCTCTAGAGATCAATTCACACTGCCCACTATGGCTGTGTGAAGGCAATTGTTTCAAGACAAGACAGATTATGGGAATCAGAATTTTTTTTTTAGGGGAAAATGACTACCACAAAAAGGTTTTGGAGAAGAGGCTTTAATCAGTCACTAACATCTGCTTATACCCTTCCAGAAGTTTTTAATCTCCAGAGGTACTTATTTGCTAACACGTAATCATGTTCCAAAGCAGTAACAAGGCAATGAAGAAAGTTAATATCCACCACAGAAAAAAAACAAGGTATTTAGTTTGCTCTAGATCTAAAAGATCTAGACCTAGCATGGGTCAAGTAGGGCAGGATTTTGTTACAATTTGCTCTTCTTGTATGTACCTCTGCATTGGGGCTGTTGAGGCTGGAATCCCATTCTGCACATCTCCATGTTCAAACTGACTGTATGCCAGCTGGCCAGAAGCATGAGATGCTCCAGAGGCTGGAGCGGGAGCTCCAGATGCTGGCGTGGGTCTTAATGAACCTACAGACATAAGGAAAAAAAAACAATTAAACTATCACAAATTACAGAAACAAGGGCTTCAACCAACTACCACGAAAATCCAAGTGCAGAATTGTTGTATCAATAATCTACGAGCAACAAGTAATTTATACACCTATATTAGAAGTAGCAAAAATGAAAGCACAAATATTTTTAGTCAGTGTCATTAGTTACCGTCTCCACACAGATCAAGCAGAAAATATGTGCTACGGAGGGTCTTCAAAAGACAACTTCATCTTTTACGAAGAAAAAAAGCATCTTGTCAGTAAGTTACTGAGTTCTTCCCCCTCCAAGTCCAATTATTTTTATCCAGACCAAGAAAAGTATTTGTATGGAACCTAATGTTCATTACAGATCAATTTTCCCTACTTGTAAGGTAAGCAGACTATGCAAGTAGATTCAGTTTTCAAAAATTACATTTGACTAACTGCATTTATAAATAACATAATGGGAGCCACCACAGATTGTTCTTTACAGCCTCTCAAGGTTGAAGGTTAACATAAATACTTTCCCATCTTTCAAACTGAACTGCTTCAGTCACAGCCCAAACATTTGCCTCAGAAATCAGTCTTTCCACAGATGGCACAATGTTGGATACGACACCAGCAGACCAACTGCAGTTCCTACTTCCAAGGAAGAGAATATAAACTTTTATTTTAATAATAATGGGTTAACAATGTTGATAATTAGAACAACTGTATGACCATGCCTGCTAACCACAAAGGATGGTTACCCCATATTTCATGCATAGGGTATCATTAAGTACAGATGACTAAATAAACTGTCCTGTGAGACCAGGGCTGCACAGACTCAATGTTGTGTCACTGACAGTGACCAGCACGGCACGTTTAAAAGGGACTCAGAAGCCTCCTTATGAGGAACCATCACAAAACAGGAAATAAGGGGAGCCATTTCTTAATTCTACGGCATAATTTATACCCCAAAGCATGAGGTTTCAACTTATGTATTTTCATCTTATGCTACGTACCATTCTTATCAAGCTTGGGGATGTAAAGTCAAGGAAGGAATTAACTAGGCCTTACATGAATAACCTAAAATTTCTTGGATTCTTTTCTCTATTACTAAACCTCCTCCTGCCCTTCATTTTGAGACTTAGGACTTAATTACTCCTAGAGACACTTATTAGTTTTATATACCTTCCTCTGATTAAATATTGTCTTTTCTTAACTATTATTACAGCACCTTTGTCTTACATTTCTCTGATTAAGCATTTCCCAATCTCTAACTGTTTGTATGTTATCTCTGAATGTCTTTTGTGATACCTTTTCAGTTGATTTATTACCAACTATTTTCCAATTTCTTTCCTTTGATAGTACATGTAAACTATTTGGCCTTATTAGCTCTTCTTTTTGAAGGCATAGTTAATCCAATTTCTGGAGGGATCCTACACTTTTTCTTAAATATAAGTTGAGCTAAATTCTTCCCCCTCAAACTTAGAGGCACACCATTTGACAAATATGTGCTTGCTTCAGAAAAAGCTTTGAAGTATTCATTTTCTAGATCTTGTCACAAATATACTCCTGTAACCATTACCAGACTGCTCAAACAGACACTGAACAAAAAAAATCACTTGAACAGGTATAGGTATCTAATGGTTTATTAACCTAAGATTCATTATTCTCAAGGAATACTCAAGTTCCCCTTCCAACATCTTTGAGATGTTGCTCTTTCTCATTACAGACCTCAAGATGGACGTTACAGCAAAATGGGAAATTCCTGTGATTTTCCTCAAAGCCCTAAGACTATCTGGTCTTCAATTCCAACATCCTAATCTTCTGAACAAATTGACACTGCTAGAAATAGCTCTTCCAAAATACCACTAGTTGGAAAGAAGAAGAAATACAATATGATTTCTTGCAGCATTTCTAATTCTTACATCTTGATTGCTAGTTTTGAAAAAACATTTCCTTATTCAAGTCACAGCTTTTGGAATCATAATTATTCCTAATTTATATTTGGTTTCTAAGTATAGCCAAGGGAGCTAAAAACTTGTTTCTTACCTTACATGAAAGCAGAAGCTACAAAAATCTCATGACTTCCAGTAATACTTCTTTGCAATGTTACCATTTCACACCTCACTTTCCCTCTCAATTGGGAGACTAAGTTCTTTGAAACTAAGGATTTTACCTGATAGAACCTGAATGGGCCAATTCAGCTTTTGAAATCAAACTTCAGAAAACATTAGTCATAAGTCAGGTTTTATCTATGAATCTGCATGCATAAGGGATTTCTACCATGATTATTTCTTCATATCCTATTTATGCTTCTGGACTGCTGCCTACAAAAATAATTGGGAAGTGTCCCACCCACCTCTGCCTGAATAATCAGGTACCCACACCTCTAAGATAAGTATCCATATTAAATGGAAACTCGGCACAGAAGAAGTCACAGCACAAACACTCCCAACAGAAAGGACACCATTTACCTGTGAAATTAGGTGCAAGAGAAGAAGTGTCAGAGTTGAGAGATACAGGAGAGCCCTTTGAAGGGAACCCCAAGGAAGGAAAGTAACCTGGAAAGACAGAATACAGCAGTAAATCAAGCCCGAGAGAAAGCACCAAGAGACGGCGTTTCCAATGCTAAGGACAGTCTACAGTGCAGAAAATATCATATACCCCAAATTCATGTCATTTACCACATTGTTCCTTAAGCTACACTCCCTCTGTTCTACCATGCATAACATATTACCAACATAGTTCCTGTCTGTACACTAATACAAGTGATAACAGTTTCATAAACAAAGTAAAACGATCCAGCCGCAGCCTAATTGTTCCTGTCATTCAGATAATTGTCTTCGCACTTTTAGCTGCATGACATCATCAGAAGGAAACCAATAAATAGACTGAAAGATTCTTGCAGCAAGAAGCAGCTATTTTCAGACACCACTTCTGGTCCTAAGAAAGACTGCCATCACTGCCACAGCATTCCCACAATTCCATTTAGTTAAGAGTTAGGGATTGTCACGTAAATCAGATGTGAAAGACTACCTGACTGAGGATGGCACCTGTTCCCATCACTTCTCCATTCAGTCCTCCAAGCAATTTTATTGTTATTTTCAAAATAAATCCCTAAGACAACTAATTTGAGATCACAGAAGAACATTGGCAGTTTTCCTTTTATCCCTCGGTGTTCCCTAAATTCCTGCTCTCTAGTGCCTCTGAAATTAATTCTCTCTCCTCCACATTATGCAGCTACAAAGACTTGCAATAAACACATGTTGGAGATGGTGGTAGAAAGGATAACTGTCAGTATCTTTACTATCACTTGTCTGCTATCCCTGATAATACATTGTTTGTTCAATTCTCACTTCCACCTGGATGTCATACTCAGCAGCCACTCACAGGTCAACTTCTAGCTGTTGTGTTAGTGCTCCTAATTTTACATTCCTTCCTTCTAAAGACAGGAATCCTGGGCAGCAACTGGTCCCCAATGCACAGCTTGACAACTGAGATTTCCCTAGTACAGTGTGCTAACTCTAGGAAGGATGGTCTCAGAAGAAAAGGTGGAAGAAAAATCTCCACAAACTATGGTTGGCCTTTTCCTGATATATCAATAAAGTACATGAGGCACTACTTGAGTAGTGCAATACAGTTCTGTTGTCCAAGTGAGACCACCTTGTTGCCCTCATTGTCACACCATCTTCAATCACTACTGGCACAAACAAAGCCTCCCTTTTTAATCTGCACAAGTTTATGTGAATGTTGCCAAGGTATCTAGGTATGTCCTTACAGAGCTGTCATGAGCCACACTTTTCCCGTTTCAAAATTTTAAAAGGCAAACCAGAAATAATCCAGAAGAAAAAAGTTAATTCCCTTAAAAATAAATGCATTCCAGGCTTGTAAAGTCTAAAAATTCTTGAAGTATCTGATGGAAATGCTCATCAGTTTCTTTTCACAAACACCCCAAACGTTCTTCACATTGCCAACAGCCAAAACCTGTTTTTCATAAATAGCTGCACTGATGAAACTTTTTTTTTTTTTTTTTTTTTTTTTTTTTTTTTTACTACACTGATCTGTAGTAATTTTGGTTCTTCTTGAATCCTCTTCTCTCTGTCACTAATACAAGTCCAATTTCTCCCCATTCCTTCCACCGGACAGGAAACGCTAGTTAGTCAATGGCTACAGTGAGCAGCCAAACAGAGCGCTCAATGCTCAAGAGCTCTGCCTCTGCCTTCCCAGGATGCTGGGTTTCTTTCCTCTGCTGAGAGCTGATTTTCACTACTTTTATAGGAATTTAAACCCTTTGTGAAATTAGTTCAAAACTCTCAGATTAAAAGTGCTGTTGGAAGAGATTTATTGAGAGAATGAGAGGAAGAGGATTAAGGAAAGAAAAGGAAGATGGAGGAACTCAATAATACGTTCTTTACCATTCTTTACCATACTCTTCTACTTAACTCTCCTACTTCATTATTGTACTAACTCTAGACAAAAGTCCCACGGTGTAATTATTCAGCACCCAACTTTCAGTCTCCCACTTCCATTAGTCTCAAGAAAACTACAGGCACTCCAATTGTTCTACCCTTCTCATTGAATCTGGTTTAAAATTCAGTAAGTTGCAAAAGATTCAACACGTACTTGGAGGGGGGAATGATATGGAAACCATTAGCATGATTAGCATAGTCCTAATTACCTTAGAATACCATCTGAAACACAAACATTTTTAAGTTCATGTTGTACTTATTTCACCAAAAGTGAATTCATCTCCATGATTTGAAAAGGTAGACATACTTCTATTCAAAGCAATAGTATTTTCTCCTCTACATTCCAGATGTTAAAGTCACTATTAATTTCCCAAAGCAATTCAGGTACTTAAAAAATTACAAATTTCTTTAATAATTTTAAGTTGGCATTTCTTTTGAAAGCAGGAGAACAAAAGTTGAACTACTTGCTTTCTTTCTAACAAACAAAAATAACAAGAATCAGTGAAATTCTGGAACACATAAGCTTGCCACATGTCCACAAACTGTCTGTTAGGTTTAAAGGCATTAGGAAAAATAGTTCCAAATACGCTTTCTGCCTAGAGTTGTATGTCTTAATCTTTCAGGATGGAGTCCAAATCTTTCTATGTAACGATGTAAGGCACTCTCAATTATAAATCTGTTGCAGTCCCTAACTGCTCATAACCTCATGAGGAAGACTGCTCAAGTTAAGTACTTCAGTACCATGTGGGCACGGACATACAGAGAAAAGCAGGCTGTTTCTCAACTTGTTAATTTTATGAGCTACTAAAACAAGAGTAAGCCTGACTAAACTGGACAAGTGACAGAACATTAACCTCAGAATACACGAGAACGTGATTTTTAACATAATGTAAGTGACATACAGAAAAAAAGATAATTGCTAACACAAAAAAAAAAGACTTAAAATAGGAAGTATACAGAAAAAAAAAAGTCATGCATACCACAGTTCACAGGTTATCAATCTTAAAGTATTGACTGAGGAGTACCTTGTGGAGGGACTGGCTGTTGATATCCTGGCATCGGACCATTATAAGCTCCATATTGCAACTGAGGAACCCCTGGTAATGTCTGTCCTCCGTAGGCAGGCTGCTGGTATCCCTGATATCCAGGCTGAGGTTGCCCGTAAGGAGGCCCCGTGTGAGCTTGCTGGTTTACACTCATTGTATTCACATCCCCAAACTAATCTCACCTGCAAAAAGGGGGGCAAAAAGGGCTTTTAGCAGACATAAAACCAAACTGGTTGACTTCCCTATTGTTTTCACATAAATGAGAGCTCCTAAGATAACTGGAAAGGTAAAACATTAATGGTAATTTACTCTTGCACAGCAATTTTTTCAAGTAAGATAAATGCTTTACAAGAGCTAGTTAAAAAACCATGTTTTCAGAAACTGTGTTTTCTAATTGACTTATTCAGTGCTTCATCCCAGTTAGACTTGTGATCATCATCTTAGACAAAAGCACCATCATTTGCTATTCCACAGCAGATTATTATCAAGCTTCCTTATGAAATACTGCCACCTCACAGAGTATCAGACCAACAGGAAACAGATTTCATGATATAGATGAGTGATTCCTTAACACTGAACAATTTCAGCTTTCACCTCTATGTTAGTTTATTTGATCACATTTCATTGCTACAAGCAACACACACTTCACCATCCATAAAGGTAGTTGCTGCAAGTGTTTGATAGAATCTAGAACAGGACCAACACAAGGGGCTCTAGCCTTTTTTTTGTTTTTAACAATAGATGATTTAAAGTCCTTGTTACACATATAAATTTCAGAAAAGGAAGATATTCCACAGTCATGTTGACCAGAAAAGGAAGATATTCCACAGAATGTTCACCTAGGAAAGATTTTCAAAATGGAAAATCATCACAACCAAAGATGGCACTAAAGGAGTTACACAAAAGTGTAAGACCTGAAACAGAGCGTCAGAGACAGAAGAGACATTTCTTAGCAAATTTATGCAAGAAATACAGCTGAACCAACAGATTCCCAATTCCCCTAACTAATTGTATAAAGAGACTGATTAGCTTTTATAGAGAGAAAATCAGAAATGTCGTTGTAAGACCCCTAAACCAAGCAGGCAATTCTTACAATACCAGGGTATCAAGCAGGCAGATAAGCCACAGTGCCCTCCAGTTGTGGAGAATCAAGGAGATGACTTCATGGCCAGAAGTACTCCTCTGGACACTCCATATGTTACTGTTATCCTATTCAGCTAAGACCATCTACACTAACACTGTAAAGAAACATATTTAGCACAATTAAATTATTTACTAAAAAACCTTCCATTTACATAAAAGTGCAAAATAAAGTTAAAGAAAAAAACTAATGTTGCCCTCCTATTTTTCTCCAAACCCTATAATGAACTGGTGTGTTAAAGACACACAATAAATCTCAACACAGAGGAGACACAGCTGCAACAGCCACCAGAGTTGAGGCAAAACCCTAGAAGGAATCTACAGCTTAACTCAAGCAGTTAACAAATACCCAAGCTGGTTTAGCTAATACCCACACTGATTAGCTATGCCAAATAATGCTAAGGTTGGTTCTCTACATTACCAAAAATATGATGCCAAAGAATTATTTCAGCAACTGACACCACAGTTGTACAGCAAATGCACTAAAAGAACTACAGCTCTGTAAGAATAACCCGCATGAAGAAACTCTTTCAGATCCAAACAAACTAATGGCAAAATACATATATCACAACAGAGCAATCTAATTATTTACAGGAAAAAAATCCAGCACAATACATAAAAACTACATTTAACCTCCTATAGCTAGTAAATATGGCAAATGTCAATACCAAAACTGCTAATACTCTGAACTTAGATATTAAACTTTCATTAAAGGAAATAAATGAAGTTTTAAATTTTTATTCTTGAAGCTGTATAAAGGTAAAGACAGGGCTTTTGTTTAGAAAAAGAACTCATCTAAATATTTAAAGGTAGTTAATTTCCTCCCTAAAGTAACATTTGCAACAGCTTACAGCAGTGTGACAGAACTTTTGATGAGCCTGCAGTGGTTTTAAACATGACTCTTCTCTTGCTGTCATGTTTATCACGTGTAATCTCCAAAAATTCTGGTTTCCCACACCACCCTTGATTTAAGTTCTGCAAAACAGTCTAACCTGACTGGGGCCAGGAAATCTGGACTTTGGGACCTACTCCCTTCCCAAGCTCCCTAGAAGGTTTACCTCTTCCTCACCAGTATTGCAACCAATGTAACCACACTGCAATCACAGACCTACTCCCAGCCACCTCCTGTCCAGTACAAACAGAAAAGCAGGAGAATGTCTCATGCAAAGGTGGAGGTACAGGGAACAAAGAATGCATAGAGAGGCCTGCTCTACCCATGCATCTTGGAACATCTGGGCAGGGCCTTCTGGCAAGGAAGGAGGGCTTCTTTCTCTTCTTTCTGCCCCTGCTTATTAGATCGTGCATGAGCAACCTGGCTTCTAGTCACTGCTCCCGCAAACAGGTCCTTCCTCCAGGAGGATCTGCAGATATAGTACCAGCATCTCATAAGATTAAGACACTCTTCACAAGTCATACTTATAGAAAGCCTTGAACAGGGGAACATAGAATGTTTGAACAAAGAATTGCTACAGGGAGAAGATCAATCTTTCATGCTTTTTTTTCTCTAAAGCATGATGGGATAAGAACTGAAGTATGTCCCTTGCAAAGCACTTCTGACTTAACTGCTTGTGAGTGTATACTCAGTAAGTGATCTTACCTGATAATCTTTTGCTATTTCCTTTTCAGCCTTCCCTCCCCTCCCTCACGTGACTATGCGTATTTCCTGCCTGAGCAGGTAATATCTGTCAGCTTGTTGCTCTCTCCACAATAATACCAAAAGCAAGAGGTAAGCTGGTTTAATGCACAACTTACAGAAAAAAAGAGTTTGAAGATAATCTCTGACACTTTTATGGAAAAAAGAGCTACACAAAGGAGATGGTTCTAACTCAGTGTCCCAACTGAAAGCTTGGTCTGATAGACCTTTGGCTATCCCATGGGCCAGCCAGCACAGGCTAATCTCCACCACAGCACAAGCTGATGCTTGCTCTACACCGGCAGAAGGTCAAGGAAGGGGGCTCAAGAACAAGTCCAGTGCTGAAGCTGAGGACAAGGCTGCATCATAATTTTGGTTGTTGGACTTGCTCTAACCATAAGGCCAGTGGCATGCTTGCTCATCGCTGATGTGAAATACCACAAGGGCAGGGCCAGGAGTATCTGCCTCTCAAAAGCCAGAAGACAGTTGTCACTGAATGAGTCCATTTTCCTTCTTCCCCAGTACAAGTTACTTGTATCAAACATTCTTTTTGTTTCCACGCAAAAAACATGTATCTGTAAATTAGAACTTGGTCACTTGAAGAGATATGGAGAAAGGGAGAATTTTATGCTCTTTCTTATGACACGAAGGGGGGGGCAGTGAAGAATCACAGAAATAGGACATATACCAGACAGCGAGAAATGAAGAAAACAGGCCATTTCACTGGGTAAAAATACTGAGGATATTCCTTTGCATGTAGTGACATATTACCAAAACTAAGCCAAACATAATACTAACACGTTGAACATCATATTACTACTCAGCAGTTACGATACACAAAGCTCAAATAAGCAGGACTGACACTACAGAAAAAACACTGTGACAACAAGTGGTCATTACCTTAAACAACAACTTTCCTGCAAAGCACAAAGCAGTCGCTTTATGCTATTTTCTACTCCTCTTTATAAAGGCAGTTGACCATGGAGGTTTTGGTCAAAACAGTTGCACAGCTACAATTTTACCAGAAAGCTGTTATACAAGAAAGAAGACAAGTGCTGATCAGCCACAAACTGACTGGAGGAAAATGCATATGAATACTGGAGAGGGGGGTGGAATATTTTTTTACAATAGCTTCCAGACTCCTTAGTACCCAAACAAATCAGGCCACAGTGCAGTTTTTATGGTATGCTTTAAAAAACCCCAGTGATTTGATTCATATGAGCTTGTTTCAATAAGCAAATCTCCCAAACGATTGAAAACTGCATATTCATCATTTCTTATGGTCTGCATTCACTGTTAACTTCCTTTTGAAACCGAAAAGCTTGATCTCATCAGTTCTTGTTCACTTCTAGAGGAAAGGCATACAACAAAATCACTTTCCCTCAGAAAGATGTGAGTGCATCTTCTACTGCTCCAGAGAAAGAAAAGGCTTGTTTGCTTCAGCTTCTGGGGAGACTGATAGTTTAAAAAACAAACAAACAACACTCCCCAAATAAACAACAACAACAAAACCCCCCACACACAACCCAAGACAACAGTATGGTCTCCTGTTATTATGCTGAAACTGAAGGAAATATGTCCACTTCATTTCTGAATACAGAAATCAAACATTTCCCTTCTGGAAAAGGGACAGAAGGGGACAATCAGCATTCTCAGAGACCAATTCAGAACACTGCCCACAGTGCTTTTAATGCTTCCATCCTGCAACTTCCTGGAAGAAGTAGCAAAGTTTTGCTATTCTTATAAAGAGCTAGACTCTGGTGCTAAGAACAGTCTTTGAAAAGGCAGATGTCCTTGCTTTTGTTTCACTGACAGCTTGACTACCAGGTCTTCTACAGGCACTCATGGAACACTTAGTTCTTTTCAGATATAAAAAACTCCTGTTTCGTTTTTCTATAGAAAGTCCTGGAAGAGAAGCTCATATCCTGGAAATCAGAGACTGGCAAGTAATCTGGAAGCACATGGGCCATTTTAACAAACGCCTTCCTTCCACTTGTCCAAATCAATCCAAATGGCAATCCTGGAACTGACTCCAATTTGGTTGAAAGATGTGGTACTCTGTCTTTCCTCCTGGGCAGATTCTCAACTTGTCACACCACAGGTAATATTGTCTTCATCTATGCACATATTCTCAAAATGCACCTATGCATTTTGAGTTACTACCAGAAACATTTAACAGTCCATGAAAGGTATAAGACACACGGTTTTCAAAATGAATCTAAGGTTTATGTTCATCTAAAGAAGTGTCATGTTAAACTCAGTTTTGTTAAGCCAATTCATCATCTTAGGCAAGGTACAATACAGGTTACAAGAGTGAAAGTAGTTAAACATGAAATACAAAAAAAAAACCAGCTTAGCCTTGACCTAACCTTAAAACTATCACTATTTCCAACCCTTGCCATCACCATCATATTTTTACTTCAATAATATTTTATACTCTTTGTTAACTGAAGTCTCCTTTGCTTGGTGGGAGTGATTCACATCTCTATTGTTGTAGTAAAGATCTAAGAAAAAATTTGAAAAACACTCAGTTATGAGCATTGCTTCTGATGAGCAGCTCTGAGGAGGCAAAAGTCACTGAAAATACAACACCAACAAAATCACAGTAAAAGATTTCTCTCTTTCTTAGCTACCTCCATATGCATGTTACGTGTGAAATCATCTGACTCAATGCCATGAACTTTGCACAAGTATAATTGATTAGAAAGTTACATGAGTGGTTTCAAGTTTGGAGAAGAGGCCAGAATAGGACTATGTGAATAAGACTGAAAAGCATTTTATAATGCTAAACAAGATTTCTTCACGTACATTGTAACAATGACCATCTTTCATTCAAAATTTCTGTGCTCTGACTTCCTCTACACAAGTATGCTTTACATAATTTCCATCACTTGCAGGAAACAAAAAAAGGCCAGAATTAACTTTTCCAATACATACTGCCAAGTTTATACTGTCTTTTAGTGCTTTATGTGTTAATAATGAATCTTGCTGAAGATATAAAAACAAGCTCTATCTTCACAATTTAACCCTAACACAGCTTTTCAAGCCTAAGGAACAAGAATCATCCACCTTCTCTCTTCTGCGGAGACCTTGTTGTTGATCACTGTTAGTCACTCTTTGTACCTTGCCCTTCCTTAGCCAACCATTTGGATTTTTGACCCTTCTTTTGATAATAAGTTTTACAGGAAGATAATACTGTCCTACAGTAGCAGGAAAAAACATTCAAAGACGTACAAGCACCAAATAACTCATTAAAGAAATGATCCTTTAGGTGTCTGTTCGCTACTATAACTCAGCTTTCATCCATAAAATTAGAACCTGGAGTGAATGTCACAGCATATTAAGAAGCAATTATATATTCTTTATACCAATGTCCACTTTACAGTCTGTCTGTAGCAATAAAGAATCCTGAGTGGTACAGCTTCAAGCAGGAAGGGGTGGTTCCACAAGCAAGAACCTGTTCCGCATAAAAATGGGTAGAAATGCTTATGCGTCCACAGTGTCGATATGTGACTGAAAGTAAATCTTCTTTAAAGAAATAGGCTCTGAAGTTTTAGGCTACATGTATTTCTACGTACTCCATAACTGGAACACCTACTTTACCAGAAGTTCAGGGGAAAGGAAAAAAAAGTTAAAGCCAAAGTTCCCTAAACTTACAGAGGACAACTTCATATTAATAACCAGTAAAGACTTTAGTACAAAATCAGCAGTCACCTCCCATTCTTGTGTTGTGGTTTTATACTGCTTGTAAACAACAACAACAAAAAATAAACTGCCTGTTATGTCTCAGATGGTGATTTCTGTCCAACATATCCCCCAACACTTGGTAAAATTGACTATAGAAACCTGTAACCGAAAAGGTCTGGAAATATTTTAATGGAATTATCACATTAATGGCTACAAATCACCTGAGCACTAAACTGAAAAAATCTGTATATTCACATGATAGTACAAATATTAACACCTGTGGATAACTTCTGACATAGTGTAAGCAATTCATCTATGTTTCATCAACCACTTCCATCAGCCAGTAAGGTTAAACAGAACTTCAATTACAGCCGATTTTGGATGGTTTTGCAAAGTCTCTCTAACAAAGATCTCAGAGCTAAGACACCACACATGCATACTGAAAAATACTCAAGTACATTCCGAATCTAAAAAAAAGGAAACTAAGCTTCACTGCACTCCATAAAAAGCATTGCTCAGAAAGAATGAAAGCAAACTCCAACAACAGAAAACAAACACCTTTAAAGCAGCATTTACATGGAAGCAAGAGTCACATCTTGCATAAACACCTTTTCAAGGCTACACTTGTGTTTGGGTCATGCCATTTCCTTTCCTTTCCTCCTTAGACCACCACGAAATTTCACACTCAAATCGAACCAATATCAGCCGCCGGATCTCCGCACGGGACGACCATCCTTTACGAAGCTCGAATGAATGGAAGATTGAACAGCACAGCGCAAACACTAGGGGAAGACTCCGCGGATTACAGGAGATTAGGAAGGCTGCAGAGGGGTATCTGCCTCGCGGCGCACCGGCGCCGAAAAGCAGAGCTCGGTTCTCCGGGCGGGAGCGCCGGGAGCCTCCGCACCACACCGAGACGCCAAGGGCCTCTCGGGGCAACCCGGGCACCAGCAGCGCAGGCCCCGCCGAGAGCCTGCACTGGCCCCGCAGGCCGCCGGCCCCCGCCGGGCAGCGGGCGGTGCGAGGGCTCCCGCCCGACGCGTTCCCGGGAGCCCCGGGGCTCTGCGGAGCCGCCCCTGGCG
>VYXB01002818.1:932506-994824 GCA_013397135.1 Pachyramphus minor
CCGGCTCCCGCCCCGCCGCTCCCCGCCCGCCGCTGCCACGTCCGCGCTCCGCCCGCCAGGTCCCGGATGCGGCGCAGGCGCCCGGAGGCCGCAGCTGGTGACGTCCCGGTGGGGCGGGAGGAGCTGCGGGGCCCGTCCCGCACAGGCCGGGCCGGCGCTGCTGGCACAGGCTGCCGAGCTGCGGGCAGGGCAGAGACCGTGGGGCTCTTGGCCACGTGTCCCACCGGCGGCCTGTGAAGGACCGCGACATGGGAGCAACCATGGCCATTTCTGCGCCAAGATGCAAAGCTTGTTCACTACTGAGTAACAGCAGGACCAGGGCAGTGATCATCCCCTGTACTCAGCCCTGGTGAGGCCACAGCTCGAGTGCTGCATTCAGTTCTGGGCCGCTCGCTTTGAAAAGGACATTGAGCTGCTGGAGCATGTCCAGCAAAGGACAACAAGGCTCGTGAAAGGACTAGAAAACATGATGAATGGCTGGGGGAGCTGGGTTTATTTACTCACGGGGGACCTCATCACTTTCTCCTCCTGAAAGAAGGTTTTAGTGAGGTGGGGACTGATCTCTACCATGCCTGCAGTGAAAGGATTAGAGGAAATGGCCTAAAGCTGAGATAGGGGAAATTCAGATTAAATATTAGATTTTTTTTTTTTTCCACTGTTAGGGTGCTCAGGCATTGGAATGGATTGCCCAGGGATGTGGTGGAGTCACCATCCCTAGAGGTGCTTAAGAGGCATCTGGATCTGGATCTGGGGCTGGGTGATGGGATTTAGTGGTTTATGGGTTACAGTGAAAGTGTCAGGTTGATGGTCGGACTTGATCTTGAAGGTCTCTTCCAACCTTGATGATTTTATTATATCCTGTGATTGTGTTGATATGTGCCCACCAGCACCATGCAATGGCACTGGATGACAAGTGTGGTAGTATGGGCAATGGAATAGTCAACCAAGTAATGGTGTCACAGCAAAACTACAGCCTCTGAATGTTAGGGTATCATAGATATCTGTAAAATATTTGTTAGTCACTCAGAGCTAAGCACTTGCAGAATAAGGAAAAGGTAAGCTTATCCTCAGGATCCTAACAGAAAATTATGTTTTAAGCCTTGTAGCAAAGGGGGAACATGGATTTTAATTCTTCTGTAACTCCCTGGCTTGTGATATCCAGGAGGTCTTGTCTGTCACAGTCCAAAAGAAAAATCACTGAAGGACTCTCCTCAACTCCAGTGAAACCCCATCTGGAGTCCAGCTCTGGGGTCCTCAGTACAGAAAACACATAAACCCATTGGAGCAGGTCCAGAGGAAGGCCATGAAAGGATCAGAGGGGTGAAGGCCTCTCCTGTTAAGAAAGGCTGAGAGAATTGGGTTTGTTCAGCCTGAAGAAAGCTCTGAGGAGACCTTATTGTGACCTTTCAATACTTGAAGCAGGCACATAAAAAAGGTGGAGACAAACTTCAGTAGGGCTTGTAGTGATAGGACAAAGGGTTTTAAACTAAAAGAGGGTAGATTTAGACAAGATATAAGGAAGAAATCTCTTGCAGTGAGGGTGGTGAAACACTGAGGCAGGTTGCCCAGAGAAGTGGCATATGCCCCATCTCTGGAAACACTCACGCTGTTGGATGGGGCTCTGAGCAACAGGATCTGGTTGAAAATGTCCCTGCTCATTAGAGGGGGGTTGGACTAGATGATCTTTAAAGGTTCCTTCCAAGCCAAACTATTCTACTATCTGGGTGCAAAGCTGTTCTCTTGGCCATCGAGTCTGTGTAAGCAGTGCCCTGCAGAGAACTGTTTGAATCCTGTCTGTGTAGCTAATCCCAGCTATTCTGGTCCCAGAGTCTAATATTATGAGTGGATGTAGGTGATGTCAGGGAGCAACAAGATGCAGAGGGAGCACAGTACATCTATAGTCTGCCTGTGGCTTTTAGGGCAGGCACATAGTGCTACTGAGGAGTTAATAATACTAGATGCGTGGAGCAAGTAAGTGGAGAGCATATCACTTGCAAGCTGTTTTTGTTCAATTTCATCGGGTCAGGTGCTATCACCTGATCTTGTACAAGTTTGTGCCTGTGACATGTCCTTGCCAGAAACTCACACTAATGAATCCTGTGTACAGGATGACTCTAAGATTTGCATTAGGAATGATAAGTGGAAATAAAATTATTACTGAAATGCTTTTTAATTTTTAAGTTTTACTTCCAGCTTTAAAAGTGTCAAACAAAGCTCTGGAGAGACAGGAGATGCGCTATTTTCAGCCACCCTCCTGTGCGAGATCCATCGTGTATGCGGGGGGGGGCACAGAGGGTGAGATTGACATGACACGTGTGTAGGACAACTCTGGCCCCTTACCAAGAGCAGAATCAAATGTCTAATCAGGCAGAGCAGCAGCTGAGAGTCCAGAAGAGCAGTGAAGGCTGGGCTTGACAGTCTCAACTCTCTTGTGTGTGTGTGTGAACTTCAGGGAGAAAGTGAGCAGAGGGTCTTTTCGGAGACTGGAGAGTGGTGGTGTGAATTGTGAAGATGGGAATAGAAGATACTGCCTGTTAAGAACTGGAGTCTGTTTTGAAATTGGGAAGACAAAATATCTAAAGCACAGAAATCATGGGAGCTGAAGAAGAAATGCTTATCACCCTGTCTGGAGGTGCCCCCTGGGGCTTCCGCCTGCAAGGGGGTTCAGAGCAGAAAAGACCCCTTCAAGTGTCAAAGGTAGGACCTTGAGATGTGAACTGTGAGCACAAAGTTGTTCTGCTGAACTCATATATCCCTACAGAGTCAGGCATCATTCACTACTGTTAAGGAATGCAGGAACTCCTTACTGTGGTAGCAGATCTTAGAAGGAAAACTTGGGTGGTGTGGTCAAGCAGGGTGTAGGGTGGGATGCGGGTCCTGAAATAGAGGCTGTTGAGGTAGAGACAAGAGTCAGGTGCAGACCTGCCTCGGTGCAGGTCTGTACAGGTCAGACACTTTATGATCTGTATGTCTCTCCCTAGTTGTCAGCAGAGCTATAACCATAGTGACAGTGCAGGGAAAATGGCTCAAATGTGGCAGCTTCAATGCTTGTGTAAGACATCCAACTAAGGAAAAAATAATTTAAATCGAAGCAGCAAAGCCTTATTTGTAATTCAGCTGTCCCTAATGCTTAATTACTATATTCCAGTTTTAGTGTCTCTTCTATTGGTGAAAGTTTCTCAATACTGTCTGAAGTGAATATTTTTGATGCTCTAAGCAGCAAATATTGGTACCATTTGGAGAATAAAGGAAAACCATTGTTTGTATGGGATATGAAATAATAAAAAAGGAATAAACATGAACCTTGATTTGCACTGCTTTTGATAAACAGCTGTTACTGTTCTCTTTTCATAAGGACTACTGAATAGCCTAAAAATTAGGGTAAAATTGTCCTCTTAATTAAGGTCCTGACAGCTGCATTAGCCTTGACACAATGGTATGTTGGGATGTCTCCCTGGAAGGCACCCAGCAGCAGGAATGAAAAAATGTTATGCCCAGTCCCTTCTGTTTCCTTAAGCAGACCATGTCTCTGACAGAGAATTTTGAAATGAAACATTCTGTGTCATTTGGCTCACCCCAGATCACAGAGTGTTTGTCTGTAACTTCTGCCAAATTGTTTGGAATCCCATAGCTTGGCCCCAAAGTGAATGTTTCTTAAATAGTGAAAGATGATTTTTCTCCAGAAAAGCATTTTCTGCACGTACTCATAGAGATTCAAGTGCTGAAAAGAAAGAATCAGTATCCTTGAAACAGGTGTCTGACATCAGTGGTTGTTAGGAAAATGGGATTTTTAGTGGCCACATAAACTCTGTAGGGTCTAAGATTATTTTGACTCCTATTTTTTCCTCAGTAGACAAAAAACTGTGACTGAAGAGGGAGGAGATTCTAAGTGTCTATAAAGATTACTCAGGATTGAACAGTATCAAGAACTAGCCATTACCCAGGCTGTGTTGCACCTTAAGGTGAACAGAATATTGCTCAAGGATTAGTAGCAGGAAGGTATTAACTAGAAGCAACTCTCACCCAGAACTGGTTGTTGCACTTTAAGTCTAGCAATACAAATATATATAGAGAGAGTTTTACAATACTTGGGTATTGCATTAAAAATAATTATGGAAAATATAACCGATACAAATCCATTTGTAGCTTGAAGTATACATAATTCTTCAAGCAGGACTTTGATTTTATAATTATCATTTTGTTTATTATTGCCCAGAGCTTAATGGCATCCAGGTGACCACAGGTCTTAAAGGCAACTCCATTTAAACAGTGTCCAAAGAAAGGATTTGTAGAAACTTACCAGGAGCCCAGCAAGGTCATACCTGAATGTAAACTGCTTAGAAGAGAATAAACTGCCAGGAGTCATGTGATAGAACATACAGGCATGAATAGCTGATAGGTGCCAGGAGATAACTGAATGGATACAGATGGTGAAGCGGTGCTGTTAGTTTAGCCAATTTAAACTTCTAGACTAGAAAAGTCATAGTAGTAATGGTAGGGAAAGATGCTTACCTTTGGATGCTTAGTCAGATTGTTTCTATGTATCTTTCTGGATGAATAAGGAATAAAAAGCTGAGTTGGGAAATTAATCAATTAAGTATAACAAATAAGTTATGTATAAATGATACACATTGCAGTTATGTAGAGATGGTGGAATTGCTAGACCAGACTAGGTTAAGAGTCACTCTATGTCCTGCTTCCTGTTTCCTTGGTGTTTCCTGCAGGTATTTCAGAGGAAGTTGTAAACTTCACCAATGCATCTAATTTTCGAGTAATGCAATGCAGAGGGAAATTCTTTCCCCCAGGTAGTTATCAGCATGCCCTGTGAAGTATCTAAGAATTGACAGTCCTAGTGGTTTACCCTACACAAAAACAGAAAATCATTTGTGAACAGCTACTACCTTGCTTGTCCCACTAAGTCTTACATGGTTTCCTGATGAAGATTTGACGACATCAAGCAGCCAGGCCTTCCAAAGACTAAATGTTGTACAAAGTGGGATTTTCTGCGTGAGCTGTTCTTGTTGTATTACAAAGCCCTGCACAATTCTTCATCTTACATAATCAATTTACACAGTCACACAGTCTTCTTGCCTTTATTTCTTCTAAAGTTTGCATCATTATCATCATCATCATCATATTTTTATTGTTTTTCTATATGGAAATTGTTATAAGATCAGTCACTAATTGCTGTTCTTGATACCTTTTTTTTTGTTCTCATATTTTTTTGTGTCTGCTGTATGCTATCCTTTTTTTCCTTTTTTTTTTTTTTTTTTTTCAGATATGTTGGTAGGCCTCTAACTGGTTGTTCTCTCATAAGCTGTTCACAATGATGGCTTAAATTATTGGCTTTTTTCAAATTGCAGCTTACTCAAAAATTATTGGCTTTTTTCAAATTGCAGCTTACTCAAAATGTACAGTGAGCATATGCATTTTAAACCATCTTTTCCAGATGAACACGTTGGAAGTGGGCCGTGAACCCATTTTTCTACAGACTGAAAGGATACATAGCTGTAGTTTAAACTGTTTCTCCAAGCAAGGGATCAATTCTATACCTCAGTCCATCTCACACGAAGGGGTAGAAAAGCAGGTGTATCTTCACATGCTGGATCCAGTTGCCACAGAGCTTCTGTGCCATCCAGCAACTCCCTGTGGGTTATGGGTTCGGGGACACACCTAGAGCAGGATGCTGGAATTATACACCTTGTGGAAAGCCTCTTGGGTCACATATAACTAACTGTACATGAGCCAACAGTGTGTGCTGGCAGCCCAGAAGGCCAACAGCACCCTGAGCTCCATCAAAAGAGGAGTGGTCGGCAGGTGGAGGGAGGTGATTCTGCCCCTCTTCCTTCATGAGATCCCACCTGAAGCACTGCATATAGCCCTGGGATCCTCAGTGCAGAAAAGACATGGGTCTAGTGCAGCATCTCAAAAATGATCTGAGGGATGAAGCACCTCTGCTATGAAGACAGGCTGAGACAGTTGGGGTTATTCAGCCTGGAGGAGGCTGGAAAGACCTCGCTGTGGCCTTCCAGTACCTAGGGGAGACATAAAAAAGAGGTAGAGCTACTTTTTATATGGGTACACAATGATAAGGCAAGGGGGAATGATTTTAAAATAAAAGAGGAAAGATTTAGATTAGATGTTAGAAAGATGTTCTTTACTCAGAGATTGGTGAGGCACTGTAACAGGTTCCTCAGAGAAGCTGTGGATGCCCCAACCCTGAAAGTGTTCAAGGTCAGGATGGATGGGGTTCTGAGCAACCTGGTCTAGTGGAAGGTGTCCCTGCCCATGGCAGGGGGTTGGAACGAGATGATCTTTAAGATCTCTTCCAATCCAAGCCATTTCATGATTCTGTCATAACTAGTTTTGTGTTCAAATAAAATTATGAAGCCAAACCAGCTGTGCCTTCTTTGGGATCAGAACATTGCTTCTTCCAGCACTGCCCAGTGAATACTGAGGAAAAAGCTCAAATTTAAATAATACAGGCAAGGTTGAAGTGCTAGTCTTACACCAACTGATTATATGTTTCCAGATCTGTAACTGCAAATGTCTATTCCTTTCATCTTAAACTTGCCTACAGGAACACATACTGACCATTTTGTTCGACCCAAAAAATCATTTGCAGTGTCCAGGTGCCAAAAATGTCTAATGTGAATCTGAAGGCTACCATACAACTGATGTGTATATGAAAGGGGTACCATTAACAATTCAGTCTCATAAAAACAGGTACTGTTAGAGGAGGAGTAAGACAGACGAAGAAACAAAAGAAAATTTGTAAGTGTCTGAGGAGCCCTCAGTGAGAAAGGAGAGATGATTTTTAAATGAGGGTTGTATTAAAATATCAACTCAGTAATAAGTAAGTTGAAAGAAAAGCAGGCATTGTTATGCTCAGTAGGAAGATACACAGCACGATCAAACATCAACAGAAGATATGAATCATTCTGCAGAAATTAGAAAGGACTGGAATACTGAGAACTAGAGAAACAAATAAAGGGGAAAATAAAGGCTCAGAACACAAAAAGCAAAGGAAATCTCCATTTTGTTCTTAGTTACAGCAGTGTTCTTTTACGTGAAATCAGTTGAACTACTGTGGATTCATATTGGATTATTGTGATTCCTATTGAATCTTTTAACTCTTACCTAATGAAGCAGATGAAGTATAGTGGCATTTTATGCTACCCCTCACCAAAATAAATCTGATTTGGTATAGCTCAGTAGTTGGAGTGCACATGGCAACATAACACAGGAAATCTTTAACCAGAAAAAGTCATCGGGAAAGAAAGAAAAGGATCCATAGAGGGTAAGATTTTTATTTTAGAAAGGCTGAGGGTAAGTGCAAGGTCCTGAGGTGTAACTATAAATGGCAAGAAGGTTCACCCATTCTGAATAGCAAGAGAGAACAATACCATTGGATTCTTGGAGGATTTCTTTGCAGTAAGGATATGTGCATCAAATGCATTTGAAACAAAACAAGATATAAAATACCTAGTCTGAGAAAAGTTGTAAGCACTAAGCCCAGAATTAACCAAAGCAGAAACCTAATGTGAAGCTTATATTATGGAAATAATTTTTACAAAGATTAAACGGGGCAGCCTTAGGATGATGCAAGTGCATGCAAACCTGCTTTTAGGGATCCTGCTACAAAACAAGATTTATTCAATCAGGGGGAAACCCAGTCACTTGCAATACAAAGCAAGGAAGGCACTTAGACCTCCAGCACAAGTAACGTGAAGGAAACTGGAGTCTTTCCAGCAGGTACTGATAGTAGAGGCAAAGGACTTGGGCATGTTAGTGCATCACTAATAATGAGCCAGCAAAATGATGAATCTCTAAAAAAAAAGGTAAACATAAACAAATGAGCCTCAGGTAGCCTTATCTGACTGAGATAGGAAGACTGATGTTACTGTCTAATGCACAAAGGGGAATTCACTGGAAGTACCATGCTTACAGAGTCAGCCACTTTCAAGGAAAACAAATGTAAGTTAGAGGAGCTGTAGAGAAGGAGGGGAGGAGAGAAGGCTTCTTTCAGGTAGCAAAATGTTGAAAGATATGATTGCTGTCTACAAATAGATGTTGAGCAAATACCAGTGTCACTATTCAAATATAGGTGACATCATTGTCACCAATCAGATGTGCACAAACAACTAACCAGGGATGTTCAGGAACAACTTTCCAATCTAGAAAAAGAACCAAAAACCTTTTGAATCAGTTTATGAACTGGAGTAAACAATATGGCCTCCGAAAACAACATGGGATTGATTAGCCCTGATAACTCAAGAGACTCTTTTCTGTCGGCTGTTCTGTATAAATACTCTGCAGCAATGGAGTGAATTCTTAGGGGAAGCAGTGACACAGGATTGTATAGGTTCTAAAACCAAAAACTGTTTTGTTGTTTGAGAGCGGTTCATCACAACCTCCTTTTTACCTTTTTCTCACATATCCCCACTTTCTCCTGTATGTTTCTCTGCTGATAATTCACTGTTTCTACTGTCTCCCTGCCAGATGTCCCTGCTGCCTGTATGCCATGTCACTGGTCCCTGTGACCCAAAGCCTGGCTGTTCTCTCCTATTCACCTCTGCTCATGTGACCTTATTCCTGCTGGAGGTGCCAGCTCTAATTCAAATAGGTCTAATGGCTTCCCAATTTGCAAGCACCTTCTCTTCCTCTCCCCTTTTCAGCGGGCAGGACATTACTTCTCTGTTTTCACAAATGTTTACTGTCGTATCTAAAAAGCACTGGTGGTGGCCTAGTCTATAGCAGTCACTAATGCTGATTTTGGAGGGCTGAATGTGCCTGCCAGCGCTGTGGAAGGAGTGCCTCAAGCTGCATTGGGAGCGCTCCTGGACATGTTTTATGGCCTGTCGGCACTTAGGCAGGTGTTACCCTTGGCTGCTAGAGAGGGAGCGCATGCTGCAGTGCCACTGGAACTTTCCAAGGAGCAGCTGGGACCAGCAGTCACTGCCTGCCAGGAAAATGTGGGGGCTCCAGGGCTGCTGTCTGGTGGAGAAGCTGCAAGCTCTGCACAGTGCTGGGACAGCAGTGAGCGAGGTGGAAAGTTTGGAAGGGGAGTTCTACTTTTCCTTTCCAGCAAAAATTCAGGGGTAGGACCTCCAGGCCAATGACCAGAAGGTGGCCTAAACAGAAAGCTGTGTTATCATGGTTGCAAATGACAGTTGCTGATTGTATCAGTTACTGATTGAGTTCTCAGTTCCTTGTGCCTCACCCTGGCTTGGAGCTACCTTCAAGGGAAGCAGCCTTACATGGAAACTCCCTCTTGAAACAAGTACAAAAAACAGATTATGTGGATGGACTGCATTGGTGGTTATATCCTTTCCTCTAGCTCTTAGAATCTTGATTTTTTATGTTTACTCCCAGAAAATCTTTAACCATTTGTTAACTATTCCTTTCTCACTGCCCAAAACACTCCACTCTGTGTTTATTCTTTTTTTGCTTCCTGCTTCCCTTTGAAAGGCCATGAGGAATCATGCCTATGACAAATGTGATGTTTGCCTCTGGTCTTTCGTACATTATTGTCCTAAATGGGTTATCTTCTGCCACATGACAACAGCTGGGCTGCTCTGTGCTTTTTGCTCTCACCAGAGGTCTTGTAAGACTTCTGTGTGAAGGGCCCTGCTAGCAAAGCTCTTCCTCTCTTCCTTGCAGAAGTAAAGAGCCCGGCCAGTGTCATCTTTACATCCTGTTTGTCCATAAGGATGCAGGCGTGCTGGAAGAATCTCTTGACACCTATCAGAGGCTGCAGTTAAAGCATACATGCTATAGCAATACCTGGTGCACTTGGGACCATTCTCTGGCACTCTGCCAGCTGCTACAGAGTGTAGTGAAGCCCAGCAATTAACTTTTTCTGTTCTCCTAAATAAGATGGCTGCATGCCACAGGCAATGGCTCTGGGAATTGTCTGTTCTAGCTCCCAGACTATGCCTGGGAATTGTTCTGGACAGCATTAGCTGGTCTGAGCCAAAGATGTGCCAAGGATCATTTCAGCAATTCATTGCTACAGGCAGCTGTGGTCCAGAGCTCAGGTTCGTTCGCTGGCATTATTCAGCCTGCTATTGGTTAGAACTACTGAATACACCTGTGGAGGCTGAGCATGGCTTTTGATGTATGTTCATGCCTACAAGATGACTACAAAGATGCTCCAAGGTACAGGAAAATCTCTGTACCAAAGTACCCTGGATCCTTCAGGTGAATGCAGTGCTTCTGTGATCCATACCTGTGGCCGATCCTGTCCTTGCTGCTGCAGAACAACAGTGCTTATCCTCCTCAGACTTGCTGAGAGACTCTCTTTGGGTTAGTGAGTGCTGTGTTTTAGTGCAATAACCCATACTTGCACCAATATTTTTTTGCAAACATAAGTGATCCTCATTCTATTGAAATAATAGTAGGTATGTCATCTTCTAATTTGCCCTCTCTCAGCATAAATACTGTGGAGGCATATTATACTTCAGACTGCTGCTGTTCAACAATTAGTAGCAGCTGAAAAGAGTCCTCTGTTTTGAGAAAGCTTTTTATTCAGGGTTCGTATATGCTCACTGCCCTTTGGAGCAAAGCATGGAGGGCTAAGGTTGAGAACACCATATTCTGGAGGACTGAAGCCATGTCTCTGGGTAGCTCTGGTCTGTGTTCAAGACTCTTTCACTCCTTTTGGCTCAGTTCAGTGACTAGTTCTGTGCCTGTAAATAAACATTTTGTTGGCTAGATTTTCTTAGGAGCTCCAATTCCCTTAGATTTTGATTCTAAAATCTTTTATGTCTAAAGGAGCCAGGTTGAGCCTCTAGAAAAAGGGCATAAGTGGGACATGTATAAGCATGTTTTTTCTGAAAACTCGATTACTTTTCTCACAGCAGCTAGATGTGGGCTCTGGTACTCTTGCTTTTGACAAATATATCTGTTCCTTTTGAATCCTTGCTTCATATAAAAGAAAAATTGATATCCTGCCATTTACTCTGTTGAGGGTAAAATGTTCATCAAGTAATTTTAGTATCTATTCTAGTACATGTGGCATTATTCTTTGTCATTGGTACTTCACTCACTTTTCAGCTAATCTTCCATCAAGTAACAAAAAGCTATGGAGATAAAGCCTCTTTTTATTTACCTGCAGCCCCCTCTGCCTATAAACTTGCAATGAGACCTGTGCTAAACTTCTCCCTTAGGCAAAGAAGCTGGATTGTTTGGGGTCATTTTTCTCTTCCTCCCTTTGTATTATCACAACAAAATGTTCTTTTAAAGGCAACTGGTTTCAGTGAGAGAAAACCAAGAGAAAGAAAACCAACAAACCCTGAATGCTTGCATTTGTTTTATATTACCTTGTATCCCCTCATATAAATCAGAATTAAGTCTGGGGTATCCAAGAAGTTGTTCTCTCTTTCCCACGCTTCATAGCAATATCCCCCCCACCAGTACACTCTAGGCAGTAACATATTACAGTTGTCTGCTATGTACTTAGTTGATTGGCCAGCACCAGCATCCTCTGCCACTACCAACTTTCATCACTAAAGTCACCCAAGTCTGTCCTCCCAGTCAAGATATCTTCTTTCACCACTCTCCATTGCTGTGTTCATCCCATAAAGTACATGTTCTCTCCCCTCTTTCTCTATATAAAGACTCCCTAATTAACCTTCACCATGGATGCTCTGTGAAGGAGGTCTGCAGAGACGCTGGACCTACTTTACCAAGAGACAAGTCACCTCTTAAAAAGGAATACGGACTTTCATCAGGAGGTTATTGAACTAAATAAATAAGTGTAATTATAATGGATTAGAGTAAATATTCTCCTGTAAAATAGCTTCCAATAAAAATATGTCGTTGCCAGGAGGATGTGATGTTATTTACTACTTAATAGACAAGGCAAAGAGGAAGTCTCTTAGTGGATCTCTGTGTTCAGGTGGGCAGCTGAGATAAAGACTGTTGAAAAACATCCTAATTTTCAGGCTCCTGCCATTTCTGACTCACAGGCCTAGAGTTTTCTCCAAGGTCACACAAAAAAATCATCCAGGTCTCCTGAATGCTCCCCTAGTGATCTATCCACTTTACCCACAGGGGTATCTTTCCTTGCACAAGTAAAAATTAGGCCCTGGTCTTGGAGGAAAAATAAACTGTTCCAGTAAGCAAAAAGATGTCAACACAGATGTTAAGAAAGAAGTAGAGATAGAAGGTGTTTGTTTCTGCTTTTACATCTAAAAACTGCTACATTTGTGGTTCAGCTGAGCAGGAAGTTCTAGGAGGAGGAGACCCAAATGGTGGTTGGATCCTGCCTGAGTCATTCCCTTTTGGTAATGCTTTATACTACAACAAGGCAGTTCTTAACTCTCCACGTGAACCCTGTGTGACAGGATTGCATTTCACATAAGGCTTGGAATGAAATTTAAATACTGCCAGGTTGCCACGGAGTGTTGGACCCCATGGCATTGTGGCTGGTGGAAGGGGGAAGCTATGTGTTAAGAGATGCAATCAGAGATTTGAAGGGTGTTGTATGGGAAGACAAATTGTATTCAATATACAACTCTGACTTGAACTGCTTTTGCTATGTTGCTGCTGGAAAGATTTTAGACTGGGGGAAGACTGATAATGTAATTCATCTTCCTACCAATAAGAGGAGGTGAGAGGTGCCTTGGGGAGATAAGGGGAAAGATGTCATGAACTTAGTGCAGGTTATTTTCTGAAAGGTGCTGCAAACCACTTCTATTTACCCACAGCCTATTTCCTTATGAAGAAGCAGTGCTGGTTGGCAGGGAGGGTGGTTGCAAAGTTTCAAGACAGGTTTCCTGGGCTGTACTCAGGCAAGATGTGAAGCCACCGAGTTACTATCAGGATCACTCTATTCTTAGCATCCCAGTGTGTGTTCAGCCCCCACATACCACTATCTAAATATAGTCCCTACTGAAGGACAGATGCTGCCAAGTTGGATCTGACCCCCTCCTCTTGCATTCTGTTCCGGAAAGCTAGACTGAATTCCCCAAGACACAACCAATAGTCAGCATGTTCTTTTGTCTCCCCAGGGCTGTACAACAAAACTTGTACTGTACTGTTAAAGCCTGATCCCAACCCTGGCCTTCTTGGCCTCTCCTAGCACTGGCCTTCCGTTTTTCTTATTCCTTTCATCCTATATTGTCACCTTCACTCCTTTTCTTTTTTCCCCTCAATTGTTTCTGTCCTTCTCCTTCTGTCTGATTGAATAGGACCAATGAGAGGAAGCAGCTAAGGTAAAGAAAAAAAAAAAAGCACATATATGTGCATGTACCTGGGTGCTGCAGATACCCAAACCTCTCTGCAAGAGCCCTTTTGTCACGGCAAAACTCTGGCTGAGAGGGAGGAGAAATGGACAATTTTCTGAGTAAATCTGTTCCAGTTTTTCACACTGATTTGTATTTCAAGTAGCATAAATCAGTAAGACTCTGAAATTGGGATTTCCTAAATCCATCTGATATCATAACAGGACATTCCTCCCATTAGTCAAGGTATGCCATGGGAGAGTGTGTCTACTGAGGCACGGAGTGGAAAGCATAACAGAGAGTTGGTTAACCAGAGGCTCACAGAATTCGTGGGGCTCCTCACACAAAAGGAGAGATCAGTCCTTGCCAGTATGTGCTAAAAGGTCCGACAGTGCAATCCCAGAGGGCCAGGTCTGGGGCCAGCCCTGACCACTTGTCAGAGTCAGTCAGTGCTGCCTCTCATGTGCACAAGAAAGTTCTCCACATATCTGCTATAGGAAGCAGAGGTTTTCTCTCTGAAATGCTGCTTTTTCCAGCCTTTCCCATATCTTCAGAACAGCTGTCTGGTGACACCTTCCAACCTGTCTGCAGCCTAAGCAGAAGTTTCCTGTTAGTGACACTTCATGTGGCTCACTTGGTGCCCAGGAGAGGGCATATTTTAGATATGGGGAGCAAGTGTCTTGAGCCTGAGGGCAAACTGACCTTCAGGATGGGCAGTGAGCCTGGCTTTTGGACTAGGCATTCACGCTGTCCTGGGCCCTCAAAGTCTCAGTGTGCCCTTGCTGTAAGGAAGGCGTGCAGGCTATGGGTTGTCGTTACAGTCTCCACAGCATTGGGCTGGCAGTCATATAAAATCTGGCAGGCGTGTGCTGGTCTCTGTCCAGAGGATCTGCAGCCTCCAGCACACTGCACCCTGCTGTCATGGTTGTGGATTAAGTCCTGTCCTGTCCTTTCTGTTTGATGAGCTTTCTTCCTTCTCTCCCTGCACAATCCTCTCTGCCTTTAACCCCTTTGCCTTCCTTCCCAGCAAAGCAGTGGGGTAGGGATTTAGCATAAAAATAAAGCTGTGGATAGTTCGTTTCCCTCTGACCCCATGAAGCAAATTCATAAAATTCCAGGGAGGGTTTATAAACCTGTGGGAGACAGTGCCAGAAGAAACATGTGCTATTTTCAGGCTCAGTAGGTCTCTTCCTGTGCCGAAAGAGAGAAAAGCTTTGCCTGCTCCTGATGCTCAGCCCACATGGGACTGCCTGTGTCCTACCAGCCTGCTCTAATACAAAGGTACCTGAAACAGCAGCAGGTAGTGTTGAGAGCACAGCCTGGTCCTCCCTGCCTGGGAGGAACACTTGCCTGCAAAGTCTTGCGTCCTGTGGGATTGCAGGAAGCTTACTTGCTACTCTGGCTGGTCACCAGCTCACACCCAGTTGGTTTCAGTGAGCATGGAGGAATATGATGGGATGTGAGTAATGCTCTGACCACCTGCTGACAGCCTTTAACCCTCAGCCCCTTCACTCCGTAACTGGGAGACATACTCAGCAAGTATGTTCCCATCCAGTGCTAAGCACCAAGCGTTTGACCATGGAGCAGCAGTTGGCCTTTTGGGGAATACCAGGCGATACTCCTTCTAACCTCTCTTCAACTTCCTAACTCTCTTCTTTAGCTGCTGTGTCAGTAGGCAGCACTGGAAAATGTGTCTGCTGTCTCTTCTCAGTGAACAGTTGCTCCTCAAGGGAGTATCAGGAAGCAGCATTTATACTGTAACAGCAGAAAAGTGGTTCTTCAGCAGTAGTTCATTACAGACCCACACGTTCTCATTCCAGGCTGATATTAACAAGGAGGGAGATAAAGGACTAAAATGACAGAGGCTGATGGATGTGGCAGCTGGGATGAGCCAGTCCCTATTTTAAGCATGCAGGCAAAATTTGGGGTCAGGCTGGAAAGGCTACAGAGTGATAAAGTGCCAGTGAACACAAAAACAACTTGAAGCATAGCCCTCCTCTTTCCATCTTCTTCCCGAACACCTCATGGTCCTGCTGACAGGCTGACCTGGGATGAGTGCTGCTGTTGCCTGCACACGGGCCAGCAGGGTTGAGTTCTGGGTGCAAGCACACCCCATGGGTGCAGAGGGCCTAGGCCCTGAGCCCAGCCAACCATGACATCGGACCTTAGGGCTCCAGCTCTCTCCTTCCCTGCTCCCCTACTGCCCCTGCAAGAACAATGACAGGGCAGCAATGCTCCCACATCCACTTCTTTTTCCTAAGGCTGCCATAGGAGTGCAGGCAAAGTAACTGAGACTGGTTGCTACAGCACACGGCTGTAAGATTTAGGAGAAGGTGGCCTGATATGTTACCTCTCTGCAGGATCTACCACAGTTTGTTCACAGCACCCTCTGTTAAACACCTCTGCACTGATGTGTCTCTCACTTAACTTCAAGATCCAAAGAAATACTCTAGAAGCATCCACAAATCCAGTGTATTACTACCTTGCTCTGATCCCCTGGTTTTTCCTGAATGTTCTTTTACGTGCAAAATGAGTCTATTATGGGTGCCAAGCTGTCCTACAAGACTATCTCCATTGCTTGCCTATACAGGAGAGGTCTGTGGTTTTTGGCCTAATGAGCATTTGGTTTCCTTACTTGCTTGCTCTAATAGAAAGGCTAGGCTGTGTTGATGAGAAGTTTAACTGATGGATGATGGAACAAAAGAGAGAGGAAACACTCGGCGTAAGATGGCCATCAGAGGCTAGATCTAGGAACTAGCCTGGAACTAGAGACTCTAACTCCATTCTCAGATATAGCAATGCATATCCTGCACAACTCCTGTTAAGGCTAAAGATTTATTCCAAGTTTACGCTTGTGTAACAGGACACCATATGGCCTGATGCAGATGTCCAGAAATACACTGGCCAAAGCCATTGGCACAGGAATGCTTAACAGCAGAAAGTGCCTCTTTCACGACAGACCTACCATCTCTCGCCAATGTCAGCCTCCATGAGGATGGTACCTGCTGGGGCTCTGCATGAGAGCCAGGGATCATATCAAGGAAGCACAGTAGGGTCATGAAGAAGGACACACAGTCATGTACAAGCATAGTCTGGAAAGAGTTTCTGTTCCCTCTCTGAAATACAGACTCCCTAAGCAATTTAGGAGATAGGGAGCAAGAGAAGAAAAGCATGTAGATGTTCCTGAGTCTTTCATCTGCCCTGAAGAACTCAAACTGGGTTGGTGATCAGGTCAGGCCTGTGCTCAGCAGAGAGGAATGCAGAGACCACAGCCAGGGCTGTGCAAGAGGACTAGTTCTCCGCCCTGTCAGGAAGTAGTCTCAGACCTTATTTTATCCTGTCAGGGACAGAGCAGTAGAAGGGACAGCAGGAGACAAACAACTGAACTAAATTGCTACAGTTCTTTCCTTCATCTCTATCCTCTCTCCTGCTTTTCCAGATCCGAAAGAGAAGCAAAGCATGCCGTGGAGGCCTGTGGGAAAATGATGTGCTAGTGTCTATCAATGGGAAGTCATGTGCTGGCCTTTCCCATGCTAATGCCATGCAGATCATCGATTCTTCCAACGGCATGCTCAACATCCGTGTGAAAAGGTAACCTGCACCCAAGCACCAGCACTGTGACAGTGCAGCCAGCACGGCAGCTTCATCCAGCACAATAGCTCTCCACACCTAGCAGAAAGAAGGCAGGCAGGAAGCCTTTGGTTTTGCCATTCTGCAAAGTGGGAGGACTAGGAGGACTTCTCCATGGCTATCATGTGTCCATCTCAATGTTTTGCCCTGTCTCTGTGCGGCTTCCAGAGTGACTGGCCCTGGGGCTGAACCGACCCCAGACATCCCCACCCCTCAGGCTGAAGGGAAATGTTTGCAGTGTGAGGGCTGTGCTGGAAATAATGAGCTATTTAGGCTCTAAGCAAGTAGAAGACATAGGACAGTACATCTCAGCAAGTAACAGACTCTGGTTCATTCTGGGCAAATAACTGTTCTGTAGAAATGGATTTGACTATATTTGAATAATTAAGTCAGGACAAGATTACCCAAGTATTTAATACATCAGGGCAGTTGTAGTCCAATAGTCTGAACTGACTCCCACAAAGATTAGAGGTGTGTGGCTGAGTCCTCCTTTTAAGGGAAGAAATATCTTTGCCAGTCTCTAGTTCAGCAGAATAGTGGAGATCAGCTCAAATGTAAGCACAAAAATGGTCCCAGTAATGTTCCTCATTCTCCCTGTGCTAAGTTAACCTTGTGCCTCAGTACATGCTGGATGTGGCCCAACCTGTAAACAAATAATCATATAAAGATGGAAGGCAGCAAAGCTGTGTGAAGTCCCAGCTAATCAAAACTACTGCCAAAACAGAAGCCACCCTCAGAAAAACAGATCCTGGTGAAGGGGGCTGGGAAGTGTAATTTTCTACAGTCCTGAAAAGGCAGAGCACTGTGAGCAGTGAGGAGGGACAGCCACACTGGTTGCTGACATCCCTAAAGCAGGGGCAGAGGTAGGCAGTGATCAGAGAAGGAAAGCCTGAGCATATAGGATCTTTCCCTTGGCTTTAGGTAAAGCGCTGGTGCTTTCTGATGTGCTCACTCTATACCCTATCTATGATTAAGTGGGATGAGTAAGTTCTATACAAGCCATCCAGAATAGCTCCTGGTCCCTTGCCAAGGCCTTATTTCACCCCGTCAGAGCCTATCTGCAGCCAACAGGTGCCTGGGCAAATTCCAGTGGGGCAAAATCAGCACACTTTGAATTAACGAAGTGACAAAGGCAGGCTTTTCACAGTCCTCTGGGAGCCAGCATTGGCTGGTTTGGAAATAACATAACCAGTTGGCTGCAACCCAGAGTAGTGGAGAAATCATCACATATTGCTTTCTTGATCACATCTCTGTTCCCACTTCATATTTATGTTCCCAGAGAAAACACCAGTCAATCCTGTTCAGAAAGGTAGATGGATGACTCTGGAGTATGTGTATTTCAGAAAAACAGGGAGGGAGAGACACTCTGACCTGATAGTGCCGAACAAGAGAAACTGGCTTACATGCAGGAACGCTTTTCAGTTATTTGGTTGAGTATTTAAAGAGAGGAAGGACTGCTCTGTACTGCTTGTGGAAGTTTGAGTTTGCTCCTCACTAAGAGTTCATAATGGCAAACAGTATTAAAACCAATAAACTGCCAGAGAAATTTTCCCACCCTTAGCTTCAACAAAGGTTTGCATTTGACAGGAATATAAATTTTTCACAGTTTTGAACTGGGATCCAAGTCATGAATTCCACAGTTTTAGAGAGGCAATGCTGTCTGCCTGGCTTCCTGGTATGCATGTTCAGAAGGCAAATACTTAGGACTCTTTCATAGCTCTAATAAGTCCTGGAGACTCTAACAAGGGAAGGAAGAAGTTCCCAGCTCCATCTTTATGGTCTGAAGTCAAAATGCCACTGAAATCCAGACTCACTCTTGAGGAGAGGGAAGACAGAGCGGGCTCTTTCCCTGTCAGCACAGCCAGCTCTCCTTCCCTCTGGCAGTCGGCAATAGGCTCATCGCCCCAGTCTGCCCTGCATCTACTCCAGACATCCTTCCAGATGACTTACAGTCTTGAAGTTGCTATACAAATGCCACTATGGATTGGACTGGCTGCATGATTGCATACGGTCATCAAAATCCTGGTAGCTAACTTGTGAAACAGTCCCACAGTGAGCAGCCCAAACATCATGGTGGTCTCCTATCCCAGGATGCTAGAGCCCTACCCCCAAAAAACACTTGGGCCTTTTAATCCTAAGTATTGGCTATTTACTCCCATGTAGAGGTCAGGGCAAACAAACAGCAGTGACTTCTTTGTTTGGAGCCCACTCTGATCTAAAGTAGTTTGGGAGTGCCAGGATCTGCAGAGCTGACACAGCTCCATGGTGCAGTCCCAGCTGCAGTAGCAGCTGGAGTGCAATGTGGTAGCTGAGGCACCTATGGTAGCCTGCTGACAAGTGGCAGCCTGAAAGGCAGGTCCCACTGTCCTGGGGAATGCTTGCTATGCAGGTATCCCTATCCCCAGGAGAAATGCCTGGGGAGCTGATTAAGCTGGCTGGTAGAATTTTATGCTCTCGAGGCACTCTGATGTTTAGGTGTTTAACACGTGGTTTCTGTGGAGTTGTGAAGCAGCAAATCAGGATGAGAGCACATAGCTGGTGCCAGAGATGAGTCTGTCCTTGGAGTCTACATTTCAGGTGTCTGTACCACCTGAAAGACACTTGAAACACCATTTTGATCTGTAGCTCTCTCCCACATGTCTGGGTTTCCTTCTCGGTTATCCCCACAAACCAGATCTCTCTCACCACTTTTTCTTCTCCCCACAGGATAGTTGGTGGGGACCAGACTGGCCCATGGCTCCAGCGTTCCCCTTCTCCAGGGCAGCGGGTGCTCTCCCCGCCATCCCTGCTCAGCCCCCCGGCACAGTTACTCAGTTCTGAACCAGCAGGAGCCCCGACCACCACACAGCCCTCACAGCCACGGAGGTCACAGAGGCACCTGGAGAGTCTCACCTCCCCACCGGACAGCGAGGCCTACTATGGGGAGACAGACAGTGATGCCGACAACGTGGCCCAGGAGAAGCACCGCCGGGCTCGCAAGAAGAGCCCGCGCTCCCCACCTGACAGCACCACCAGCAAGGCAGATGCACCTCCGGATGAGGTGTCCCTGTCTGAACAGAGCGGCTACGAGAGCATGCCAGAGGCTGCTGCACAGGGGGGAGCAGAGGTGCCCAGCTCCAGTGGGGTGGCCAAGAGGGAGATTGTCTGCCTGCCTGGCAGCCGCACAGACACTCCATTCTCTGACAGCGAGGGACAGCTGAGGCCACCATCAACAGAGGGACGGGAGCCTTCTCCAGAGGCAATGCTCCTGCCCCATGCCACCAAGGCTATCCGAGCAGAACGCCATCTCATCCCCATGGTGGGGCCGGTGGAACATCCGATTGATGAAGACCTAACCACCACATATACAGAGAAAGCCAAGCAGGCCAGTAAGTCCTCTGCACTCTGACACTCACCCATGCCCTTTTCTTATGCTGGATCTCCTTCCAAAACCCCAATTCCTGCAAAATCAAGTGGGTTAGCTCCTCTAGCTTGCAAAGAAGCAGAGTCAAACTAGACCTGCAGAGACTGGGGCTTCCTATTGCAGCAGGGTCTACCTCACCCAAGACATCCTAATGAACAGATAAGAGAAAGGGTTGGGTCTGGGATCTGGGAGTCACTCATAGAAGCTGTAGCCGTACAACCAGCTGTGGCTCTAGCACCCTGTTCAGCTCAGTTCTCCATGGGTACAGAGCCATGTAGTATAACACATGATTAAGGACTAATGAGATAATTTTCAGTCAGCATGGCCCTAAAGGAGTCTTGTCAGTAAGTCATTCATTTCTCTCACTCAGTCAGGGAGCTCAGGGAGGGACTTGTCTATGTCAACTTTTGAAGAAGGTTTTCTCTGCAGGCACTCACTCCAGTAAGGGTGTCCATGTCTGGCAGCAGCTGATGAGTTCTGCTATAATTGGGTATTGGCAGAGAAGAGTTGCCAGCAAGGACAGACAGAAACTGGTCAATCAGCTCTTGAGACAGTTCCTTGTGGAGCAATCCGTAATAGTCAAGACCTTTCCATGTGGAATAAAGTACTGAAAAATGTAGTGTAGTGTATAGGTGACAAACCTGAAGTGACCTTAATTGTGAATATCTTTCCTGGTTTCTGCTATACATCGATTATTTCAAAGCCAAATATGGAGGTAGAATAAGATGTTACCTGATTTCACAGTTGTGATCTATCCTATTAAAAACAAGGTGATCAAAAACTTATTTTCATATGAGTACCTCAGTGTGTAGTATGATTGACTAATTTATACTTTTCTGAGCCTAGAAAAAAAGCAGGTTTTAAAAAAGTGGTTTAGCTGGGGGACAAAATAGAAAACAGAGAAACAAAAATTGCTAGACTCAATCAGAAATAAAGCACATGGATTCTAACTTCTGATTCTTTGCTTCAAATGCGAGACATTTTTACCCAGGCCAGATAATACTGCCAAACAATTATTAAGCCTCTCTTTTATCTTTTCCTTGGGCTAAACATTCCTTTATCTGTTCTGCTGAAGGGATCCTATAGAGGTAACTTTCAAACCTAGGAGCTTCTGTCAGCCAGGGCACTGTATTCCTGCTCTTCCCAGCATTGAGAGGACAGACTCAGTTGGATCCCTTAGGTTTGGCCCTGCTGGGCAATGTAATGGACCTGGTGCCTTGTACTATTTCTTCCTAGTCTCTAGCACTCATTTTCCTCAGGACAAGAAAGTAGCAATTTCAGCCTTCCTGAAGATGAAGTTATTTTTTCCCCCTTTGAATAATGTACAAGCATGAGGTGAATGTTGAGAAAGGCATGTTCAGCTGCTCCCTGCCACCTGATAGTCCTAGCAGTGGATGAGCAATTGCTTTACATCAAGACTTATTTCCATGGACGGCATGAGTACAGAAGGATCCCAGGAAAGCTATGTATTTAATTCAGAGCATTTCTGATGGCAAAATAATATCCCATGGCAGGAGGTGATGCAACAATATTTCCAGCTAGAGCTAGGGTTCCCAAAAGCATTGCAGACTGAGATAATGTTTTATTCTCCTATTATGCCCGCACTGCTCACCCCCTTTCTGGTTTTATGTTTGGCCATGGGTGTCCTTATGTAAGAGTTACTCTGCCATGGATGGCAAGTCACACAGCCAACTTGGTCTTTTTTTGGGTTAGGGATCTTGGCAATAAATGAGAAGGCACAACTCTACATCCTGATCATGCTGGAGCACAGCAGCCATTAAAACAAAAGTCAGGTTCAGGAGCCAGTGAAGGAAGGAAGCAAGGAAGAGAGGTGGAAGGTGTTCATTACATGGTGAACAGAGCTAAGGAACAGCTATACCTGGAATAAACCCAGGTATAAACACAGGAGGATGTGGGACTGCTGAGCTGCACTGTCTCCATGGGGAGGCTGCTTGCAGAGAAGCCACTCACTGACATGGGAGGCACATGGTAGTGCATCTCTTGCCAGAAAAGATGTAGCCTTGGTGAGGATGTTTGGGCTAGCATTGCTTCAGCTCCTACAGCTGCTCTAGGCTCCCATGGAGACAGCAGAGTTTAAAGCTCTGTTCCTCTGTCTTTCCTTAGCAATATCCACAGCACAGTAACCTACTCTGGGACCTGGAGACTCCTGGGTTTTCCTAAGCAGGAATGCAAAAGCAAGCTCATGGTTTAGAAGCTAGATGAGGTTTTAAAATCTGAGTTAACTACAGTAAGTGACTTGGACTATCAGTCATGACATACTAAGGCTCACTATATATGCAGTAGACATTTAAGGACCATTCTGAATACAGAATCAGGTGTTTGCCTTTTGAAGCACTAACTATCTAAATATATTCCCAGAGCACTTACTCAACACACCCTCCTTGCCTTGCCATGGCTTTTTTCATTATGGCTCCAACTGCTGCACCACAAGAATGTGAAAACCTTTTTTGGTTTATTGGGACTGTTACACAAATGGTTCTTCACCTTTTCTTCCTAGAATGTACTGCTTTCTTGTGCTCTCTCTGATGTTTTCTCCTATTTTGTGGATATTTCTCTTGTCCTTTGTTTTAATTCTTTCTAACTTTTCACTGTCATTTTTAAGCTGTCTTTCTTTCCCATCCTCTCTTTACCTGCACCTCAGGCAGTTAAAATTGCAGGTACAGTATTTCTAGATGAGTATTTAAGAACATCAAAATTCTATATGAATAACTGAAATCCCAGTACAAGAACAGAGATACATAATAATTCTTTTGCACACCACCAGGAGTATCAACTGACTTCTTGACTACTCTATTGCCCTGCAAGGATCTCAGTAAGACTGCTGCTGCTGTCAGCTCTTGGGTTTTCTCAAGCTTAAGATCTGTAGCTTTGTTCTTTACGTCCTGTCTCTAGACCTTTTGTAGACCTTTATCCTCACTGCCTGTTTTCCAGAACTCTGAGCTTTCCAGATCACAGGCAAATTGACTCAGCCACCCTGCCTCCTCTTTTCTATCTGATTTTCCCTCATTTCTGATGTTGTTAGAAAATGTGATCTGTGCTGACCATATACTGCCTTCTAGATCATCAATGAAATAAGGAAGTGCTTCCTATACTTCCTCACTATCTTTCCCAGTTGCACCATGATAGGTGATCAGTCTTAATGCTCTCATTGTTACTGATTTATTTTCTCTCAATTAGCATCTGATTAACATTTCACCAGTATGTGTTTTTACCTTAACTCCATCAACTCCTGACAAGCACTTCTTTCCCTGCCATTGCTTAGAGGATACAAATCATGTGGTAAATCCTGAGGTGACACTGCTTTGCATCACTGTAACATGGGAGCAAGTGGAGCTCACTTATTTATACGAGGCAAGGATTTGACTTCATGAGCAGAACACAGTGTGGTGGCAAGTACCAACAACCCAAAATCAGGATTTGTCAGTGGGTGGGGTGGAGCTAAATCAGCACAGGAAAGAGGGGGCAGCAGCTTCTGGTGCCACTGTATGATGCCCTGCATGTCATCAGCTGCTGAACTGTGCTTTTTCATCCCCCACAAAGACATGATGTCTTGGAGCTCCTTAGAGAGCCAACAGCCCTTGCAATGAGGTTTGTGCCTCTCTCTTTTCAAAGTTCATGCTGTATTTGCACATTGGTACTGGTTCATTTTTTCCAACCTATGGGATAAGCATGTACATCATTTCAGCCCTCCACAGGACATGTGATTTAGACATGTCTGCTCAAAAACCACTCAGAGCATTGTTGGTGCAGACCACTGGGGCACTATGGGCAGCCACACACCACCTAAATGTGGAGGAACTTGACATACAAGTAAAAGGACTTCAGTCTTCATCATTACCCAGTGGCTAACCTGCACCCAGGTGTTTTGCTCAGTGGGGTAAGAGAATGGCCAGCAAACAGGGACTCTGCTTTATTTTAAATGAACTACAGAACAGTCATATTTGTGAATAGCCAATATTTTGCCTAATTTGTAGAAACAAATGTACAAATTTGTTTCCTTCCCACTCTAACTATAACTTGCTCTCATTAAAGATGTGATTAATCCCTGAGGAAACTGGGGATCTTTAGGGCCTCAGTTTGTCATCACTGTACAAGGCCAAACTTCATCCCTTCCTGAGATTATTTATGTACCACTTGGACAGTGCAAAAGAAAAGGAAGAGATAATAAGACAGAAAATACTAATTAAAAATCTGAATCAGTTTTGAAAGGTTAGCAGAAAATGGGAGCTTGTGGCAGGGAGAATCAGGTTACAGTTGTCACAAGTAATAGCTAATGAAGTTCTTTATTGTCCCATAGCTCCTGCAGTACCCTTCTCTTCTCACCCCACCCTCAGAGGCTTGGGATCCATTTGTAGCCAGGGTTGCTTCCTCTCAGCCACCTATGCTCTCTAAGGTGCACTGTATTTTCACCCCCACCCTAAATCATCTCACAGGACAAAGAGCTCAGCCTTTCTCACCACTGAAAATACCAATTGCTAGTAGAAGGCAGACATACCAGGACAGCAGTCTATTCCTAACTTGCTATCATACTGTGTCAGTGCAAGAAGTGCTTCAAAATATCTCAATTTAAACTTATCCTCTGAACTATTTTTAGTTCATAGGACTCAAGAGCCTCTCCATGTATGGTAGGGGAAGGGGGGGAAAAATGGGTGGGGAAATTTCCTCCTCTGCTTTATATGGGCCTGGCTGGCTGTGCAGAGTCATCAAAGATACTACATTCCATATCAGAAAAGGAAATCCTTCTTGTTTAAAGCGGATGTACAGCAGCATCACTTGAAAAGATAGGATGCTTATAAATAAGTGGCCTGTTCATCAGAGGGTCATACAGATTACCTCTTCTAAGAGAGACTGCAATCACATTTCTCTGCAGAGAGGGTGAGTGCAGCAAGCCATCTCTCCACCTATTAGAATCCGAATAGGCCACAGGAGCCATGAACAAGATAAAGCCCCTGAATGGCAGTTTGAACTTACTGCACCACATTTTCTACTTGGCTCTCAGCTTTGACAGTTGTGACTGTAATGATCACATTTATGTGGTTGTTAGACAAACTTCCTGGGTTTGCCATTCACTGCAGTCTAGGTTTAGGATAGTAGTCAACTGACCTGCTCCTACCTGCTTTAAAGGAAAATAGAAAAGCATTCTGCTTAGACCAGGAGATTAAAATTAATTGCCTGAACTATTGATCTTACAGGAAGTCTGTTCCTAGCAGTATGAAGCAATGTTGAATCACCCTTGGCCCTTGTTACTCAGTGAGCAGCCAGCCACTAGGAAAACAAAGACAACAGCTTCCATGGTTGAATAACATATGGATAGTCTGATCTCACTTCAGCACACGTTAAACTGGAAATTGCATGCACTTGGGAAATCAGCTGCAGCCTAGTTGTAGGTGTTTGCTTAAGAATACCCCACTTAGTAACTAACATTGAGCTTTGAATACTCTGCTGCTTGGAAGGCATTTATTAAAGAAGACCACAGTGAGATAAACTCTGGGTATCTAGAGCCATCTTTCTCTACTTTTAAGCTTGAGTATGACATTTGAGTTTATGCCTTCAGTTTATGTTCCTCTACTGAAAGCACAGAGGTGATATTGTCAGGCTGATGTATCAATGGTTTAGGAAGAAGACACAGATTATAAACCAGTGTTCACCATCTTGGCTAGTCTAATTGAACTTTTCCTTCTTTCTTGAACCATCTCAAAATTTGTCACAAGTAATTGGCCATTTTCCTTGGATGTTCTTACTGGAGACCTCCAGCATTGTTCCCTCAGGCATCACTCTTGTCCAGCATTTCAGTGAGGATGCTGTGGGTTGTAGCACTGGAAGTAAGGCAGATAGAGCTCTGCTCTGCTCCACCTTTGTACCTCACTGCTATCCTGCTGCCCCAAAGCCTGACAGAGACATGGATTTAGCTGAAAATGTATTAACTCAAAATAAATTTAGCTGCATATAATATTCTCTGGGAGGTGAAGGATATTTAGTATTTGAAGATGTATGGAGGAAAATCATATGATCACCAAAATGAAAAGGTATATACTCTCATTTGTCCTAGTATTTCCACCTTATGAGATATCATTTGGGCATCTTTTTAAAACTATCACTTACTCAGACATTATTATTGTCAGTGCAGGGAGTCTGCCTCTGGGTCACAGTTCCTCAGACATGATCAGGGATCATTCATCATCCTGCTGCTGGTGAAAAGCATCAGCAGTTCTCTTTCAAGCTCACACTTCCATGGTCCTTGCAGAGCCCCATCAAGTGATCACACCATGCTGCCACATACTTTCAGTTAGCATAGCCTGTCCTTGCACGTGCACTTCAGTCTGACTTAGGATGTGAAAGGTGAACAACGTGAAATGTGAAAGGGAACAACGGGATTAACCCAAATTTTGCTGATAATACAGATCTCAAAGGTGATTAGAGCAATAATCACACTGAAACAACGATATCTATATAACTCCTGCCTTAATCAAGCTGATAGTTTTTGGTTCCAGGCTTTTGAGTGCTAAGTTGAAGAAATCGCAATGTAAACAGGCAATGGGAATCCCTCTCCCTGTCCAGTTGTTTCCATCAACTCTGAAAGTGATATGAGACTTCCTGACAGGGCTGAGACAAGTCTGCTCAGGGACAACACTGAAACGAGACAAGGTGATAGTGATGGATGAGGGAGAGGCATAAAAGGGTGAAGCATAAGAGAACTTTGACAAGGGGTAATTAAACAACAGTCATTACTCAAAAGAAGTGAGAGAAAATTGTATCTAGAGAGGAGGAAACTGTCAACTTGGCAAATAATCATTCTCCAGTTTCACTGAAATCCATTGTAGGAAGGGAGATCAGTTTGTTGTGAAATGTGTAAAGCGTCACTGTCATCAGTACATCTGCCACTTACCTTAACCAAGAATCTACCTCTGAAAGAAACAGGAGCAGAAACCGGGGCAAGCAGATTTAGCATATCTTGATACACAGACTATACTGAAAGGACAAGGCCGAATCATATTCTCTATAGAGGTGAAATGTAAGGAATTAATAAAAATGGTATCAGAATGGTCCTCAGTCCTTGATATATACCCTGGAATAATGGGAAGGGTTTCAGAGAAAGAGAGCAAGAATATATCCTTCAAATAACATTGACTTTGAGGATAAGAAAAAAATTAATAATAAATGTTTAGCTTCAGTTAGGTGAATGAAGTAGTTCTTTTGAGCATACTTTGTGGAAAACAAAATGAACAGTAAAATCAACATGGATTAATAGAAAGTGGAAAGAGAGATAGTCTTTGCCCTGCTCAGTAAGGTAAGAATTCATGGCTAAAGAAATAAGGTGGGCACAGTATATGCTGGCTTCTCTAAGATACCTGATATGGTTCCACATGACTTTTCCAGTGAGAGAAATATGGATGAGATAGGACTACTGTAAGGTGACTGCACAATTGGCTAAGAATAGAACAGAAAACATACCTATTAATGGTTCATGATGTCATATTAGCTAACTGGCTAAGTTGGTAGTAGTGTTTCACTGGGCTTCTGAATCTAACAGGACTACCTCTATATTTTCACCCATGGAACTTTAAACACTAACATGTCAATCAAAGGTCCTCTCCACCTCGATGTTATATGACTGGCAAGGAGACGGATGATTAAAAATCCCAACCCTCCTCTCTTCTGTCAGTGGATCTTGTCCTCTGGCTGCATCTAGACGGAAAGAGCAGTATGTGCTGTGGGGCACACACAGCCCCAAAACTGCCACTATTCAGAACGGGAACCTAGCTGAGACACCTTGCAGCTTTTCTCTGGTCTTTCTTCCCACTGAAACACAGGTGTGTGGGGGACACAGGGGAGGGAGGGAGGTTACCTGGACTGAGGAGCTCAAAAGTGTTCCCAGATACACCACTGTTGTCTTCCTATTTGCTTTTTCAGCTGCCAGTTCCTGGTGGTGAAGCATTGTAGATGTGTTTTGTTTCTCTTGACTATTGTAGTTAGCAAGCGGTAACAGGAAATATCAGTAATAACATTTTCAGTGGGTGGCCTGGGGGTTCAGTGGAGATTGCTGTGTATTAATCCCAAATGACATAACACATGGAAGGTATATGGTTGTTACATGAAAGGCTAGATTTTTAAATGTAGTTGGAACTTGAATAGCCACAGAAAAGGACTAAAATCAATTGGATAACAAGAATATATGGCAAGTGTTACAGGATTAAACAACATACCCGAACAGTGAACATATACTTGTCTGTATTACTACATAGTAGATGCTGGAAATGTGAAAGACAAAGAGACGATGAATCAGTATCCTGCTATCAGGCATAGCTCCCAAAATTGCTTGAGCAATTTTCTGAGCAGAAGAATTAGCAGATCCTGGTGTTCCTTTAATTTACATTTTGTATTTGAGATCTCATTCTCATGTCTAGTAAATGCAAATCTGCCTGATGTCTCTCACATTCAAAATAAGAATGCATAATCTCTTTGTTGTGTATGTTCTTCAGTTTTTGATGCCTGATTAAGACTGCACTAAGGCTTCTCGCTTCCTATGGTGGGGTCTATCAGCTTTGCCAAGCCACTTATTCCCACATAAACTTGTAGGAACATGGTATCTTTGTGACTTCAGACTCTTAAAATTAGCATGGGCTCAAAAGCTATTGGCATGAAATGGGTAGGATCAAAAGACACGCAGAACGATTGCATTAAACCTTTCTTAGGAAATTGGGCTAAAACTGCAAAAGACTAGTGCATTCAACAGGTGCTGTCCTGGTAAAAGAAAGTTCTCCTTTGGCAGAACTTTGGCAGTGTTATTGCAGAAGACTATGTAGAGAATATCCAGGGCCTGAGTGTGAGCCCTCAGCACAGAAAAACTGGCCATGTATGCCACTATCTGCACTGAGGACACTTCTACATCGAGCTCAGGAAGAAAAGCAAACTCTCTGTCAATTGAGGAGATTTTTTTGAGTGAACAAGCTATTCAAGCAGGATATCATGAGACTAATGTATTGCAGACACACACAGCGATGTCTCCACACCCTCTCTGCCTCGCAAAGCTCTTCAAGAGCAGTGTGGCTAAGAATGGTCAAAAATCTACAAAATGACTGGGCATGGTTTATTTCCTATGGGCTGTCAACTCATCTGCAGAAAAGGTGTTTTCTGTTTTTAAAAACCAGGTCATTGCAGTGGGGCAGTGTCTCACTGGCACACTTAAAATCACTGGCCATTTAAGAATAAATACTGGTTTGATAAGTATTTAATTATTTAACCTCAGAGACATGCTTAAGTGTTGCAGACTTGAGTAGGACTGAAGCATTTGCCTGTAGCATCCTAAATTGGAGCTGAAGACATACCTATGTTTTATATTATGCACAGATTATGTGATGAAACTGTGCAAATATCCAAGAATGAGAAACATGTTTTCTATCCCAAGAGTTTTACCACTTCTTTCAAGTAAAAGAATATATACTCCACTACTTAACTGTTTGCAGTTTAAATACTGATCAAAGCTTGAAAGGTTGAAGCTTTCAACAGGGGAATACTTAGAAGGTCAATATAACCCATCCAAATCTTATTTTGAAAGGACTCCAGGTATGAGAAGTATGAGATGTCTATAGCCTCTAGTGACTTATTGAGATATTTGCAACGTTAGCCATGGAAAAATGACCTTGTCTAACATAAATAGCTCAAAGAACAAAATTCTAGGTGATCCCATGTGAAAAAAATAGCAGACAAGTAGCATTTCATCACAAGGAACAGGCTCTTTATGTCTACAATTACCAAAGTGCTTATTTTCTATGGTAATGTTTTTGCTAGAATTTGATTTTTGGTAATAAAATTTACCATTGTTTGTTTCCTAGAGAACATGATCAGTATCTCACATCATATAATCCTACTTATTCAGTAGTTTTCCTGAGCACATATTAAAGTACTTTCTTTTAAAAAGGCCTGATCTTTAAAAGATGTATACTTTTTACACTTCTCTTTACTGTTATTAGTAAGAAAATTTGTTTCACTTCAGTGAAATTTCATTAAGTTCATAGAAAAATCTTTGTAGGCTTTGCTTAATAGAAATTTTTCCTTTTTGTGGATTTTTCAACAGAATTCAGTGAGGACATGAAATAAGTGCTTTAAATGCTGACCAAAAAAATTTCAATAGAAATTATCCACCACACCAACAGAATTTATGACAGTTTTATAACCCTTCCTTTTGCCCTTCTTTCTATTTGATTTGAATATTTTTAATAGATACAGAGTTGTATTTACCCAACCAATGCACGTATCAGATATTACAAGGTTTCCCCAAAGAGAATGTTTGCCTATATGTATAAATATTAATCAAAGAAGAGACTGAACCTCTTTCAATGCTCTTGCTGTAAAAGCCTCTCTATGACCCATGACAGATCTCCCTATAGCGACGTTGCCCGGGGGAGTTGTCTCCTTGGCCTGCAGTGAAGGCTACTGATTTTAGGAAGCATGGCCAGACCATTTCTCTAGACTCACAAACACTGGAGTTGGTCTGCTCGAGTCCTAGGCTACAGAGTTGCTCAGGCTGGTGCTGCTGGGAGGGAGAATCATGGGACCCTTGGCCATGGCTCTGCGGTTCTCTCACAGGAGATATTGCTCAAGGCAGTAAGACAAACTGTGAGGAGATGCTGAGCAGGCCACAAATGCAGAGATTTGCAGACTCCATTCACCATCTGTTCCCCTCCTCCCTGTCCACCACACTCCTTACTACCGGCATCTGATCTTTCAACACCTCTCAGTCTCCAGTGCTGGAGCTTTGAATGGTGATGCCAAAACACCATGCCTTGACTTCCAAACACTGCCACCCTCCCTGGGTACAGCCAGACTCTTCAGTTGTGTGAGACAGCCTCTGCTATTTTAATTCAATTAAACAACTTCACTGCAGACACCCAGGATCCTAGTGCTCCTCTGTTAAGTATTCCGCAGTCTTGGTACACAATAGCAATGTGTATCATGGACTGTTTCTCCTCACACATGGAAGAAAACTGACATTCACAAAAAGAAAGGTGCTCCTTTCTCTTTTTCTCCCTTATGTTTGCCTGGAGCTGGGTGCTCTCTGAGGGTTTCAGACAAGGAAAATTGCTTTCCTCCTGTGTGGGTTTCTTATGCCTGTCTATGCTGGACATGTGCACTCTGTTAGTTTCATCTCTTTGAAGGGCTCTTTGGCACAGAAATTCTGGACAATGAGGAGTCAGTAACACTAACTTGAAGTTTGCACCTTTCTAACCTGAAGCTTGCAGTGAAGAAGCTGCAAAAAAGTAGAGTCCATTTTCTTATTTTAAAATAAAAAAAAGGAGTTTCTCCTTACACAGAGTACGGGATGGGGAAAAGAAGGAGGCTGTTTAAGTGCCAGGTGACAATGTCCATCACACTGCTCAGTGATGAAGCTACAAAGACAAAAATAGACAAAGTGACCTCATGGCTTTCAGCAGCAATGCCTATGAGACAAAAGAGAGGCTTTAAAAGGCTTGTGGAACTGATAGGAAAGGGCTTGGACATCTCAGAGTTTTGGTTCCACTCCAGCAGGGAACTGCTTTGCTCCTCTCTCATTGCCTCTCTCTCTGTTTATGGGGAGTTGTGAACTAAACGGGCTTTGTGATATGCCCAGCTCTCCAGGTTTGGACTCTGCCTTCTCAAGCTTGGATCAGCCTTATGCAGGTACAAATGTCTCTTCTTTTCTTTTCTTTTCTTTTCTTTTCTTTTCTTTTCTTTTCTTTTCTTTTCTTTTCTTTTCTTTTCTTTTCTTTTCTTTTCTTTTCTTTTCTTTTCTTTTCTTTTCTTTTCTTTTCTTTTCTTTTCTTTTCTTTTCTTTTCTTTTCTTTTCTTTTCTTTTCTTTTCTTTTCTTTTCTTTCTCTTCTCTTCTCTTCTCTTCTCTTCTCTTCTCTTCTCTTCTCTTCTCTTCTCTTCTCTTCTCTTCTCTTCTCTTCTCTTCTCTTCTCTTCTCTTTTTCTTTTTTCTTCTCTCTTCCTTCTTTCCTTTCCTCTCCTTTCTACTCTGCCCTCCTTCCCCTATTCTTTTGCCTATTCTGATTTCACTCTTGCTTTTTACCTTCAACAAGTCATCTCAGGAAGATTTCTCTTTCTCTTTTTTCTTAAACTGTGGTGGAAGATTGCAATTTGAATAGCATGATCATTTTTCTGTTGGGAGGATTGGTATAAGTAGTTATGGGCTTTAGCCTTTGACGATGAGGAAAGTATGAAAACGAGAAGAAGGAGGTGACCAGAGGTCCCAGAGGGCCTTACTTGCCAGCTGCTTCAGACAGCACAGGGCAGTTCAGACCAACTTTCTAGGGAAGTTTGTACATGGATGCTAATGCTAAGTCAGGACCAAGAGCTGGTGGAGTTATAGCCAAGACTGTCTGCTTTGTATTTTGTCTGACAGTGTTTCCTAGCCCAGGCTCGAGAGTTGCTTTCATGGTACTGTGCTGCCAGAAGGGGCTGTGCAGAGCCTTCCTTTGGATGGTGTAGCTCCCTTGCTGTTAGTTCCTGATGCCAGAAATCCACCCATGAGTCATCCAGGGGCCAGAGTTTACATATTCTGCACTTGACTAAGATTCTGTAGTGCTGCTCTTTCTCCCTGTAAATTTGCAAACAAAATGCCACGAGGTGAGGTTTCTTAGCTTGTAGCAAGGATGCTTGTAGCAACCCCCCTTATTTCCTCCATTGTGAACAACCGCCCCCCCCCCGGGGACACAGTCATGCAGATTTGTAAGTGGAGTGGACAGTCGTTCAAGGATTGCAGCTTGTTTCCATCATGGAGGGCAGGTCTTTGAGGGCAAGTCTATGACTGCCCTGAAGAGCACTAAAACACAAAAACCTGGACACTACTTCAATCTTGGTTCAGCAGGTTCAGCAAGGTGCAGAGAGCCTTCACTTTGCAAATGCAAGTACAAATAGTGAGCCATTTTTCAGCATTGAATTTGCTGTTTCCAGTTTTCTGGGTGCAAAGGAGAGGAATGGACTGTGCATCCAAATGAGGTGATCTCAAACTACAGAAGTCCTCTTGCTGAAATCCCAAAGCAGCAGCATGTGCTATGGAATGTCTGCGAATTTTGAGTGCTTCCTGGAAGGATGACTGCTCTGCAAATCAACACCTTATTTTCAGCATGGGGTGGGAGAGGTTCTTTCTGCTGTGGTTTCTGATGCAGTATGGAATGATGACACTTGCCACAATTGTGCAGCCTAGCCAGGTTTTGGGAGATATTTGCAGCCCTCAGGAAAACTAGTAAACTTCTTAGCTAAGTTCCCTGTCCCCCACTGCAGGTGACTTTGCCACATTAGCACGTTCCCACTGAATGAACCCTTTGTGATAAAATGGTCAGAAGTGAGATCCTGAGAGGATTGAGCAGCTTCCATCATCTCTTGAGCTAATGCCATCCCCCAGCACTGCCTGCAGCTCTCCTCTCCCCTCCCATCCTCTCCCTCTTCTGCAGGGCATAATTTTTTACCTCTTTCTTGAGAATGTAGGGCCAGACAAGGTGTTACGCATTTTTTTGACAAATTATTACACAGTGGATGGTTGTTTCATCTGCACTACTGTGCTGGGAAAAAGACAATAGGAATAAGGAAAAGGATTAAATGAAAAAAACCTGAAATTAGTCCAAAGTTTAGGTATGTGGGTCTTTTTTCTATGCAAGGTTAATGTTGATTTCTGTCACTTCAAGACTGATTCAAGGTAAGTCCATACTTTCCTTAGGACAGCCAAATTTGGTTTTACTATTGAATCTTGTTCACTGCCTATTTTCCCTGCACACAAAGACAGAGAATACAACGTTCCTCCCAGGGGCTTTACTGACTGCTGGGCTGGCAGAGCAGGTGGAAAATGTTTATCCCACACTTTTATGCCAGTGTCCAAAGTGGTGGTGTCTAAGCGAGCCCATCTAAGTGGATTTCTTCTGGCCTGGCTGATCAGTTGTGTGGGTCTAGGATTCTTGGTCAGGAGCAAATACTTGCCTTCCTTGCTGGGCATGGGGCACAGGGAAGGGACTCCAGCAAGAGTGAAAGCATGCCTCTTTTGCTTCCTGTGGTGGCAGGGCTGGTGCAGAGCAGCGAACAGCCCCTACACACAAGGCTGCTCCACAACACTGACTGTAGCTGGCATTGCAAGGCTGTGATCAGGAGAAGCCTGGCTGTGCCTGCAGAGCACGTCTCCTGTTGCACACATGCATAGTGCTAACAGTACCACCGGCTGCTTCCTGAACTCTCAGGGCCAGAGAGATTACTTGTTCCTGGGAGTCCTCTATATGGTAAGAGGAAGGTCTACAGAAAGCAGGGCTCCACCTTCAGGGTGATAAGTAAATGGTAAAAGTTCCCAGGCACTGTAAAAATGCCTGGGACTCTTAGCCACCTACTTCAGAACTGGGAAATCCCAGGGGATTTCCTCCAAGTAGGAGGAATTTCCTCTCCACACCTGCATTTACTTGTATTGTGTTTGCAGGGAAAGAGATAACTGCTCCTGGGTTTCTACTGACAGTTCCTAAAGACACTTGCATCAGCAAAAGTAGGAAAGAAAAAGAAGAGCGGGGGGTTTCCTCCTATGGGCACTAGAAACCTATAGCCATGTCACTGTCCACCTTTGCCCACCCAGCCTTTTGCTCAGCTGCGATTACCTCTTCCTATTTCTTTCAGAGCTCCACCGCCACGAGAGCATCCAGGAGAAGAATGTGAAAGAAGCTAAAACCAAGTGCAGAACCATTGCATCCCTGCTGACAGATGCACCCAACCCCCACTCCAAGGGGGTGTTGATGTTTAAGAAGCGCAGGCAGAGGGCTAAGAAGTATACATTGGTAAGCTTTGGGAGTGTCGACGAAGACCGCTCCTACGAGGAGGAAGACGGAGTTTTTCCAACTAGTGAGTCTGAATTTGATGAGGAAGGTTTCTCTGATGCCCGAAGCCTAACTAACCACTCAGACTGGGACAACACTTACCTAGACATTGAGAAGTCCAAGTCTGACACCGAACAGAAGGAAGAAAAGCAAAAAGGTTTGAGTGAGGCCTCGGGTAAAGGAGCACGATTGTTTGAGCAGCAGAGAGAACGGGCTGGGAAGTACACAGTTGAGAAAGTTCCAGTGCAGAAGAGCCCCCAGCTTGCCCCAGCTGCCCAGCCAAAGCAGGGCACAGTGAACGGAGATATGCCTGTGCCAGAGGAGAAGGTAGACAGTATGCCCCTCAGTATCCACCTGGAAAGTGTGCAAGTGCCCAGCAAGCAGCCAGCCACCCTCCCTACTCAGATTCAGGCTGCTCCTAGCCCCACTTTCTTCCCACCTCCCCCAGGCACCCCTGACCCTTTCTCTGCAAGCTCAACAAGTATGTTCAACAGGTCTGCACGGCCGTTTACTCCTGGCTTTTCTGGCCAACGTCCAGCAACATCCTCTGTCATTTTCAGGCCATCTGCACCCAAAAAACCCAGTGAAAATCTGAGTGGGCAAAGCACAGTAGTTCCCCCTTTCTCATTTCCGGCTCCTGCCAATGCAGCGGTGCCAACACACCGTGGTGCAGTCAGCTCCTCCACATCTCTGTATATCCCTGCACCAGGAAGGCCAACATCACCACTGGAGTCACAGCCAAAAGGAGGAAGTTCTCCAGAAACTAAGCCTTCTGCCAACACTGCCCGGACATCCACTACTTCTATATTTCTGTCAACTCCCTCAAAGCCAGGAGGGGATGTGGCCTCTTCAGCATCCCAGCCACAAGTCCATGGAACAGCCTCTTCTTCTTTGTATATTAGTCCAGCACCATCACAGCACATGAGAAGCAGTTCCCCTGCACCAAAGCAGCCTTCTCCTGCCATCACTCCAGCAATGCCACGACCTCCTTCGGAGCCCTTAACCTCCAGGGAGCAGAGGATTGCTGTGCCAGCTCCCCGCACAGGCATCCTGCAGGAGGCTCGCCGGCGGGGTAACAAGAAACCCATGTTCAGTAAGATTGAGGAGAAGAAGAAGAATTCGCCCAATCCTGAGCTCTTGTCTCTGGTGCAGAACCTGGATGAGAAGCCGAAAGGTGACCACCCTGGGACAGGCTTCGAGTCTGGGCCTGAGGAAGACTTCCTCAGCCTGGGTGCCGAGGCCTGCAACTTCATGCAGTCCTCCGGCCGTAAGTTCAAGACCCCACCTCCAGTGGCTCCTAAGCCAGATGCTGGACTGGTAAATGGGGCCCAGGACATGCCTCAGCTTAAAGGCAAGGGGGCAGAGCTCTTTGCCAAACGCCAGAGCCGCATGGACAAATTTGTGGTAGAGACAACACCGAAGCCGGAGCCCAAGCCCAGGACCCCCTCTCCCTCCCCTTCTCTACCCTCATCCTGGAAATATTCACCCAACATCCGGGCTCCCCCTCCAATAGCTTACAACCCAATGCATTCCCCTTTCTATCCCCTGGCAGCCAGCAAATCTCAAGCTAGCAAAGCAGAGAGCAAAGTAAAAAAGGCACCTGGCCAGAAATCAGGGATCAAGGTCATCGATATAATGCGCCACCAGCCCTATCAATTGAAGTCAGCCATGTTCTGTTTTGGGGATCCTCCAAGCCCCAGCACTCAGAATTCTGGTCAGCCAGCCCCACAGGCTAGCTCATCCTTCATGGCAGCCAAGCAGGTGCCCGTGAAAACAGCCAAGACCCAGGAGATTCGTCGCTTTTCCACTCCAGCTCCCATGCCAGCCTCAAGCAGCCTGGCACCCACCGTGCTTATGCCCCGCTCAGCCACCACACTGGATGAGCCATTGTGGAGAACAGAAATGGCCTCTTCTGCCCCTGCTACACCAGCACCCTTCAAGGTGGAGTTCAGCCAGTCCCCAAAACCGTATCAGAGCACCCCAGAGCCTGGTCAGGTGGGCCAAGGGCCTTCTCCAAATCCAGCCTCTGCCTCTCGGTTTCAGGTGGCCAGGCCCAAATTCTCAGCAGCAAGAACAGGGATGCAGGCCAATGTGTGGAGGCCAAGTTTTGGCCACCACTGAGGCAGGTACCCCTCCCATCCCGTCTGTGGCCCCGCAGAGATAGTGCTTGTTTTGTCTTTCATGTCAGCTCAGTACATTGGGATGAGTGACACAAAATGAAGAAAAAAAAACCCAACCAAATTACTCCCCTTCTGAACCATCCTCTCCCCCAGCCTCCCCTTGGTCTCAGAGAGGAAACTTCATGGAAAGACTTACTGGCTGTGGCTGTAGTAGGAGGAAGAATGTGGAGAAAGGGCAATGTGTGGTACACAGAGACTGGGAACTGGTACACAGCAGCAAAACCCACCTCTGGTGGGGGTGAATGGCACAGGTTGTATCACATGAGGACACACAGGAGGCAGTGGTTTTCCTTGCCCAAGAGGTTTAGAGTCACCCCTGAATGGAGGGAAACTGGGGGGCAAGAACTTTCTCAGAAGAAAGGGTAAGAGGTGGGATTACAGAACAGAAGTCCTAGCTTTCCCGTTAGACTGCTCCTCTCTGAGCCTGTCAGTCTGTACACATGCACCTGTGTGCACACACATGGACATAGCAACACTCAGCAGGAAGTGAAAGTAAAAGCAGGGCTTCACCTTAGACCTTTTCCCCAAACTTTCCTTTGGAAGGGCATGGGAAGGAAGGCAAGAGAGCAGAGTGAGTGGTGGTGTTTGCCCATGCACATGTGGGCAGTGTGCCCTGTGCAGGAGAGTGGCCATGTGTGCCCATTCCTCCAGTCACCAGGGCAGGGGGTAAAAGGGAGAGTCATCCCAGTTGGTACAAAACATGACTTAGATCTGGAAGCAGTTTGCCAAAGAGAGCTTTTGAGTGGACTTGGTGGAGCTATCACCAGCTGTGGAAACTGCAAAAGGAAGTATCAATTTTTGAGGATACACAAAATCAAAGCTAAGTTTGGGCAGTGGCTGGTTGGCACAAAGAAAGGTCCTGCAGTGTTAGTCCCACTGGAACAGTATATGGATGCTGTAAGTACAGAGGTGGATTGCATGTGAGAAGGTACAGTTGACTTTAAAAGGAGGCAGGATTGAAAATACATTTGCATATGACCTTTTTGTTTAGTTTAGGATGGAAGTGTGGCTAGATTAGAAATGGGTCATGATATAATGCTTGCTGAAAACTTTGTGATGAGCTGGAAAACAGAGGCCCTTTATAGATATTCTCACCATGGAGGTGGAGGCCTGGAAAACAGAAAGTCACAAGTAAAATTTCATATTCAATAATTTAGGTATCCTTGGGGTCTATTTGGTAAAAACTAAAGTGTTCTGAGAATCCCAGAAGATCTGCGCTCACACAAACACACATACGGAGCTCAGTTTGCTGGCAATACTGGGGAAAGAGTAATGGTTATTCCTTGAATGTCCCAGGCTAGCCTCCGACTTAATCTCTACACTAAAGGCATACAAGAAGAAAGCATTCCGCTTCCCAAGCAAGAATTCAGCATATTAATAGGGACTGTGCATGTCATCTGTACTCTGGTTTACACACAACTCCTCCATTTACTTTCTGCCTGTGTTCCTCCTTTTTCACCAACCACTTTTACAGTGTCATCTCACAATTACACCAAGAAAACATTGCTCCTGAAGCACCGGCTCCAAACACAGCAGATGCCCCAGCTGCAGGGAAGGCGCTTGCCACCTCTTCGTGGGTCAGGGTTTCCCAGCCTTTTGCTAAACCCTTAGGAATATGTATGGGAGGCAGAATGAGAATCTCATAGCCCTCCTTGAGGTAAGTCTCCATCTCATTAGACTCACTCGTCTCCTTCAAGCAGTAGCTGTTCTCTGACTGGATTGTGCACAAACTTTGGATATACAAAACTGTAGGTTCTTGGGAGGAAAAAATGAGTGCAAATGGGGCTGATGCAGTCTGTAAGCAGTGCAGCTAGTGTGATTTCACACTAAGTCCGAGCCAACCTTCCTCTGCACAGCAGGAGCTTATGATGTGTATCGCTTTTCATGAAAGCTGGGTCTATACTTTTTCTTGGAGGCTCTTCTGTGTGAGCACCTTTCTCAGTCTTGAGACTTTTCATATGTGCTCTCCCATGAAAAAAAAGAAGGCTGGGGAATCTAGCTAGCAGCTCTAATCCTGGACCATCTTGGGAGGGAGAGAGTGAGAGAAAGGGAGAAGTAATACACAATCCTGCCTTTGAATCTTTCACTCTGGCCAGACTTGTGTTTGCAGTGCACATTCCTGGGGGCCCTGAAACATAGGATGAGCATGCTGGGGAGAGAGGAGGACAGCACTTACACTTGGCACACTATCAGCCATGGAAGAGGATCATCAGAAAACCTTTGGGAATACCTTGAGTTAATGGACAAAGGTGTGGCTGAGTCAGAATAGGTACTGCGCCTGGTTGTATGACACAGGAACAGCCACCCTGAATTGTTGAGGAGATTGTTTGTGTCCCTGGAAAGCCCCAGAGAGGACGTCTCAGGAGAAATCCTCACCATGGAGTTAAGTCAGATCACCAGAATCCACTTAGCTCCAGTGAAGGGGAGCAGCCATGCTACAAAACTTATCTTGAGTATTGCTTTCTCACTCATCCTGTGCTGCATTGCATTGCCAGCATTCCTGGAAAAAACATCCTGTGTGCTATAGTAAACTGAATATATGTGATTCTTCCCAAACACAGAAGGAGGAGGAAAGCTCCTTTTTATCTAGGAAAGCTGTGGAAAGGAAGTCAAGGACTAGCAGTGCTCCAAAAGTTTTGTCTCTCATCTCCTTGTGGAGTGTTGTCTGTCACTGTCTAATGGTTTAAGCCACTAGCCTTAGACAGACAGGGTAGCCCAGTAATGCCCAAGCATTACTGAACTCAGGTGTAGAGAGGGGTTGTGTGGACCAGAGAAAGGGTGCTCAAGATAATTCTGCAGTGAAGAAGTAACCTCAGGAAGTCTGAATCTTACTCCAGTGTCCCTTACCCTCAGTCCCCTAAAGTTAACTGCTCTCAGGGCCTGAGTGTCTCAGGAAATTCATTTTGCCACTGGAAAAACAGAGGTCTGGCCTTAGTATGTAAGGGAGATTGCATGTAGTTAGTATTTCGGTGATCCCACTCCAGATTTTTGGGAGACAATGATAACTGCCAAGGACTGACAGCCAAACACCGCTCAGTGTTGGATGTCATGACCCAAGCGAGTGGAATAACTGCACTTGCCCCATCATTTCTGATAATGTAATGGGCAGGAAATGAAAAAAAGTTAGGTTTGACTGGAGAATGAATATTAAACATAAGGGGAAGGGAAAGAACCGGGAGGCTGGGAATCCTGCATTTTGCTTACATCCTTGGTTCAAAGCTATGTTTAGAAGCAAAACCAAAGTAGTGTAATGGATCTCAGCCCTTTACGAACTTTTCTGGATCCTATGCTGACACAGGACTTGTTCTGCAGAAGGAGAGGGTGTTGCAGATGAGGCCTACACTAGTTGTGGTATATCCCAAAGAAGGCATGTAGCTGCAAGCAGGATGAGATGAGAAATAATACTAAGATGCATCTGTTAAGTTGTAAGGAAGAAATCTGGCTTTACTGCTGGCTTTAAGCAGCTCCGCTAGTGTCTGCTCTTGAAAATATTGTGGCTGGCCTGTTAGAAATGTCACAGGTGATATTACAAGGAATACTTCTGAACCATATGAGCTTGTTTTGAGCCTCTCCAAATGTCTAATTACTCATCTGTTAAACAAGCACAGACAAAACCAGTTGTTTCCCAAGTTTTATGTTCCACCTGCTAAGTTATAAGCTGCAGTGGTAGGCCAAACCTCAGTGTCTCCTTTGAAGATGTCTGCATGGGTTCTGATTTAAAACTGCCTGTCATCCCTCCTCTCTATCATGCTGCAGGTTACACATTGCAGCTATGGCAGTTCTGGGGTTTTATCTTTGCTTCAGAAGTAACAGTCCTTTCCCTCTGAATTTATGGGAACACTTACTAGAGATAACCTCAAGATCCTGCAACAGCTGAGAGGAAGAATCTCAGAAGAGACTGTGTGTGATGAGGAGTCACTGATCACCAGACACGAGCACAGTGCACGGCAAGATTGTCCCTCGTAAAGGATATGCTCCCTTTCTGCTATAATATCCAGCACCCCCTACCAGACACATCTAGATCCTAGAAGAGACCCATCAGTACTCTGAAAATGGGAGCCCTGCAGTAGTGCTCTGCCTGGTGCAAGATGTGACCCTGGAAGACCAGAGCTGGCATCTTTGTTTATGGAAATCCTATTTTTCCTTTTCTGTTTTGTCCTTTTTTTTTTTTTTTTCCAATTTAAAATCACTTTCTATTTGTTTGTGCAGAAAAATAAACTTGTGATATGCACTTTACAGATGGCATTTTTTTACTTTCTTTGCTAGGCACCCAGGAGGAATTGCTATGTGTACAGCACATGTAGTTAGCACTATCATTGAACTCCTAAGGCCAAGAGAATATAAGGAGTCCAAAAAAGGATGGGATATCTCAGGGATAAAAACACCTAAGTTGGACTTAAAGCCCCCATACATTAAAAAAGCCCCATGCAAGCAAAAACTTAAGTGAGATCTAAAACTTTGATACTGCAGTCTATAAAACGCGCACTGACAGGGTAAAGAAATTCATGGCCCAGCCCGAGCTGGTTGCCTCATCATTGCCTGCTCCTGCTCATTACCCTGTGCTTGTAAATCTGACATCAGTGGAAGTTTGTCAGCTCTATTAAATCCAATTATAAAGTCACATTGAATGATTCAACTTAATATCAACCAAAAGATCAGAAAACCAAAATCAGCCAGAAAATCAAATATATCCCACTGTATTCTCAGGCTTCAAGTCTAATCCTAGCATTAACCTTAACTCAGTTCATGTTAATGTTCTGCTCAGTTTCTGGTTCTCAAGAGGTTTATTGTGTTCAGTTTAGGACAAGCATTAGGAGGTCACCTTTTCCAGACGCATCTCACTCACAGATAGCAATTCCTGAGCACCGCAGAAGACACTGGAATCAGCTGTGGGAGCACTGCAGAAGACACTGGAATCAGCTGTGGGATTAGACTGCAGGCTCTGGACATTTGTCCAGGTATCATTTTGAGGATGTTTTTCAGATTAATTGCAAGGAGATGTTCCTTATGCAGTGGTCTGGAGGTGAATCTTGGAATTATTCAGCATATTTTTGATTGACTTGGCGACAGGAAATTCAGGAAGGGGCAGCAATGTTTGCTGATGCCAGACCTGAGCTTCTGTCCAACCAGAAGCACAGCTCACAAAGAATTAAGTCTACAGATGCACAGGCTGCAGATTAGGACTGCATCTTGTTTTGCTTAATAAAGCTGACATAGTAGGATTATGACTCCAGATGGTTTGACACATTGCAGGACGATTGCTGTACCCAGGGCTCTGATTAAATTCCCTATTAACCTCTACAACCTTCTCAAGTGAGAGTCATTTCCTCTCACAGCAGATCATGTCAGAAGGAGCCAGACAAACAGACTTTGAAAGATGGAACAAAAGCCTGCCAAACCAAGGGATTACTAAGCAGCTATGCAGCAGGCTAGGGATGAACTTGGCCTTCAGTATGCACCTCAGAGAGAAGTTTTAAAACCAGAAAATAGTAAGGTGCCCAGTGGGGATATCTACTCCCGAACAATCATACCCGATGGAAGGAGAATGTCCAACAAACAGCACAGCAGGGCAAGTACGTGGTATGTAGGAAAGACAAAGGGTATTCCCCGACAATACAGACCTATAGCTTCAACGGCCACTAGGTGTTGCCACTGTTCTTTGCTGTGTTACCTGGGGTTTTGGCATTCGCCCGCTGTGGTGTTAAATCTGAAGGGTTTAAAATCTTAGGAAATCCTTTCATCCTAATCTATCCTCTTTTGACGTTTACATATGGTGTTGCTCAGTCCCACATACCAGAGGAGAAGGTCAGCCTCATACCGTGGAGTTTTGGCAGCGAAGGGCTTGCTGCAACTTGGAGGGGATTCCTGGGTGGTAGCATGTGGGTCATGCAGGCGAACACACAGCCCAGCAAGTAACACACCATGAGCACGCCAGCTATTTCAGCACACACTCCAGCTCTGTGATCAAATCCTACATATTTCTGCCCCAGACCTACTTTTCATTGTGCATTAAGCTCACTTAATGGCAACAGGGAGCATGCTATTAACTGTTTCTCCTATTTTGGTGCTACAAAGTGCTAACAAGTCTTCCTGATATCTGTGTAAAAGTGGAAGAGATTAAGCATATATTAAAGATTTTAAAATAATAAATATTATATTTATTTTAAAGTAATAATAAAAAAACCAACTGGGAAAAAAAGCGTGCCAAACAAAGAGTTGGGCAATCTTTTTTCAGAACAAATTGAATCATGATAAAATCTGTTGCTTATGAACACGTTCAGCACAGATCAGTCCTGGGCAACAGAGAAAAAGGGGAGCAGGGAAAGGGTTTAACTCTCTGTTTGGAAAATTAAAGTGGTGAAGACTGATGCTATTTGCCTGACTTACACATGATCAAAATGTGCTCGGGGGACAGCCCTGCTGATGACCACTATCTGAACCACTGCTTATGTCCCTGTAGCACAGTGTAATGAGGCAGATCTCATGCACTGCTCTTGAAATGATTTTGTAGACATCAATGATTTGAAGTTAGACCATTTGAAATTAGATGTACAAGAATGCAGTGCAAAAATAAATTAATTTTGAAGAAACGTGTCAGAGAAGGCAAAGCTTTGTTCAGGCTGTTCCTAAGGCCGCTTAAGCAAAGGGTGTATTTGGAAAGAGGGAGGTGGTCACAGTGAGATACAGACAGTCCCTTGTATGATTAAAAACACCTCCCCAAAGGGCTGAACTGGCCTACAGGCAGCACATGTACTACCTCGCTGGCATAAATGGAAATTCCATGTACTTAAGCAAAGATTGAATTTTAGCCACCACACTCCAGGCAAGCCCCCCACCTCACCCCAATGAAACCTATACTAGCTGATTGGCTTACAGTGATTTAAAGCCCTTAGCACTGAGTAGCATGAATGGGTAAGATAACAGTAAGAAAACAGATACCTTCTTCTCTATGCTGAGTTCATTGCATTGCTTATGGCAGAGAGAGTAGATTGGTGCAATATTCCCAGTGCAAAAAGCCACCGAGCTGCTGAACCCAGCACCATGGCAGGACACAAGTGAAGTCTCTGCTAGACCCAAAATTGACATTTCTAGACTAGTGAACTAGACATTCCTGCCTCTCAGGAGAAACTGTGTCTAGAGAGGAGGAAGGGGCAGGATTTAGTTCTCAGCCTGGTAACTGAAAATGAAGACATTATTTGAAGGTAGAGTAGGAGATAAGAGTATTAGTTAAAGATGTGTCTTGGTGCATAAGTGTCAGACATAAGACTGCTTTATCCAAATCACCCTATAAATCCTGGTGCCATACTAATAGGATAAACACTCTCACATTCCTTCTAGGCTCAAGTCTCAGGCTCTGCGCAGCACTCTCCAGATGCACTCTTAGGTCCCGTGTCTCACCTGGTGTATGTACAGGCAGATGAAAGCAACCTCTGGAGGATCAGGGTTGCAAGGACAGAACAGAACTTCACAGAGCGCTGAATGAGGGTTATGGTTCATCTTTCAAAATGGAGGTGGCCAAGGTCTCTTCAGAATTTGAGGTTGACAACAGCCACAAGGACAACAGCACTCAAAAGCCTGGTCTAAAGAGACTGGTCTAAATTTTGGATTTTGCTACTGGAGTTTCTGACGAGTGTGATGATTGGTTTAGGAACCGAAATACTACCCATCACCATGTAAGAAATAAAGAAATCTTCCCACTTGATCACTTCATATTTCACCTTGCTATTGCTTTTTCTTAGTCTCTCTTGAGTTTCGTAAGAGGGCTCACATAGCTTTTCTGCTCACTTTCAACTACCAGCCAGCCATGGGGTACTCTGCTCATTTCCAGCCTGCTCAGCTCCTCTCTCCCTGCAGTTGCCTGGGGTGGGAGAAAGCAGAGGAGCATCAGGTCATGTTTGTGGCAGGGAAGTGCAACCACATACTTCCCTGCTGCATCATCTTTTGGAGCTACAAAAGATTTATCTCAAAATCCAGGTTTCCACATGATATTCAGCTGGCACAGACGGTTCCCTAAGGTATAATTTGTGCTCAGAAGGGCACAGGAGATGACTGGAGAAATAATACAGTAGCCATAAATTGGTCTGAAAACAGCTGCTGAAAGCAAGTAGAGAGGAGGTAGAGTTTAGCATCAGTCTAGTTACTGCAAGAAGATGCCACATAATGTTATCTACATTTCTCAGCTTCTCACCCAATAATATAAATCACATTAATTTGTTAATTTTTATCAAAATGTATCTGGAGACTTCTTAAAATTAAGAGGTGTCTGTAACTCATGCCTTTTGGAAAGGAGAGGCAAAAGGCTGCTGATTTTAAACAATACAGCAGCACATTGTGTCTGTTCTCACTATGTACCCCCACATGCCATCACTTTATGACAGGCAGTGTCTCCCTTAAAGAGTAGGGTTTAGAACACAGAGAACTTGAATAGGAGAGCAGCATCTCAGAGAGCACAACTGCATGTCACAGCAAGCACTGGGCACTCTGGCCAAATGCCCAGCATGGTGCTAAACCAATCTAAGAGAGAGAATGTGGACTAAAAGTACTCCTTGTACAACCTGCAGTTAGCAGGGCTTGGCCAACACTAAAAGACCTGCTCCTGTATGGCCTCGTGCACTTATGCAGGGTGGGTGTGACATTTGGACAGAGGGTCAGTTGTGATGGTAGCATTTGACACCCTCCAGCTCTGTGCAGATGTAAATGCCTTCACCAGGCATGAAGTTGTGTGATGGTGCCCAGAGCAGTGGGTATTTACAGTTCAATTGTGCTATGCCTTGCACCTGTTTTACACTGGCACTGCTCCAGGGATTTACTCCCAAATCACCAGCATGGGAGTGTGAGGGCAGGATCTGTGCTGGACATCATTCTGGTGTATCAGCTGGGCTCAGTGAAAGACGCAGCACTCTTTTGGATAGTGGAAAGCTTACATCATGCTGTCACAGTAGATATGAATGAGGGAGAATGAGAGCTATGAAGTAGGCACAATGTAAGGTATTCATAGTGGTTACATAGATGTAAGCAAGAGGAAAATTGGAAACTTTGGGACAGGCGATTGCCATACATGCCTTGACTCCAAGCAGGGTATGAAGGCTGATTATCTCCCATAGATATGTTACAGCAGTCTTCTACAGGACCTTCCAAACAGTACTGGGGGTTAACACTTTGTGCTTTCAACACACTTATCACAGCGGGAAGTTTTATATGCATTTAGTGCAGGCAAAACCTACAGCAAAATCTAGGGAAAAAGGAAAGCGGCTATCTCCTGATGTTCCTTTATATCAATTTTGCTTGCAATCCTCTGTGCATATGATTTTCTACTGCAATCACAACTGTGTTTTGGTTCCCCCACCACCACTAGACTCTAGGATTATTCAGTGGACGACCTGATTTTGATCCAACACGAATCCAATCTTCCAGTGTGAAATAGGAAAACAATGTTTTCTAGAGGATTTCTGCTTTATTCAGAAGACGAAAAACATGTGCATCTGTGAGTAATCCAATGACATGAAATATGTTACCTTCATCCTAAAACCAGAACCCAACGGGGTAGGGGGGAAAAGAGAGAGATTCACCTCATAATGAACAGGAGCTAAGGAGGATCATTTGCATGTACAAAGCTGCACCAAATGCAAGCAATCAATCCTATTTCTGTCATTAATCAGGAAATTAGTTTCCTTGCTATTTGATTAGGCTCGGTTTCCCATACGTATTACACAGCTACTTCCTAGAACTCCGTAAATAGCTTTCTAGACTTTGTGGTTTTCCTATTACTTCATGTCTCATGCATACAATTATTTTGCTTCTGTATTTACTGATGCATTTTAGGAATTAAGTATGACAGCCTAGAGGACACTGGGCTGAATGATTGAGGAAGCGGCAGAAGGAAGGTGTTAAACAGAGCAAGACCCAAGATAGCTTTTGAGGCATTATGACAAACAGGATATTGAGAAGGTTTTCTGAACTGCATTAAAAATCAATAGGAGGATGGGGAGCAGCATGTTGATTTGAACAGAGAGGAGGAGGAAGTGAGGCACCTACAGAGAGCCTCGTCTTCCTGTGCACTGAGACAGTGACTGCAGGAGACCTGAGGAGCAACCTTTTCCTTTCCTCTCTCCTCAGGGGTGGCAGTGGTGCTATCTGAGACTCTGCCCTCTGGGCCATTGGCTATTAATAACTGCAGGATGCCTGTGCAAGCAGCCCTCAAGAGTCAAATTCACAGCACTTCGCATCAGCACTTTGTGCTGTGCAGAGCTTGCCTGCACTCAGGCAACCCAGGAGAGAGGGGCTGCTGGACAAGCCTCCCCAGTAGCACCCAGGGACAGGCTGGGAGGAAGCAGCTCACTGCTGAGCTCTGGGACAGGCACGTGAGCTGGTCTGAGCCTGGCACTGCAAACCTGAGGTGAGTTCACTCGGCAGCAAAATAGCGTAGAGCAGGTGCTGGAGAGGGTAAAGAGTGGTTTGGTTTGCAAACAAAACAAGGAAATTACTTCTACAGAGGCCAATGCAGAAAAAGACAGAGGAATTGGACCAAGGGATAGAGCTCAAGGAGAAAAGAATAATTGTGGCCCTGATTTTATGCATGGGATAGTGGGGAGGATGGGGACTCAGGCTCCAGCAGCCTGCCTCTGGTGGGAGGGCTGAAAGAGCAATAGTACCACTGTAGCTCTGGACCCTGTCCATAGAGAGAGATTGCTGCCCCTTTCTTTATGCTAGACCAATTGCATGCAGCAGGTTTCTCACTCCTCAGCCCTGCTGGATTAGTAAAGAAGGATAACAGAATGGGATGGACTTGTCCTCACTGCTTCTTGGGAATGGGTGTGTTAGAGGAGCACAGTTCCCTACCAGGGCCAGTCATTTCTGCCTTGTCCCAGGGAGTCCACGTTCGGGACATACAGATGATTTCCCTCTGTTTTGCCAGTCGTAGGACCCATCAGATGGACTGTAACCTCCCACCCCTGCTGTCTCTTGGCAGCATTGCCCCTTTTCTGTCAAGCAGGGCCTGATTCTTTTATACAGCCAAGCAGATGTCCGGCTGCTTGAGGAGAATGTGCAGCGCGTGCTTTATGGCTGCACCTGCTCACGCTTGCTTTGGGAATACCCCAGGATGGGCTCGTTTATGACGTGAACTGCATAGGCAGCATCTCAGTACAAGGAAAAGCTTGCAAATCTGAAAGAAAAACTAATCCAAGGGAGCATCTGCCAATGTGATTGGAGCTGTATTGCTGTGGCTGGGCTTCCTTTAGCAGTTATCACCACCTCATCAGATGAAAATCATGTTGCAAAACAAGCAATGGTGGAATGAAACTGCAGAATACACAGGAGATAAAAATGTCTTACAACAAGGGCAGTATACAAACTCCTAGTTCCAGCTGTTTGCTTGCTAGTTGTAAAATACAACTTACATACCGCAATACTTGAATGTTTTCAGTTCTGAGATTTTAAGCAACTAGAGTACAAAGAATCACAAGGGCAGAGGTGGTTAGTTATTGCTGTTGCTGAAGCAAATGGGTCTTTGCTCATTTTTTTTGGTACTATATTACCTTGTATTAGGTGAGGATCTGTCCCTTATATGCTGGTGTTTGGGCATGGACAGTGTTGAAGTGAAGGCAAGACATTTGTCCTACCTAAATTACATGTGATAACCCTGAAGAAGGACTCTGAGAAGCTGCCTAAAGTGGAATTGCTGAGATTTCTCCTGATTTTCCCTGACTTTGCATACAGATCTCTCGTCTGATCTAGGGATGGGGAACATTGTACCAGAAAAAAATCTGCCTCTTCTCCTATTTCCCCCTGTAAAATGATATGGGATAAGATCCATACATAAGATACAGGTGCAAGTGATTTTAAACAAATTGGGTGAACAACTTTTCCTTTAACAAGTTTTCCTGTGCTTTCTTCCTCTAGCCCTTCTGTAACAAAAGAGTAGCAGTCATAAAAGACAGAAGTACTTAGAATTTTGGTTTGTTTCTTTTTTTTCTGTTCCTTCCAGTTTAGAGGCTTCCTGAATACCTATTCTAATTCTAATAGGACTATTTAAATATCCAAGCCACACTTGCACATTATTCAAAGTGCTCCAATAACCCATGGACAGATCTGAAATCTTTATACAAAAATATATATTACCATCTAATGATAACTGCATGGTATTACAACATTGTATTTCAAAGTGACAGTCTGTTACTGCAACACAAGATGATAACAGAGTACCCTGATGTCACACATGGATTCTGGGAGACTGCCACGTTGCAATTACAATGCGTCTTTTGGATGACAATGCTATATGGCACCTTGGCAATGCTTCTGCTGTGATCTGCTACCATAATTTGTGTCATAATGCTAAGTCTCCAGAGAACACCACAACAGCCTGCTGATGATATTCTGTATGGGAAGATACCATTCACTAGCTCCATCATGTGGAAGGGATAGAAAAGACCCTGTGTGTGAAATGAAGGCTGTGTATCTTTTTCCTGTAGATGGCAACTAAAAGAAAGGCATGAAATACCTTTCCAGTGTTTCATTCTCCATTTCCTTGTGTGTTTATAGCAAAGCAGAGAACTCTTTGTGGGAATGCCCCTTGCAGGGACTCCTGCTCCTCTTAAAAGGAAAAAGTCCACTAAACTCATTGGGAAGCTGATACACGAAGGTAAGATACGCAAAACTGCACAAGTAAGAATTGTTTGGATTTCAACGTGAATTTCAGCCTTTAAAATTTCACACCTTGTATGACTGAACTCCCAAAGCAAGACATGCAGTGAACATAACAGCAGGCAGAGCCACAAATATTACTAAAGCCCAGCCTTCAACTATATCACATTTTCTATCTTACAGTTGAAAAGCATTGCACACACTCAGGTCAAATGTTGATCTACATCACACCCTGTAAACCCATATTCTCCTGCAACATTAATTTGGATGCACACCAGTATGAAAGGGAAGAGAACATGATCTTTTACAGGCATAAATATTGCAGTACCTAGTTATACTCTTTATTTTTCTCTCTCTTATAACCTTTGTCTCTTTTTTTTTTCTCTGTGTGAGAGAATTCCTTTTGTTCTAGCACCCATTTGCTGAAAAAGACAAGGTCTCTTAGAGAGGTTAATAGAGCAGACAAAATTTAACCTGGGATATTTTTCTTTCTACAGAATACATGTGTACTGGGGAGGGGAACTTTAAAATAACTGTGATATTCTTATCTTCTCTTTGCTTTTGACAGCATGGGGAAGATTTTTAGAGGTTAAAAAAATAATAATTGAATGCTGGTCTTTCTTCAGCCCTCGAAAACGGCTGTTGAAACGTCTCTGGTAGGGTACAGGTATATATTTTTCTGTTTGCCCCTAATCCTTTATTGAAGTAAACATGCAAGTAAAAATCCAATTTTCAGTTAAAGGGCATTTCCTCCCATGCTATGAAATAGTGCTATATAAAATCAGCCTTAAAAAAAAGTAAAATTCTTCAGAGAATGTCTAATAAAATGAATGGCCTTTATACAAATTTTATAGCAGTTTAAGGATGGAGATTCATTCTCTGTTGTCACTGAGAAGTGGTCTTAACCTTAGTTAATGAAAAAAAAACAACAACAAAGCCTAGGAAAAGTTGCATGTTTCTGAATGAAAAACTTCAACTGAATTTCTGCAGGATTTTTACATTGAAAGTGTTTAAATCCATTGCTTTGATGGTGAATTGGTGGTACCCAATTAAATGGAAAAGTACTTATTGAGTAACCAGCATATTAAGACTGGAAGAGAATTTTAAACACTTTCCCCTTTAAAAATTCTCCCTAAAACAAACAAACAAAAAGATATAATAACATTGAATCTTGCCATGGCTCCAGGATAATGTTTAAACCAAAGCACACCAGAGTTCTCTTTATTTATTATATGTCAGCCCAATCTGAAGAGCTGATTGCCACTTATTTAACTGGGGTGGGGGGAGGCGAGTGTAAGGCAGTAACCACACAAGGCAGTGGTGCATTTTGAGGCAGTACTAAGGAATCCTGCTGCACTGACTGAGATGCTTCACATGTGGGACACATCCATCTAGCTCCACCCCTACGCAATTCATCTCTGCAGATTTGCCTTGATTGAAATTCAGAGTAAATCCCAAACATCTATATCCAAAGCGTCATCAATGTAAAACCTTGGTGCATAGCTCATTTCCTAAAAACTGAATTTAGAAGAGAATTTGGGTGCTCTGAAGTCACTACTGATGCTAGGAAGCAACAGACAAGAGATGTGGACCAGAGAACTTCCTAAAGTGTCCCATTGCATATGTTTTGTAGATATGCCACAAGAGGCGTCCAAGCTCAACTTGGGAAAGAAGATCAGCATCCCCAGAGATGTGATGCTAGAAGAGCTTTCTCTCCTCACTAACAGAGGATCCAAGATGTTCAAATTACGTCAGCTGAGAGTGGAGAAGTTCATTTATGAGAATAACCCTGATGCCTTCACCGACAATTCTGTGGTAGGTTGGAAATTGAAACTAAAAAGCTACTCCATACACCCGGGGGAAACACGAATGGAGTGTGCACAAGCTCTCCTCTGTATGTGCACGGGCCAGGGGGGATCTACTAGCAAAGAAGTGAAGGAAAAAGCTGAAATTATATAAACACACAAGTTTTATTTCCCTTTGGCAACAGCATTAGTTTCCTCCAGCAAATATTTGGTATCACATATGCAGAAGCATGAGAAAATTCAGTACTGAGTGATGAAGGAGGACTGCATGTTTGGCAGGTGTTCAGACCTCAGGGTAGGGCTAATTAGGTTTGTATCCATACCATTTCTTCTTTGCATGATGGCAACGATTCATCCAGGTCTGACTTCAGCTCGAGTAGGTGCAGTTATATTTTTAGTCTAGATTACTTTTATACTTTCTGCTGGGCAGAGTCTTCTGCTCATTTCTGCAAATTCCACAAGTGAAATTTCTGCCAGAAACCTCTAACCGGACTCTGCAATATCTTCAGTTAATTTGCTAGAAGCCAAGTTTGTTTTCTTCCAGAATATTTTCCTTTCAGATATGATGTATAAACATAAACATTCTTTTCTGCCCCTTTCCCATGAATTAGTACTGTTATTTAATATTTGAACTTCTCCCTACCATTAGTTGTTGGTGTAAAGTCTTCTAAAGATACCTAAACTTTTACAAATGAAACTCTCCTATCACGTAATTGTCAGGAGTTCAGTAAAACAAATGGAAAATGTTTCAGGTTTATATGTATTTTGATGCAGCACCTTATCTTCTGATGTTCTTTAAAATTCATTTGGTGTCATTTGACCTCTTTATGGCATCTATTTTCTAGTCCAAGGAAACTTAAGGAAAATAATAAAAGTCAAGATGAAGAAAATGTTTTGCAAAACAGAAACACATTGGTTTTTAGACCTCTGATGTTTTTTCAAAAGCAGCAATAAGTAGATATCTGTAGTTCACTCCTGAAAATGACAACTTGGAAATCGGGATGTGGAAAGATGCTTGATAAAAAATCCAAGTCATTAAAATTACAAGAGTAGGTCAGATTACAGATGAGTGATGACAAACCAGAGATACAGCAAGCATATCTGGTGATGTTAGACTTTGGGCAGCTTCTTCATCCCTTTATGCTTTAGGTAGTTTATCTCTTCAGGAAGTTATTTCCTAGAAAGGATGTGAGAATGAATGCTGTGTTGAACTTTGGACTCTTCAGATTAATATTCTAGAGAAGTGCATGCTGTTTTTATAAGTACTCAGCAATCTCAGAGCTCCTAAAATATATGAAGGCCAAGTTCATATGTCAGAATCTGCTGCAGTGGAGTGAGAAAATAACAAAGCGACGGAATAAAAAGGCTGAAGTCCAAGCTCTCAAAAATGTGAGGGTATCACTAAAGAATGTCCAGTCAGAACAGTACAAAGCAAATGAGCTGTGACAAACTGACTCAAAGCTGGACATGTACAGAGTCCTTACATGACTAACATTACAATGGCTGATGACGATTGCCTCTTTTTGTCAGCTGTTTTTCCTACTTTATTCATCTGTGCCTGACTTTTATTCCATACCCTTTCTGTAGTGAATCTCTCCCTCTATTCTGTAGGAACACCCCTGCTCCTAAGCTCTTTGATCATGACTGCAAGATCCTGTGCCATGGAGAAATGTCTTCAGGGGTTAGAAAAGACCCTAACAAGCCTAGTATTTTTTTATGGCTTTGCTGTATGAGAACCATGGCATTGTCTCCTAACAGCAGCTGGCACTCAGCTTTAAAATCCTCTATGTTTCACTTTCAGGGCTGTCTTCTCTCCACATTCATGGTATAGATAAAAAATCTCCATTAGTCAGTGCAGGAAGACTTCAATCTGCCCTACAGCCCTCACTTGGGCCCAGTTTAGCAGGATCACAAACATAAGTGTTTTCTGGCTACCTGATGTGCTCTGTCCAAGGACTCTGGCAGGTTGCATCCACTGCCTCTGGATAACTATTCCCATCACCACAGCCAGCACAAGTCAGCACCTTTGCTTGCAGTCAGAGCAGTGCAAAAAACAACTGAGCAGTCGCAGCAACTGAGTCATTCTTTCGGGGAGCTGGTTGTTCTTTACCTACCTGGGCAGGTAAAGGCAACAGATCTGTGGCCTACTATCTTTCAAACCATCAGGACAGCACCTGACCTTAGCAACAAATAACTTTCATCAGGGAGGCCTTTTGACTGCAATACCTGATTAGCTTTCTGTTCCTTTTCTTTCTTGCTCCTGTATCTGCTCAAAGGCAAGATGCAGAAAAAAAAGTTTAAACACAAGGGAACTGTGAGAAGAAGATAATGGCAGAGTAAAGAAGTTCTGCTACATCTGGTTACTTCCCTCTCAGTTAATTTCCATGTTCTTTGCTCCCCATCCCAAAGATGTCCTTGCCTCTTATGGATGGTGAAGGGTTTTGAAGCTGGGGGTGGGTTTTCTGCTTTTATATCATAGATTTCTTACCTGTCTTAAAATGTTCTTGGGACACACTTTGCGAAGCAGAGCAAGACAGGTCTGGGATGAAGTATGGACTGTTTCTCTTGCACAAAAAAAGTTTAACAGCAAGTTAATGTAATATTAAAAAAAAAAAACAAAAAACAAAAAACACAAAGAGAAAGGTTATTAAAAATAAATCCAAACCATATAAGGGGCTCCAGAAAAGCCTGTGCTGTAACCATAATCATTCTGCACAAGGAAGAAGATCTCAGCAGACATATGTCATTGATCCGCCCTCTTGCTTCTCTCCACCTCCTTCTCCTCCAGCCAAACAACCACACTGGAAAATTAGATCACTCTCCTTATTTTTACCACAGAAAACATATATTGTGCATGTGCCAGAATGTCAGACACCTCCATGCAAAAGTGCAACCCTGCCACTCTATCACTGCTGCAGCTCTACCAATCCAATTAAAGGCAAATGGTAGCTAAACCCACAGTTAAAAAGACTGACCATTCCCAACATGAGCGAAATGAAATGCACTACCTACTGTATAGCTGTTTTCAATACTGTGACCCTCTTCTCTTGCAAATACAAGTACAACGGGAGGTTTTTAAGGAGGGCTGAGTTAGACACTGATATCCTGGCAAACAGGGAGAGTTCAGGCAACATCCTTCGTGTTTGATGCTGTGCTGGAGAAGCAGGACTCTTTTGAATCCTGTCTAGTAAATCATAAGAAGGATTTCTTCTCCTCACCCCAGGCTGTGCCACCCTGTTGCAGAAACTGTGGTTCTTTCCATGTCTCAGAGGATATTATCAACTTCATTGTGGAGCTGCAAGATGCAATTTACTATTGACTACTGACCATGATGAAACCCTATCTTGCTCTGTGCTCTATTACTGTAGCATCTGGCCAACCATAGCATGAAGGAAATTACTACACTTATTTTTTAACTGAAACTGAACCATGGGGTAGATGAATGGGTCACATAAAAATCATAGAGAGGTCTCATTCTTATCTTTGGGTCTCCTAAATCCCACTTCACTGTTCAGCAATTAATAGATCAGCAGTTCACAGACCTTTCCTTCATAATGCTAAATTTGTTTGGCTTCAAGCACATCGGGATCATGTGAAATGATGTTTCTTAGCCTTACTGCCTCACTCATTACTGCCTGAACTCCTTCCAAGGCCTCATCTCTGCTTTGGGAACCTCTGTGTAAGCTCTTCTTGCTATCTTCAAGGGGAAACTGTCTAACACCTTTGTGCTAATCATTAAGTGGAAACTTTATGCCTGGAAGCTTTTAGCCTGGAGAAGAGAAGGTGCAGGGGAGATCTTATTGCTCTCTACAACTCCCTGAAAGGAGGCTGTAGCCAGGTGGGGGTTGGTCTCTTCTCCCAGGCAACCAACAGTAAGACAAGAGGGCATGGTCTCAAGCTCTGCCAGGGGAGGTTTAGGTTAGATATTAGAAAGAAATTCTTTACAGAGAGGGTAATCAGACATTGGAATGGGCTGCCCAGGGAGGTGGTGGATTCTCTGTCCCTGGAGGTATTCAAGAAGAGACTGGATGTGGCACTTAGTGCCATAGTCTAGTAACCACGGTGGTAGTGGATCAAGGGTTGGACTTGATGATCTCAGAAATCCTTTCCAACCCATCTGATTCTATGATTCTATGAACTGAAAACAAAACCATAGTATCTTGGATGTTGCTCTCTGTCTTCCAGTGAGGATCCTTAAATATAGTCTTTCTGCTAGTCAAAACTTGTGGCCTGATTTTGAAAACATGTAACCTGGGTTACATGTAGAAAACCTTTTCCTTTTCCCCTGCTGTTCATGCTTTATTATCAGATCTCAACTTAAAACAAGTACGAAGATGAAATAACCAATACTTGAATAGACAGTTACCAGTAGTAGTACATCCAAAAAGACCCAGACCCACAAAAAAATAACCCCACCTACATACTTTCTTAGACTCACCCACAAGTTAAAATAAATGCAGTTTCCAATCTTGTACCATTCAATTTCTTCTTTGCTTGTATGAAAACAATCTGAACATATGGTGGCAATTTCTGCTGGACTTCAGGTCAAGAGGTCTCTTCAGATAAGCTGGCACCAACTGTGAAACAAAATACAGGAAGTGAAAAAGGTTTAAAGAATTGGATTATTGTACCTCTGCACAATGTCAGGAGTTACTTGGTATTGCCTTTGCTGCTAAAAAAGAACTCAGAGGAGCAGGCAGAGGTAGCAGAATGGAAGAGGTTATGTTAAAATGCCAAAAGTGATGCTTCACAGCAGTACACAACCAACCTGCCTCAGAGATCTTACATATTAAATAGCCAGACATGACACAGGGTGTGAAGGAAAATATAAAGATGGAGAAACAAAGATGTTACCATGCAGCTACTTAGTTTATTCCACAAACATGCACTGATGGTTCTGTTTGCCACTTAAGGTACTTAGAAGAACACCAATCAAGATTGGTAGAGGTAAGGTTAAATGGAAAACAGTAGGAAAAGCATTTTTTCTAGGAATTCTGTTCTGCAGGGAGTATTTAACCTCTTGAACAAATGTTACAGGATAATTACAAGCTGAGGTGTAAGTCTCAGGTTATGACCTAAGTGGACCGAGCTGGGTGAGATGTAACTTCTGTAACAAAATGAGCCTTGCTGCGCTGGAGTTGGATTGGTGCAGACTACCTAGAGGTCCCAGCTGTATCCAAAACTGTGTAAGAGTGAACATGGAGTTCAATGTGTTCTTATTCAAGAAGTGATGGTGTGGAAAAAGCAGAACAACAGAAAAAAATTGATCTTTTTGTTTTCCACAGCAGCTTGTTGGAGCACCATGAGAAAACTTTGGACCAAAATTCTGAAACTCAATTTCTTTTATCCACAAAGAAAATGTGGCAAAGATACTATAAAATATACAAATAAGATATATCTAACTTCAAGTAGCATTAGATAAAAAATCCCATTATTTAGATGGGTAAATTCAGGCACAGAGGCAAAAAATAATTTGCCTAATATTACACAACAAGTCAGAAGTAGACCTGAAAATAGCAAAAGTTCAACCTGCTGTACCTCTTGGGATAGGAAGTTTTAAAAAAATAGCCTAAGTACTTTAACAGCTTCTTATTTTCATCCTTTGTTTTTAAAGTGAGTCATAGGTTTAAGGCTATGCAATTCCAAATGAAGGACTGAGGCACACAGTGATAAAAACGGTAGGCAGTCTGTGAGACTCTCCAAGTGTCTGAATTTTAAATCTCCCATCCCATCATTAAGGAGCATTTGAGTGGCTGCCACTAAGAGAACGCAGACCAGTAACTTCAGAAGTGTTAGTAACTGCATAGGTATCAAACATTTGGGGAGCTCTTTATCAGTGATGTGGAAATAGAAACACATTTGGTGGCCTCAATCATTTTCTTTAGGGCACAGCAAGGAGCTGAAGGGGAGCACATAGTGTCTCCTCCTGGGGACTGCCTGGAATGACGTCAGGGCCTTGAGATACTTAAAGATCTCAGCTCACTCAGGAGGGCTTTCATTATCTAGTTTTTATTAGGCACACACTCCAGAGAATTCAGAATTTGTCCATCCAAGCACTCAGCCTGCAGGATTAGACTCTTGCTAGAACTAAGGACTTCAAAGACATAAGACCAATTTGTTTAGCCAACCCAGAGGACTACATGTTACCTCAACTTGTGACAACTGTTTTCTCATGAGAGTGGATTCGGGGATGCACAGGCACTGAAAACATCCACTACCTCCAGCAGTGCACAGACAGGGCAGACCCTACCATGGAGGAACTGTGTGATCTGTCCCTAGAGCCAAAAGGAGAAGGCTATTAGCCTTCTCCATTGGCATTCCTGGGCTTCTATCCTGGAACTTCCACTGACAGGGTCAATCAACCGTAAGTGAGAGGCTGGTTTTATGATGGGAATATGCATATATGGAAAAGCCCCACATTGCTCCACAAGCAGTGGCCCAAGACTTGCAGTCTCCACAACTGTAAGTTGTATTTCACTTCAAAACTCTGACCAGAGGTGTGCTCTACGTACCAGAGACAAAGCTGCACCCACCCAGCCCTGACTACATTGAGACTCCTGCTTGAGGCTGCCATTCCTGAGCTCTGCTTTCTCAGAAAATCTTTCAAAAAGATTAATTTCCCTTTGCCTCCTGTTAATTTGAGCTGAGACAAACTACTGTGGTGGCCAAAACTAAAGAAAATTGTATTTTTGTTCTAGCAGGTGAGTAGACTGGGATATTGCAAGGAAAATGTGTCTTTCCTCTCTGAATGGAGATGCCTGCTTTCAACAGATCAGTTTTCCCAGGAGGTCAAGGAACTAGCCTAAGCCAATCAAACTAATCTAATTTGCAGCTAAATAAGATTTAGATGTGGCTCTCCTGATGCAGACCTTCTGTTTCAGAGAAACTTCATTCTTATCAGTGATAATACTGCAATTTAAAATAACACCAGATGATACTGATGCCCCTCCCTGGTCACATCAAATACTGCTGTGAACAGAATCAAAAGAGCCCATCTTACTGCAGCTCATGTTATACTGATGTGTTATGACTTTTTTTTTTTCAGGAGGGCACATGTAAGTAACCAGAGGAAAAGAGAAATAAGCATTTAATTCTCAGGAAAGGCACAAAGCATGGGTGAAATTTGAAGGAAAACAGATGCAAATCCTATTTTGAAAGTACTGAGCAAACCAGCAGAAGCATTAACCTTGCATATATATGAACATTTTGAGAATAACCTCATTCTGACCCCTAGCCTTCAAAATACCCTTTTTTCATTTGCCTTTTTACAGCTACATAGCTCCCACGCATAATTGAGCAGATTGCCCTGCTAGCTCCTGTGTACAGCTTAATGTTCACAATCCCCTCCGCTGTCAGTGCTTCCTGACATTCAGGGGAACGTTTTCTCCTCTGTTCCTAAATAGGGAATTCCCTACAGCTAGGAGAAGGACAGACAGTCCCTAAAGGCCCTGGGGGCACCAGCTCTGCCACTTCAGCCTGCAGCTGGCTGCCTGCCTGGGTTGCAGCCTGGTGACCTGCTGTGAAACCCTGGACACTGTTGTGGGAGACACAGGGAGCGCAGGGTTAGCTAATTCTGCCTTGACCCTTGTGGGTTTTCACTTGTCATCTATTTTTAGCTGACTGAACAGCTGGCCTTGGAAGCCTGTTTACAGCCTGGAAAGCTTCTTTTTGCTAAACTGTGCTACGTGTAAGAGCCCTGAGAAAGCCTTAACCCTTTGAGAGCCAGCTCTAAAGCTGGCACTCTGATTTCCCATTGACTGCCTGAGATTAATTTATGCAAGCAGAATTGCAGCATGATGAACCACAGATTCGTTCCATTTCATTTATTTGTATTTGTTGCATCTTTGTGCACCTAACAGACAACCTCCTAGTCCAACAGGAAAGACCATGTGTGATATACAACTCAGATGATTTGTATTCTGTAGCTGTGTGGGCTGTAATACACAAGGGATACCATTTTATGTCTGATAGGACACAAATTTTGATGTCACTTATGACTAATACATAAAATATTTTTGTGAACATATATAATAAGTATTTATTAAAATTTCTGTGACCAAAGAGAGGATATTGTGCTGGCACCACAGGGTCTATAAATCCTGAATGGACTGTTTGCTCTTTCTCTATGTACTGCAGAGATTGTACCTTCTAGGCTGGACTAGGGAGAGTGCATTGCCTGCAAAATAAGACCAACCTAGTTTTACTGATGTATACAACTTCCTTTCTTGCCTTGTTGCTGGTTACATTTGATTCACTGATACACATACTGTTACAAACAAAATTCTTCCTTTTTGTCATTTTTTTCCCTTGTGGTCTCCAGAGAGTATTTTCTGTTTTTACAGGCTGGTATCTCTTCAGTCTTTCTCAACATGGAAATACTTCTCCCCATTCAGACCTTCACATATATGGAAAACATACACACAGGCAGACATCTCCCTGGCTTTTTGGTTGTCACAGGGGCCCTGTAACACTTAGCTCCCACACCATAATCAAGCTGACTTTGTTGGGTTATCTTAACTTTGACATGAAAACATTTCCTATTTCTTGCCCAGCTTACTTTCCCACAGCTTAGCCAATGTATCTCTGTCTGGACCTTTACCTGCTCTGGCAGAAGCTGAATTTCCTTTCCCTTCCTCCTCTATTTCGTACTGATCACTGTTGGAGAAAATTCCACAACTGCTCCTATACTGGAGAGAGAGAATAACTTACACTAAGTTCTGCCACAAAAATAACTTACACTAAGTTCTGAGACACAAAAACTGTTCAGCTCACAGCAACTCAGGATTTCATGTTCTGGGACCCAACCCTGCAAACATGAATGGGCCATGTCCTGTAACAAGGATACATATGCTCTTTTCTCCTGCCTTAGGATCACTTTCAGAAGTTCATCCCACCGGGAGGGCATTATGGGGAAGATGCTCATGGCTATGCTCAAGGGCGGATGGTAGGAGGAGTGACAGCTGGGCAGCACAGCTCCAGTAAGCAGCAGCATCCTGGTGTCCCTCCTAGGCCTGGAAGCAAAGGAGGCCCTGGAGACAGCGAAGGGGAGCATGCGGGGAAATCGTCTGGAGATGGTGGAGAAGGAGGCGATGGTACCGAGAAAGGCAAGTATCTCTCTGCAAGAACAAGAAATAGCTAAAGCTATCAGAGCTCATGCCAACCTTACTCTTAAGGACAAGCAAATTAATCTGACTAAAACCTGAATGCTTCCAAATTAGGTTCCATTGCAAAGTCTAGTTGGATTGCCTTTAGCCTGATAGTTTTGTTTGCATGCTTCTATGTTGTTCAGTCATAGGCAGGAAGCAGAAATTCCTTCCTTGACTGGATCGAAGAAATTATAGGAAATTTATCTCCTGAGCTCCTAAGGGTGATACAGCAGTATTGCCAGCACGGCTATGCCATGCCAGTACGGCACTCTTTCCTTTCAAGGGTTTCACACTGACCACTACTGGAGGTAGTAGTATTAGCTCTTTAGCTCAGTAGTCTGGTCTGACACATCAGTCTTGAGTATTTCAGCCGAGTGGCCAAACCAAAGCTTCCATCTAAACAAAGAACACTTTTTGGATCACCTCCAGAAAGGAACAGCAATATTTCTAAAAGATATCTAGTAATCACCACCGGTACACTGAAGCAATATCTTTACAAGTAAAAGTAGTTTTATTTCAATTTAATCCTTGCCTAATTTTATCCTTAGTTTAGTTTGGCCAAAAGTCTCTAGAACCAAATACCTTGTATGAGAATCAGCAGGTGAAATCATTATTTTAACAGCCCCTATAGGTTTTTACAACAAAAACCAAATTTGCTTTGGAACCAGGAACCACTGCCTTAAGAGACCAAATGAATGACTTGTAAAATCCAAGTTTTTTAATTTACATTCTGGAAGAATGTGCATTTTATATCAAAATCAGTTTTTACATTTCTGGACACCCCTGTGAAAAAGAAATCTGTGTAGACTCTTATAGTCTTCTTATAGGAGATTCTTCTGCATTGTTGTCCTTCTTCAGTGTGCGTGGAGAAGGAGGATTAATATCATCCCATAGCTTTCTCTGCAGAGGCGGATCCCAGCTGCTTTTATTCTTCAACCCTAGTGATCAATTTGCTTGTAAACTACTTAGTTTAAATACTTCACAAAGAAAGAGGGGAGTAGTAGTTTTTATTTTTTTAAGTGAAAATTAGATTCTTCTACATGTCTGAAATTCTTTGAAAGCAGGAGACCTCAGGATTTGGCAAGGCTTGAAGAAAATAAGTAAGACAAAGACAGAAGGTGTGATAAAAAGAAGAAAGATTCAGATAATAGTGTTCTGTCTTTGCCACTTGCTTCATAAGGATTTGTTTCCTACACAAAATGTGGTACCATGAAAGCACCAGAATGGCTAAATCCATTAACCTATTATTGTTGTCTGCTCTAATCAAGCTAAGCAGAAGTCCTTTCTCAGGAGTTTTAAGGTTTATGAAGGATGAAAACCTTAAAAGTGTGCTACATATCAATATACAACTGATGCTCTTATTACACAGCTGGGAGAAAGGAGGGGAGGATTGGGGAGGGTTGGGAAGGGAAGGGAAGGGAAGGGAAGGCAAGGGAA